>PVIH01000853.1:143115-244691 GCA_004025045.1 Sigmodon hispidus | reverse complement strand
AAGGCACAGGGCAGATGCAGCTGAAGCTGCCTTGAAGATTGAGAGGCAGACTGGGTGGGTGGGGGGTGAAAAGATGAGCTGGGGTGGAGGTCAGAGGTCGCAGACCCCTCAAATGGCCCCATGTTTCCACTTCAGCTGCCTCCATTTCTCTGCAGGGGGCTTCTGTCCCTTCAAAGGATCTCAATGTTTATGTGTGGCCTTCCAGAGGTTGCCAACTAAAATCAGACCTGGAGGAAGGTGAAGTTGCAGACCCTGCACAGGGCCCCTTCCAGTTCCAGTTGTGTGCAGGGACATGTCTCAACAGGTCTTGGATGGTCTGGATGCTGGTCAATCTAAACAGACCAGGAGGCTCAGCCACAGAGCCAGTTGTAAAGTGGGGGAACAGTGGGCACTATGTTCAGGCAGTCTCTGTACAGACTTAACCCAGATGGAAGAGGTGACCCATCACAGCAGCTACCATACTAAAATCCCTGCTTTCTTTGATGCCTCTCGGCCGAGACCAATACCTCATGTGCTATAGCCTGGAGGGAAAGCCTTCCGTCAGCAACCACCGGGGGCCACAGACTGGGAGCCAGTGGCTGCAGGTCTGCCTGTCCCTACTGCATAGGGCCATGGGGAACAGTGGCTACTTTCCATAGTATCATGCCATAGTCTCTATTGAGAAGAATCCCACCAAGATGCTCCTCCATAGGCTGAAGGACTCCATCCTGCACTGGGCTGGATACCCCTGTCCTACTCTGTGACAGGCTGGGCATTGTCTCATGGGCCCTACAGCTCAGTCCCTCTGTGCAGTTCAGTGTGATGGACCCCAAGGGGGTTGCAGTTTGGATTTATCTGGGACTAGGGTACTGTCTTCATTACCATACTGAGAACTAGACTTCACCATTTGCAGTCTTCTCCAGTATGGCTTTATTTATTGGGCACAAAACAGCTATGGGAGGCTCAGGACTTTTCTGTCTCTAAGGTTTAGGGATGGACAACTGGAAGGGAGTTTGTGTGGGAATTCAGTCAGAGAGCATTTCTTCAGTGTCTTCAGCTCTCAGCAGTACTGTTCCATGGGGAAGCTCTGTGGTACAGCACGTTCCTCCTCAGCTCGCACTCATGCACCACATACTCATTCAGAGACGCATGATTTAAGCACACTTGTGCAAGCATTCATGGTGTGAAAAAGAGAAATACACATCATTTTTCACAGGCTGTGGGAGGAGCGTGGCAGTACAAGCTTTCTGTTGATCTTGGAACGGGCTAGAGTTAGCGAATTATCCCTTCTTGGAGCAGCCTGGGCATTCCTGGCCTGCGTGCTGGGAAGAAAAGGGTGAAGGATTAGTTTTCTGTTCTTTGATGGGGCAGTGCGGAGGCAAATTGTGGTGGTGATTGAGCGTGTGCATGCATGTGTCTGTCCCGCAAGCTGGGTGGCTGGGTTTGGCAGGGCCCTACAGTGGCTGCAACTCATCTTTGGAGGTCTTTGTTGATGGTTTCCACACTGAGGAAGTGTGCCTTGGGGTTGATTGTGTAAACTCCAGTCTCCTTTATGTACTGATGGCATTACTGAGGCAATACACCAGACAGGGACCCTCCATCTGCTCCAGGACAAGGAACCCTCCTCCTCCATCAGAATAAGACTGAGGGACTGACATCTATGTCAGTTGCCACCTTTAAGGTAGCAATGACACCAACTACATAGAGCTTGTCTCCTTGGACCTGTAAATCAGCGGCAAAGGATGGGGACTCACCAGTGGTTGCCTGGGCTGGTTCTCCTGACCTTCCATCCATCAGCTGTGAAATCTGGGCCAGTTCCTCAGTTCCATGTGTCTGTTCCCTCCTACATAAACAAGGATGGTAATGCTGAAGCTGGTCACAAAGGAAGGCTGGCAAAGATCCTGAATGGGAACTGTGGGAAGGGTCTGCTCTATGTTAAACCTAAATAAGCCTTTGTTCTTAACACACTCTGTTATGTGCTATACCCTTTCTATATATTTCCCCTGTAAGATGCCATTGAAGGGACTTCTGT
The DNA here is from genome assembly GCA_004025045.1 of Sigmodon hispidus. Lineage (NCBI taxonomy): Eukaryota > Metazoa > Chordata > Mammalia > Rodentia > Cricetidae > Sigmodon > Sigmodon hispidus. The sequence continues at coordinate 242,680 of PVIH01000853.1, read as the reverse complement.
ATCATTCCCACAGAGGTCATTTGTGTTGAGGGTTTTGGTTAAGGCCATTGTCCAAGTACCCAGATGAATATGGGTCAGAACTTCAAGAAGGCAGTGAGCTGCTTGATAGTCAGGAAGTCATTTCTTGAGGTGACTCACTGCTGTTGCCTTGCAGTTTGGATGAGGGGCAATAACCAGTAGCCTTTTAAGATCACTGGGTTTTATGTAAACAGGAGGTGGAGCAGAGGGCACTCTCCTATGTGGTAATATGGCAGGGAGCTCCTTGGGGTAGGCATTACTCAATTAATACACTCACGTGCATTCGAATCAGACGGTTTTCCAGAAACGCTCACCCCGTGCAGCATGGCGGCGTGTGTGAGGACTTGGGAGAGAGGGCCTGCTAACTGAATTTGTAAAGTGGTGTGACAGTAATGTGCTTATGTAAAACCAGTGGACCAAAAATACAGACTAAGAAAACCCAAAGGCCGCACAATTAGTAATAGAGAACAAACATGCTATTTTCCCTCATTTTTTTTCTTGACATTGCCATGGAGGGTTTCCTCTCATTCATCAGAGGCTAAAGCCTACTGACAGTCTCCAGGAGCTTGGCTGGCAGTCTGGGGTGGGCTGGCGGTGGTTCCAGGGGCCCAAGGACTCCCTAGCTCCATGCCTGGCTCTGGGCCTAACTTGTTGGATTTGAACCTTGGCTGTTCAGGCTGAATTTAGTCTTTTCAGGGAATTAATTATAGCACTCTGTCTCTCTAGCTATGCCCTAGAGAGTTCTAGAAGGAGTTAGGCACTATAGCCTGGTGGGTAAGGAGCTCTTGGAATGGATAGGACTTGTGTGAAGACCCCAGTTTTCTCATGGTCTACCTTCTCCCTGTCTATCATCTACATATGTGAGCTCTGGGGCAGGCTCTGCCTGTTGTGTGTAGGGTGCCTACCTCCCACTCAGGTGTTCTATGTCCTGTTTGGAAGCTTATGGTTTGTACACCTGTCAAATGTCCTTACAAAGGGGTCTTGGGGCCATTGGCTCATAGACTAAGAGAGATGCTGCTCAGAAGGTATCCATCCCACTTGAACAGAAGATTCTGAATTTAGAACTGCACAGCCCCTACAATGAGGCTCTGCCACCTTCTCCTGGCAACAGCCACCTGGGTCCCATGGAACAGCAGGATGGAATGTCCATAAAGATGCAGAACACTAAATTAGCTAAATGGACCTAGGGGATGCATGGTTCCTTCCTGTATGTGGCAGTATGGATAAGCATCAGCCTTTGCTGAATCAAGGTTTCTCGTTCCTTGCCCAGGACGCTAAAATGCTGAAAAATCCAGGAAAGTAATGATATGAGAGTGACCAATGAATGTTGTACACCTACTGTGTACATGGTAGTGTGCTAAAGTGTGGTGATTTTAGCTGAGTGGGTTCATATTTGACCTGAGAGACTTTGGAAGGTCTGACCCTTTCTGAGCCAAGATCTCCCATCAGTAGAGTGAGATGTGGTCCCCTAATTTCAGGGCTCCCACCTTGGTTCTAGGGTTCTGCTTCTGCTCTCCTCTGAAAACTCAGGTCTTCAGAGAAACCCAGACCTGGCATTCCTGGAATTCCTACTTCAGTAGAATGAGGCTCTAGAACAAAAGTTGCATTTGGGCCATCTTTACAAATTTCTTTTAAGCAAGGGTAATTGCTTAGTGTTCATTGAGAAAACATTAGTTCTGTCTGCTATGACATGGATGTGGTTTGTCTTCATCAAAATTCCCATTGGAATCCAGCCATCAATTGTGAAAGTTCATGCCTATAACTCCAGCATTTGGGAAGTGGAGGCAGGAGGATTATAAATTCCAGACTATCCAGGGCTACACAGACCCATCTTTAAAAAGAGGAGAAATTTAGTTGTCAATGTTGTGTTGGAAGATGGGAGAATTGAAAAGGATTAATGTGTTTCTCTTGAGACTAGATTACTTGAACTTGGGCATGATAGTTAATATTGGTTGTTAACATGGTAAGATCTAGCGTCACCTAGGAGACCAACCTGGTTAAATCCATGAGGGAGCTTCTAGATTGGGCTAACGGGGCAGGAAGACCCACCTTAATTGCATGTGCCAACACGGAGCTGGGGTCCCAAATTGTATGCAAGGGAGGAGGCAAGCTGAGCACAGGGACTCATCATCTCTCTATTTCCTGAGTGCGGATGCCATGTGGCCAGCTTTCTCACATCCCCAATGCCATGACTTCCTACCAAAATAAACATTAATCCCTCAGACCAAAGTAAACCCTTCCATCATGAAGCTGCTTTCTGTCCGACCATGTCAGAACAGTGAGGAGAGCATCTTGTAGAGTGGATGCATCTCACCATCTGCTGGGATGGATCCTACTTCTGTAGACAGCAGCTCTCAATTCTACCTCCTGCCTGGAGCTGAAGCTGCATGAGATCCTCACCTGGAGCCCAGCAGGTGATGCACTACACCCTCTGCCCCCCAAGCTACAGCCAAACCAGGTTTTCTTTCTGCATTATCCACTCTCATGCATTTATTTCTAGCTACAGAAAACAGAATGCAATACTTCTTTTTTCATGATCTCAGAATCCTAGGAAACCTAGGTGGGTTTCATTCATGTGCAGAATACAGACAGGCAGCTATGGACAGGGTGGGTAGTGGGTACCAGACCTGTTCAAGGCTGTGGTTGAGCTGTATTTACGGCCTAGGACCAGAGCTGCATATGTGAAGTCTAGGTTTTTGCCCCATTCTAACAGTATCCTTCTGCAGAGACTTGTTCTCTGATATTGGCTGGGTGCCCAAGTGCTTTATGGGACTCCTTTAGACTTGGGCTCTGGCAAATTTGCTTTTTTTTTTACTGAAAATTACCCATTTTTTAACATTTAAAATGTTATCGAGCCATGTGGCCACTGCTGTCTTGGGCAGAAAACATCTTGGATGAATTTGCATTTTTAATTCTTGGCATTTTTATTTTGCTTTGGTTCCCAAAGAGCATTTTTTCCCCTTGTGGGGGTGGGGCAAAGAAAGAAGGGCTGCCTGTAGCAGGGCAGAAGTGCCAAGCAAACATAATCATAGTAGTAATAAGTGTTCTCTCATTGCTAATTACACTGCCACATTCTACCATGTACTCCCGAAGTGGAGCCTGCCCACTACTCTCCAAACTGGTCCTTCTGCAGCCACTTAATGGAGGGACACATGACTCCATGATGGGTGGCTTCTTAGTGTGGCTGCCAGGAGACTGATTCTAGCCAGCATATAGGTCAGCACTTTGGGCCTGGTCCTATATGACAGATCACTGTCTTGTGCTCTCTGGTCACCTGTCCCACTGTTGTGCACTCAGGGCTCTTGATATGACTGAAGGCCAAATGGTGTTAGAGCTTCATAGGGCTTTCCAGAACACTGGGCCATGTCCTAGATGGGGAAACTGAGGCTGAGAGAGGGCATGAGAATGGGTTCTCTTTAATGCCCAATAATAATAATAATAATAATAATAATAATAATAATAAATACCTATGAGAACCAGGCAGCAGAGGAGCTAGACATGAATTTGTCCTAATCTTGAGGCTGGGCCAACCAAGAGGAGAAAATTCTCCCACAGAGTATATGCTTGTCAAGGGCCACTGTGAGCCCTGGCCTGGCCACCTGGGCCTTTTCACCTCATTCCATAGTTGAGAGAGCTGAGGCTCAGCTCTGTCTCACATCTGTGTTTATTGGAGATGCTATCTGGCACTCACCCTCTAGGCTGGAATGCTGGTATGCCCAGATGGACAACAAATACCCTCTGATTGTTAGACCTTACGCTAAACACTAGGGGTCCACGGGTGCCTAGGTAGATAGAAGCCTCTCTGTTTAGAAACAGTATTTCAGGGAAGGAAACATACACAATGAACAAAGTAAGGATGGTAATTTCATAGTCAACCAATACATAGAGAAGAAAATATAGAAGGGGCTATATGATGTCATCAAGAGGTGATGACGCCAGAGGCCAACCAGGTGGTAATGGACCAAACCCAGCTCCACTGGCATCTGCTACTGCTTGAGGTGTGAAGGCAAGCAAGTTTCTCAGTCTCTGTGCTCCCATTTCCACATCTATATAATGGAATAGAGATGGTATATGCCACATAAGGTGCTTGTTCAAACGACAGAAAGCACACATATGATATATGTGATGTATGCCATGCTTAGCCAAGTGCCTGACAGAATACCCCTCGGTGTGTGCTGGGTGTTAGCCTGCACCTAGTGCCAGCATACAGATCACACATTTCGTTAGCTCCCCTCTGCCTTCAGTGACTCCATGGGGCCAGTCAGCCTGCTTTACTAACTGAGGAAGCCACATTTGAATTTGTTAGAAAAACAAAAAACAAAACAAAACAAAACAAAAAACTCAACAAAGGCCCCAAACCAAACAAACACTGCTCGACAGGGGATGCTGTTTCCTTCAGCCGGCGCCTTCCACAATATGGTGTGACGGGACGGGAAAGCTTGGCCACAGATGGCATGCTTGGTACCAGCTCTGTTTTCCAAATAGCGGGCTCCTGGGCGTAAATGGTACTGCTCAGACACATGCTGCTGCCTCATTCTCGGGAGGCTCCCACAAGAGCATCTTTTTGGCCCACAGCCCCAGGTCCGGCTCTCTTCCTCCAGATGGTGGCCATCAGAACCTTCCAGAAGGTGGAAAATGGGTGCTGATATTCAGGGTAACCCCTCCTTCTGCCAATGTCCCCTTAAAGCTTGCTTTCCAACCTGTGGTCTCTGGACATAACTCCTTGGGCTCTGTGCATGAGTACCTGTGAGGACCTGCACATCTCTAGTCATTGATAAAGCTCAGGCTTGAAACTGGTTCTTCTAGATATGGTCCTGAGGCTACTGCTCCTTTCAGGAAATTTGCGCCGTCCCAAGGGGAGAACTGAGTGATCTGTCAAAGGCAGAAAGGAGCCTTGGAAGGCAGAAGGCAGGATGATCATCTCCCTCTGGATGAAGCCTCAGTTTTGACACTTGCAGACTGAGGCAGCCCATCCATCTCAGCAGCTTGTTCCTTCACCCCGAGTTCCAGGTCTCTCTCTCCTTTTCTCTCTTCTCATGAGTATGTGAGACCATAGGTCCACATCAGGTGTTTTTCTCTTTTTCTCTCTTTTTTTTTTTTGAGACAGGGTCTCTCACTGAACCGAAATATCCCCCTTTTGACTAGACTGTTGATCAGCTATCCTCAGAGAAGCGCTAGACTCCTCCTGATCCTAGCACTTGCTCACAGATACATGCTGCCATGTCTGACTATGTGTTTCTTTTTACTTACTTTTAATACAGGCGTTAGGGACTAAACCCAGATCCGTATGTTTGAATGGCAGGCCCTTTATTGACTGAGTCATTTCCCTACTCACCAAAGACCAGTCTTTATTCTATAGGCCAAAGGTCATGTACACAGAGCAGCACCCAAGGAAGAGCCCATCTATGGGGTGCAGTGCCTGAAAGAAGTTAATGAGATGAACCCCTGACTCACAAGTAGCTGAATTTTTATTACCCTGTGCCCTGTACCTTTAGACAATGTCTGGGATGTTATTTTTCCCCTTCAAAATAGTCTTTTTGTGGTCCTAACATTTTAAATCATTGCTGTACTTAATCATAAGTCTAAGAAGCTTATCTTCAGCAGCAAGTTCACTTATCAAAACCGACCCTTCAGTCTATTCTGAATCAATATGGAACTTGAACTATTTGTTTGGCCTCAGAGCTTGTGAACTCAGCTAGAGGCATCCATTTGGAGAATAAACTCCTAATCGGCTGGCCCACTCTGCACCCTTGATGCACTGGAACACCTGTGTCTTAACAGTAGACATGAAATGTAATAACAGCCAGTGATTGGACCTATGACTTAGAACAGAGGACACAAGGAGTCCAAGGGTGGTGTGGCTAAAACTTAATGTGTAGGCTACTTTTCACTCAGAAATATGGGCCCTTCAATTGTTGATTTGAGTCTCAGCTTTGCATTCACTGGGTGTGTGAATAATTCTGTGAGGTCCTGTCGCCATTTCTGAAAAGTAGAGACCTCAAAATCTCTCCAGGTGGATCCAGTAGGCTCACCTAGTTTGGGATCCTTCTGCTGGGGCTGAACTCATCCTATTCATCTGTTGGCCCTGGGCTTCCTCCCTCACTCCTGACTTCTCTTTTGGAAGCTTCATTTGGTTTTGGCTCCCGAGGATCCAGTCTTCTGGAAGGCACTGTCTCTCTTCCATAGTAACCCAAGAAACGGCTTACTAGACAAGAGCTAATGACATTCAAGTATGCATTACACGTGTAGTAGAAAGACATTCTAGTGTGTCTGTATTGACAAGTGAGGGGCTCCTGACACAGGCAGAACCTTTGAGATCATACCAGGGAGTAGGAAAAACGAAGATGAGGTGCAGGAAGTAGGAAGTAAAAATACGGTCTGCAACATTGCACAGTGTGCATTGACTTGGGAGTCAGACCCTGCAAGCCAGGCACTGATCAGCTGGGGGCAGGTCTTGGTCCCCCCAGACAGACTGTGGGCCTCTTGGATTCTGAAGCAGGAGATGTTACATGGAACCACTCCAGGGACCACACTGAGGGACAGCTGACTCCCTCTTCCAGCCCATCTGCTCCCAGGTGGAGGTAGAAAGCAAGCTCAGCAAATACACATGTGGCTCTCTCTCCTGCTTGGTGGGGAAGGTCACAGCCAGGACTCTGTACTGTGTGCAAAGAAAAACAATATTTAAAGCTTATAGTGTGCTCAGGGCTGTAATTGTGCTTTTCATACCTTTTCCTTTTAAATGCTGAGTTCTTGGAGGTATGCATCAGGGTTTCAGAGGGAACATGGAGATCCTCCAGCGAGACAACTTGGTGCAAAAAAGTCAAAGGCATCAGAGGTAGGAAAAGATACAGGGCTCCTCTAATATGTTTTTCTGTTTCTATGTAGAACATTCTGACCAAAAGCAACTTAGGGAAGAAAGGGTTTGTTGCCTGAATCCTAATTGGTCTTATAATTAAAAACCTGGAGCCAGATATCGAGGTACATGCTTAAAGACCGGAGAAACAGAGGAACAATCCACTATAGAAACTTTTCATCACTACTGAATCTTCAGGCCTAAAGGTGTAGATCCTGTCTGCAGAAATGCTCATACTGAATGCCCCAAGTCCTCAGCCGAAAGGGAATCGAAGGGCAGGTTCAAGGCCGAACTCCTGTGTCTTCCCTCCTTATAGTCCTTTGTCTGCCTATCCACATCACTTCCTGTCTCAGCCTTCCTAGTGCTGGGATTAAAAGTGTGTGTGCTTCCCACGTAATGGGAGCAGAGGCATGGGATACCTAGTACTGGGATTAAAGGTTTGTGCACCACTGTCTGACATTATTTCCCTCTTGGACTAGATTAATCTTAAGTAATTCAGGCTGTCCTTGAATTCCCAGAGATCCATCTGGATCTCTGTCTCCAGAGTGCTAAAATTAAAGGTGTGTTCCACCGCTGTCTGTCCTCTATGACTAACTCTGTGGCTGGCTCTGTCCTCTGATCTTCAGGCAAGCTTTATTAGCTTACAAACAATATATCACCACATTTTCCCTTTTTTGTACAAAAATAAAAAAGAAGGTTATTACTAATATAAGAAAACTACATACAAAAGGTACAATAACTACATATAATACATAAGGCAATAATTATATCAATAATGTCTAGTCCATTAACAACTGACAAATTCAGAGGAAATACTCCATTATTTATCCTGTTCTGGTGAGTCCAAAGGAGTTTACCTAATTCACTTTCTATCTAACTTGTATCCAACTTGTTCTAATCAATAACTGTCTTCTGATATCTCTCAAATTTTTACACCTCTTTAGTGAGTTTCTTTTCTGAATTTTCTAGCAAAGAAAACTATGACTATATGGTCTAGTCTTCAACTCCCCCAGAGACCTGAGAAGGAAATAATATTACCTGAGTAAGCAGAAAGTACAAACAAGCAGCTTCCCTGAAAAATGTGAGGAATGACAGAAACAGCTGGCTATCTGCACAGTCAGTGAAGCTTCCTGTGTAACCTTGGGACATCCATCTTTAGCCCAGAGGCCTAACATATCTGACAGATTTATCTGTACAGCAGAATTTTCTGAAGGGCTGTCCTACCTTATCTTGGCAAGGTTCAACACTTTTTTGGTGTGTGTCCTGTGTCAGCAGTTGAGGTAAGAGCACTTTCTTGCCCAGTGGATAACTTTTGCCACAGAAAAAGTAAAGTCCATATGGAGTTTCTTCAGTGCCCATCATCTTCTCTGAAGTAGACTGGTGCTGTCAGGAGCAGACAGACCTGTCACATTGTCATAAAAAACCCCCAAAACCTATGTTATTAAAACATCTTAAATGCCATGTTCTGTAGATCTCTGGAGTGTTTGAAGACAACTTGTTTATCTAAAATATATCTCTTTTTGACCTTGAAAGCATACCTAATATGCCTATAAGTTTGATTGTAATGACTAATTACTACCTTGCATTTCTTATATATCTTAATTAGTTGGTAATGATAACTTTCAAGGACTAGAAATCTGAATTACATTGTTAAATGAAGTGTGTAGGTACAGTGTATAGAAAAAAGAGTCAAAATATATGTATAGTAGGTTTTAAAAACTTAATCTCAAATTTGTATCAATATACATAATTTATATACAATATATAAAAATTCAAGCCAATATAAAATACTTAAAAACCAGTAGTTGTTTCTTAAAAGTAGATTCAGTACTATACCTTTTTATCTATCATATCAATACTCCCCTTTTTTCATTTTTGAGTAGATTCAATAATCTGCCCTTTTATCCTGTCAAGGGCTTATTTCACCTTACAGCCCACACCCTATAAATAAAGGAATCAGGGCAGAAACAAGGCAGGAACCTGGTGTCAGGAACTGAAGCAGAGGACATAAAGGAACTTTGCTGTACTGGCTTGATAGAGCACTCTGGCTTATGCTTAGCTCTTTTTCTTATATAGCCTAGGGCCCTCTGCCTAGGGATGGTGCTGTCCATAGTGGGATGGGCCCTCTCATATCAATCATTAATCAAGACAATCTCTTAGAGACATGCTCACAAGTCAGTCTGATCTGGGATTCCTCAGCTGAGGTTTCTTCTTCCTAAGTGACTCTAAGTTATGTCCCAGTGATAACAAAACCAACCAGAGCAAAGGTTGATGGAGCTGAAGGAGAAATCTGTGAATCCGAAATCAGTGGGTCCTTTTAGGGGAAAGAACTTCTGAAGTTCCCATAATCCTATGTCACTGGGATTAGGTCTTATATTATTTTGAGGAAGTGTGGGATTCCTGGGTGTCTAATCTGGGTGGTACTATAAAGTTGCATTGGCTAATATAATTTGTCAACTTGACCACATCTGGAATTAACGAAAACCCAAATGGCTAGGCACACCTGTAAGGATATATCCTAATTAAATTATTTAAAATTGAAAGTCCCACCTCTACTTTGCTTGCTCTCACTCTCCCTGATAAGTCCATTCCTTCACTGACATTAGAGGTGTTAGTTCTCCAGGATCCAGCACATACTGAAGAGCAGGTGAGACATCTAGGCCTGTGGACGGAACAGCTAATGCATTCTTGGACCTTCTATTATTGGACTAGATGGACCAATGCTGTAAACCATTCTAGTAAATCAATCTCTCTCTCTCTCTCTCTCTCTCTCTCTCTCTCTCTCTCTCTCTCTCTCTCTCTCTCTCTCTCACACACACACACACACACACACACACACACTCCATTCTATAAGCTCTGTTACTCTAGAGAACCCAGAAGTCAACCTGTAGAAGTGCTGGGAATTGAACTCAGTCCTTACATTTATCAAGTACTTTACTGCCGGGCTTTGTCCCCAGGCCTGACATAAGTTCAATGCTCTGCTCATGCACTATTGAAATTCTTAATAATTCTGAGCAGGGGACCCCATGGTTTCATTTTGTTCTGGCCTCCACAGATGACATGCCAGTCCTGCTTTAGAAAGGGGTGCAAGACACTTAGGCTGACAGTTCCCTCACAGTCACACTATGGATGTCCTTTGCAGCCTTGATCATGTCATCCCAGAATCCTAACATCCTTTTCTATGCACATGCTTTCCCTTGAATTCCTTCCACTGGAAGTCATCAGTGAATCTGGACCTACTGCAGAGGAGGCCAGAAAAGGAAGCACTCATCATGCAGACGCTAGAGAAAGAGTGTTTCAGTAACTTTTGCTGTGACCTCCTTATCCAGAAATGTAAGTCACCAAATGACATCCCATGAATTATAATTCTACCAAAGGGTCAGAGAAAAGTAGAAATTGAGATTTTTTTTTAAAAGGATAAATAGCTGGGTGTCCTGGTGCCTATAATCCTGACTCTCAGGAGGCAAAGACAGGTTGATTCTTGCAAGTGCAAGATCATCCTGGTCTCCATATCAAGTTCCAGGCTAGCCAGAATAACAGAACAAGACCATGTGTTGAGCAAACATACAAACAAACAAGGCACTGTATAAATACATAATAGAAAAGTGCTTTAAAATAAGAATTATTATAATGAGAGGAACCTGCATTTGAGATTAGGAAAAATAATAGGCATAAAAATATGTGTTGGTTAGTTTTTTTGTAAACTTGACACAAATCTTGGGTCATCTTGAAAGAAGGAAGTTAATTGAGAAAACACTTTTATCCTGTTGGCTTGTAGGCAAGTCTATGGGGCATTTTCTTGATTAATGATTGATATGATGCCACCCCTGGGAAGGTGGTCCTGAGCTGTGTAGGAAAACAACTTGAGAAAACTATGAGAAGAAACCCAGTAATCAGTGCTCCTCCATGGCCTCCATGTCAGTTCCTGCCTCCAGGTTCCTGCTTCAGTTCCCTTACTGTGGGCTGAAGTAAGCACCTTCCTCCCCATGCTGCTTTCTGTCACTGTGTATATCACAGCAATAGACAACTAACCAGATCAAAATAGAAAGTATAACTGTTTAGTAAAGCAGGAGTGTTCAGTCAGATAAAGGAGAGAAGGGCACATGAATTAAGGCAGTGGGTCTTCCCAAGTCTAGGTCAAACTTGGGAAGGCAATCATCATTAAAGACATGATTTCCAAGGCTGGGGAAGGAGCATCACATGTTCTTCAAGACCAGCCTGTGCCACACAAGGAGACCTTGTTTAAAAAAAAAAAGGATGCAAGGTGGAGCTGTTGTCTACTGTACAACGTGGATCTGAGTTTAATCCCTAGTATAAAAATGATTAAAGACACAGAATGAGATATTCCAAAATGTGGAATAAATAGTGAAGATAAAAGAGATAGCAACTCTGAATAAAAGACTGTAATGTTGACTATGGAATGAGAATCTCTGATATGAACTCAACAGAATGAAGACTGTTGGAGTAGAAAAGAAAATACAAAAGAGAATGCAAGGAGCCTGGATTGAAAGCGAAGTTCTTACATATGTGAAGAAAGAGAATGCAAGGAGCCTGGATTGAAAGCGAAGTTCTTACATATGTAAAGAGAGGTGGATGGTGGGCAATGAGGTGATCTGTAAAGGTGCAAAAGCTGAGAGCTTTTCAAAGGCCATGAAGATCCACATTTAGTCATCCCAAGTGAAACTGCAGATTATCAGTAGTAAGAGAAAGTCACCGAGACACCAGAGATTGAAATACACACTGTTTTCCACAAAACAGCTGTCTGGCTGCCAACCAGTTTCTCAAGAACATCAACATATGCCCGAAAAAAGCAGAAATACATCTTTGAGGTTGACAAAAAATAACTATGAATATACAATTCCAGTCTAATAAAACAATGGTTTAAGGAGCAAAATAACATAAAGATACTTTTACATAATCAGAACATGGAACAGAAACTACACACATGCTTACTAATGTGATTATCACATGAAACACTTAGGGAAGCGAAACAGTCTGGAAGGAATGTGATATTAAAAAAATGTGAAGATATGAAATGACTCAAAGAACAGCTTATAATCAGTAGTGAAAAAATATAGAAAACTTGATTTATTCACAAAAGAAATAAGAAGGCAAAACATACAAAAAAGATGAAAAAGAAGCATGAAGAGATAGAGCTATATATGTTAAGTACAATAAATGTAAACATATTAAACTCACAATTAAATAACAGAGACTTCAATTTTTTTTGTACTGTGAAATCTTTTATTGAAACAACAAAACACCACCAATGATAACCAAATACAAACAAACTGGAGATCCTTAAGATGGATTGCCAACCCTATTTTTCTCATTTGGTCAGGTCTTGAGAAAAAACTGCTTGTCTTTGTAACACAGAACAGAGGCAGTGGAAGAACTGAGTTGACTTTCTCCATAGGAAAAGGTTTATTAAGGCATTTCCTTTTTTCTGTATACTTTTTATTATTATTATTATTATGAACAAAGAAGTCACGCTTTCTATCCCTGTATATCCTTATTCAAGGTCCCTTCCCCCTCCCGCCACATCAGATCATTTTTTCTTCTCCACAACTCCCCATCCCCTCCCTGGGCAGGCAGCAGACAGTCCCATGGTCCCATTGACCCAATATTGCTTAGTTCAGTCTCCACTCCTGGCAAATCCAGTTTTGTCCCCCCTCCCTCAAGAGTGAGTCAGGTGTTCCTCTAGGTGGAGTGGGATCCGAAGAGTCGAGACTTCAGATTTTAAAACCTTAAAATTACATGATGGCATTTGAAAACTGAAGGGTAGAGAAGATATAAAAGGTATTTACCAACCAAAAGGAGTTAGTATAGTGTCCTTATTGATGGACATATCAAACTTAATATGAAAGCATTACAAGTAATATTTAAATTAGAAAGAACTGTTTTACATTGATTAAAAAAAAAAAAAAAAACAACCCTCTGCTGGGTGTGGTGGATCATACCTTTCACTCTAGTATGGAGGTAGAGGCAGGTGGATCTCTGTGACTATGAGGCCAGCCTGGTCTACAAAGTGAATTCCAGGACAGTCAGAGCTACACAGAAAAACCCTGTCTCAAAAAATAAAAATAAAATAAAAATAAACCCTTCAAGATAACATACCAACCATCAGCTTGTACACAAGCAGTAGCTATATAGCTTTAAAATATAAAGAGCCCAAATGATAGATGAAATTGATTAAACCTGCAATAGTGATGTTTGTAATGCTATCTTGTCTCTCAGAAATAGATTATTTGAGGAAAACAGAAACTGAGAATACAAGACAAAAGCAAACAAACAAAAACCCAATCCTAAATAAATAAGAACCTAAACAACAAATCTAATCTGAAAGCATTCAAATAGAAAGGTACTCTTTAGAAACATAATCATTCTGAAGTAAACACTGATTATTCACAGATATGTTCAATGCACTTGACCACTAAGAGCAGCTAAGAACATGACTTCACAAACCACACCGTCTCATCACATGAGCAGCTTGAAATACTACTACTACTAATAATAAACAACAGCCCTTCCACATGTGTTTGGAGACATTAAATCTCAAAGAAAACTTTACAGACATTACAGGTCAATAAGAAAACCATAAGGGGAAACAAATAAAACTGAGTTATAATGAAATCATTACATATAAAACAATCATGAACAATGCAGATAAATTTCAACTCAAAGAGGGAAATAGTTTTATATGCATTTACTAGAAAATATCAAAGTGTAGAAAAAGTTCAGGGAAGTGCGTGTTACCTCCCTACTGTGTGAATACATGGCTTTCTTTGTATGAATCTGAAAAAGAGACAGAGACAGATGGATAGATAGATAAACATGTTCCCATAAACACAGAGACACACACAGAAACAATGGCATGCATGTATATAGAGATAAATATGACATACACACATACAGCAACACAGACACACAAACACCTCCACACAGATAAACACACACAGAGAGACACACAGAGACACACAGAGAGACATGGACATAGACACATACACACAGACAATTCTGATACCTTTCTCTCTCCCATTTTTTTAATAAAATTATTTTAACATTTCTTGTGTGTATAGGTATTTTGCCTGAATGTATGTATGCCGTGCGCGTATGCCTGGGACCCATGGAAGCCAAAAAGGGGCATCAGATCACTTTGAACTGGAATTACAGAACATTGTGAACGGCTGTGTAGGTGCTGGAAAATGAACCTGGGTCCTTTGCAAGAGCGCCCAGTACTCTTAACTACTGAGCCATCTCTTCAGCCCTGGATATCTCTCCTTAGGAAAACATTATCATCACCTTTTACCTCAACTGATTGTGACCATCTCCTCAGGCTCTGTCTGCAAATACAGTCTAGCTTTAGGTTTTCAGAATATAAACTGATGGGTCTAAGTATTCAATCGATGGTGCAGATCATCAACTGATGTGTGATTCTGAATCTTCCTTGGTAACCAACAAGAAAGAAAAGAAACCTAAATGCTTTCCATAGTGAAAGAGAGTCCACACGGGATAGTCCAGACAAACATGTCTCAGGCTTCTCTCAGGAACTCCACATGCCAAGAGATACTGTAAGAACACCTTTCAAGTGTGAAAGAGAAAAAAGAAAAATCTAACCCTGGATACTTAGAATTTTATATCCTATAAGAAGTCTTTCAAAAAGTGAAACAATGATATTTCAAGCCTGACACCCCCCCAAAAAAAAATGGCACCAGTAGACCTGTGCTGAAGTGTCAAACTAAAGTTTCTGTGTGGAGGAGAATCTTTCTATTCAGAGTTTAAGCCTCCAGAGAAGGATCCAGAAACAGCAACTCTGCTGATATTTGTTATATGACAGATTTTTCCTAGAAGACACAACATACACACACAACATAACACACAATACACACACACAAATACAACATGTGTATACACACCACACACATACACACACCACACACACAATACACATATACAAGCACAACATGCACATACACACACAACACACACATCACACATATCACACACACTATGCATATACACATACACACAGCACACACATACCCACACCCAAACTACACACCACACACACACACACATACCCCTATTCACTCTAGATAAGCAGTTTCCACCAGATCAAAGTACAGATACCATCACAGTCCAACTTGGTGAACCAATGAGTTTGACCGGGGTTAATTACAGGAATATGGGTGAGGGGGTCACCTGTGGTGATATATTACATATTTAATAAAACTTGAAATATTGGAGAAACAGCACACAGTCAAATCCTAGGCAGACAGCTCAGAAATTTCTTGATCTTGAGTACAAGGACAAACAGCTGAGATTCAATAGCATACACTTTTAATCCCAACACAGGGAAAGCCAGGAGTGGGGACCAACACCCTTAATCCCATAACTCCAGAGACAGAACTTTCTCTGTTTCTGAGTTCAAGGCTAGCTATGATATAGAGTAGTTCACACCTTTAATCCTAACCTGGATGGGATACAGCTAATAAGAAGGGTATATAAGGCTTCAGTAGGAAACCAGCAGAGGCAGAAGTGACCAGGAGCAAGGTGAGGAAGTTACAAGATAGCTGGGTGAGAACTGATTGTGGTGTTTCCTCTCTCTGATATTTCAACCTTCCCCCGCTATTTGGCTCAGGGTCCCTTTTCTTACAATCTGAATTGGTGCAACAGTCAGCTACAGGAGCAGAATGACTTCAAGGACAGCTGCATCACTAAAGCTCATCCCAGCTTGGGTTATAGCTCACAAGGCTGTGAGCCTGGAGTGTCCTGCACAGCCTGCAGACAGCTGCCCAGATTGGAGAACGTCCTTTCCTAGCAGCTCAGCCAGTCTGAAACTCTGCATGGCAACTCAGTTGATTGCTGCTTTTTTTCTAGGCCTCTGGGCTCATTGGAGAGTCTCATTTACAGCTTTTCTTTTTTAGGGTCTTTTTTAGGACTCTCAGAAATCTTAACTGTTTATTTATTGGGAGGAGGAGCTTAGTGAATCTGCTCAGTTTCAGGGACTTTCTGAAGCTATTTTGATTTGTTTACTTTCTGTTTTAAGGAGTTCCCCTGCAAAAGGAGATGTTTCAGTCATGAACGAGTTTGCTATACAATTCACATTGTTCATAAATGACAATTGGCTAATAAATATCAATCTACGGAGGACCAGTAACAACATAAATGAAATATCTAGCAAGATAAGGTCAGAGATGCAGGAAGGCAAGTCGAGGAAAATGTATGTAAAGTTAATGCTAGGCTACATAGGGTTTTCAGAACCATATCTAAGCTCCAAGGAGGCAAGGGAGTAAGCTTGGTGTTCTGATGAGACAAATACAGGTGGGCACCTTTTATTTGAAATGTTTGGCACCCGAAGTGTTTTGGATTAAGGTGTCATTGAATTCTGGCATATTTGCATCTACATGAAGTGTGTCAGATATCTCAGGGATGTCATCCAAGTCAGAACAAGAATTTTTTATGCATGGTTTGGACAACATTTTAAAAAATATTATACAACATTTAAAAAAATACCTTTTTGTTTATGACACCAAGTTTCATGACGTGTCTGTCATTTCACAGCGCTAGGCTACTACTCAAGGAGTTGTAGAATTTTAAAGCATTCCGGATTTTTGGTTTAGGAACATTTGACTTGTAGGAAACATACCTTTTAACTCAGACGAAGGAAGGGAGAGGGAGGACAGACTAAAACTGGAATAGACGGGCTCTGAATGCAAACACACCTACGTTAGTTCTAAGTGGGCAGGACACTCCAACTGAAAGGTGGTGATCTCAGATGCTTCACGTAGAAATAGATGGGCAAAAAGGTCAAAGGATGGACTGGCTATAGCATGGAAGCCGAGGGCAAGGGAGTGCCGAGGCTGTGTTCTTGCCAGATGAGGAAGCTGATTGCATCCAAGATGCAAGGTACAAAGGATGGATTTGTCAAGACAACACAGCAGTTCTGTGAACTTCCAACTACGTGGAGAGAAAGTGGCCATAATAATGAGAAATGAGGAAAGGATGATGAAATGTGTGTAGGTGTGGGATCTGCTAATATTTGGAGGTTAAACAAAACCCTTCAAATAATCCATGGGTCAAAGAAGAGTCATAAAAATATTTTGAATAGAAAAAGGACAAAAAGAAAACATGAAAATTCTATGGGCTAAGAGTTTTGGAGGAAAATGCTTTTAAGTATTCCTATTAGAGAACACACAAAAGGCTTAAAATAAAAGCCCCAAGACCCCACCTTAAGAAAGCAGAACCTGGGCATGGGGTGCACACCTCAAATTCCAGCATTCAGGGGGCTGAGTCAGGAGTACTAGACCAACCCTGGGTACATATCTAGACACCTCCAACTGAACAAGAACAAAAAGCCCAAGCAGGACAGCAATTGAATTAAAACCCAGAATAAGCAAAAATAAAGACATCGGAGGAATGGCAGGCTATAGGACAGCAAATATATAACACAGAAGGAAGAAAAGAAAATGAAAGTTTGTCCTCTGAAAGCATGGTGTGTTGGGAGACCTCTGTACTGATGGGTTAAAGAGGTGTCTAAGGTTGTTTTCTAAGTCAGAGGCTCTTACCACAGAGCCTGCAGACACTCAAAACACACATGACTCCACAAAAAGATCTGCAAATGTGCCAAGGTGAGCCTGTTTTGTAATTCCTCAGGAGGCTGAGGCAGAAGTATGCTAAGTTCAAGGTCTGATTGGCTACAAGGATCATTCAAGAACCCAGCTGAGGCTCTGTCTCAAAATACAAACACATTGGTAGCATTAATAAGATGTGCTAAGGTAGTGTGCTTGCCTAGGTCACTCAAGGTCCTGGGTTTAAATGCTACAGAGGTGGAGTAAGTTATTAACAAACTGTCTTGATAATCTTAGTTCCAATAACTAAAAATATATTTGTATTGTACATGCATGTTTTGCTTGCATTTATGTGTGTATACGGTGAGAGTGCCTGGTATCTTCAGAGGCCAGAGAAGGTATCACATTCCTTGGAACTGTAGTTACAAATGGCTGTGAGCCAACATATGGGTACTTGGAACCAAACCTCTGCAAGAACAGGAAGTGCTCTTAACTGCTGAACCATCTCTCCAGCTCATTAATAAGAATAATTTAAATAACTTGTATGAAATGAGCAAAATATTTGAAATGTGTAATGTGCTAGAATAGCACAAAGAAATTAAAGGCATCAATCAATAATCATAAGTTTATGCATAGATCATTTAATGGGCAAATTCAATTAAATATCTAAGTAAAAAATAACAATATTAACATGTAAACATTTTGAAAAAGGAAGAATTGCCATGATGATGTGATGTGAACTGACAAAAAGAAAATAGGAAAGTACAAACTGGTTTATGTTGTGAATACAGAGGGAAAATTGAAACAGCATACTGGCATGTTGGAATATTCCTGAGATACTGCTGAGATGCAGGGTTGCTTTAACCTCAAAAAGCAGTCAACATACTTTGCAATATACCCAGTGAAGCCAAGCAATATCATATGATTATTTTAATAGTTGTATAGAATCATTTGACACACATAAAATATCAAAAGTAGTAAGAAAACTGGGAAGAAAGGAAAACATTTCAACACAAAGGTTCCTGAGGTAAATATGTACCTGATCATGCGTAATAATAAAAGTGTCAATTTTCTCTGAAGATCAGTAACAGGCCAGGATGGCTACTGACTAGAGGTGTTAGACTATGTGATAAAGCAAGAAAAAGAAGCAGAAAACACAAAGATTGGAAAAAAAAAGACATAAATCATCTTTATATGAAGATAGCATGAATATAAATAAACATTTAAATGATGAGCCTGTCATAATGGTACAAGGTGAATAAATCTGTTCCTTGTAGGAAATCAACATAGAGAATCCACTGCATTTCTGTTACAGTTGTCTTCCAGTATCCATCAGTTGTTTGTTCCTGAATCTATCATAGACCCTCAGAGAATGGCTTAGTATTTGTGCAAGACTTGCACACATTCCTCCATTTAAGTTAACTTTAAATTACTAATAATACTAACAAAACACAAGTACTCTAAGTAGTTGCTAGCTAACACAATTCTATGAAATCATGTTAAAGGTGAAAAAAATGTCTTTTCAGCATGAATCGTCTCCATCTATGTTTTTGACTGAATTTGCAAGTGAAAAGGGAAACATTATCAGCAAGAATGATTAGAAATATATAATACCTTGGTACAAACTGAATGGGTGTTAAACCCACAAAATACTACTGAAGGAAATTAATGTCTAAATACAGGAAATAATACACTAGACAGTTGGGGTGATGTGCACAAGGCAGATGGTTGTTAAGATACTGGTGGGGGTGGGGAGTTTTGTCTTTCTCTAACAGAACATCAATAACATTTGTGATATGCTTAGCCTCCTTGCTTCTCCTCCTATAGTCATTTCTGGCTGCTGGACTCTCCCTGAGTACAGATAAGAACCTCATTTTGTGTTTTATTTTCCTCTTGGCTAGAAACCACTTCAATACAGCCTACATCTTCAAGGGCTTCCTTAATCTAAAAGTCTCCTTGCACCAATTCCAACATCATTGATGGTTCTTTACTTTCAAATCAAGAATCAAATTTGGACAAAACAGCAAAATTGTGTATATTCACAAGTCTTAGTGGCACACAGCCTCTAACTGGTGGCAAAAGACTGAAATGGGAAACAATAAGGAGTTGGAGACATTTTGGAGATCCAGGAGGAAAAACTAAGATGCCTTCATTTGAACCGGCATGTCACCAGTGGGCTAAGCCCACTCTTTCTACTACCTTGTGACATGCATGTCCCTGTAAGGGTCAGGTGAGTGTCTCTGGGTCAGGTGACTACTCCACCAAGACTCTGCATTGCAGCAGATGCTTCGTGGGCAAAGTAGCTGCTTACACTGTGAGCAGGGACTCTCTCATTTTCCTACACCCCAGAATGCTGACTTAGTCTCAACCTTCAGGTCTCAATGTAAATGCTGTCATCTCAGAACGTCCTGTCTAGATGACTCTGTCTGAAGCTGGGTTTCTCTATGTTCCCTCTTTCTTCTTCTTCTTCTTCTTCTTCTTCTTCTTCTTCTTCTTCTTCTTCTTCTTCTTCTTCTTCCTCCTCCTCCTCCTCCTCCTCCTCCTCCTCCTTCTCTTCTTCCTCCTCCTCCTCCTCTTTTCTCTTCTCCTCTTTTCCTCTTCCTCTTCTTTTTTTCTCTCTCCCACCCCCCAGCAGTCTGTTAATTTCTTAAGTTGCATTTATTTTTCTCTGACTCTCTCCTTGCTCCCTCTGTAGAGAAACAAAACACCACCCCTTCCTGAAAGTACAAACTCTCCAATGCCGCCTTATCTCTCTCTCTCTCTCTCTCTCTCTCTCTCTCTCTCTCTCTCTCTCTCTCTCTCTCTCTCTCTCATGAGGATTATGTTACATTGTAAATAATTGTCCTGCCTGATGTGGGAATGTCTTTCTGTATGCTGTGAAGATCATTCTTTAAACAAAGGGACTGTTTTGGCCTATGCAGGCACCATATATGTAGGCAGAGAAATCAGAGCATAGGTAGGAAGAGGGCGGAGTTAAGACAGACATGACCCAGATGCCCAAGAATTAAGATGTAAGGAACACAGGTGAGCCACAGGCCACATGGCAGAACAAAATAATGAAAATGGGTTGCATTAAGATGAAAGAGCAGGCTGGAAATATGCCTGAGACACAGGCCAAAGAGCATGGGATTAATATAAGCATTTGTGTGTTTCTTTGGGACTTTGGGATTGCTGGTCTAGGTAAGCGGTGGTTTAAGACTAGGACTAGGCAGGCCAGAAAACTCATGTTACAGATGGCATCCCAACTCTGTCCCAATATGCACATAAAGCCAGAGAAAGCTTAAAAAGGGTTATAGAGCACAGAAACAGGGAGCCAAAAGCAGCTTCTGAGTTGTATCTCTGAAGCGGGTCATGGTACAGAGACACTGTGGTGTTTGGGCTTAAATTTCAAAATGGTCGGTCTGAGGCAGAAGACTCTGTATAAATAACAAGCTGCATACGATTGGCTTAAGGTTCCTGTTTATATTGAACAAAATGGAAACAGAGAAAAAGATGTTTTTTGGTAGCAGCATTTTCTTGGGTCCGCTCTGTTTCCTGGCAGTGAGCTGAGATGTGTGGCCCCTTTAAAAGCAGCTTCCAGACTCAGCTTTATCAGCAAAACCTGTGTGTCTCTTTAAGAGACCCTGCTGCCAAATGCTTAAATGAAGTAAGTAGCAGGTGGCTGTGCTCTAGATAGTGTGAACCCTGAAATTCCCCAGAGTTGGGGTGGTAAATATCTCCACAATATTTAAATACTGCTTGCAGAAGTGGGGCAGTAAGCTGTGGCTCTGCCACCTCCACCATGTTGAGAAGCTGGGCGGAGTCAACAGGCAAAGCAGTCTAGAATTTTAAAAGCTTTTCTGGTTGGAAAATGATTCAAGGATATGCAATGAAATAGATTCAGATGGAGAAAACCTCTTAATGGGTTAAAATGTGTGTGAAAAAGAATACATAGGCTAGGAGAGAAAAGAAAATGGGTACAGAGAGCTCTTAAAAAAGAGAAATAGAGGAATAAAAATATAAAAAGCCACATAAAGATGGAAAATAGACACAGAGTCTGGATTATGGTTATTATTGTGTTTTCTTTTATTTTTTGATTGTTAATGAGATAATTGCAAAAAGACAATTGAGTGTAAAGGCTGCTAAGTTAAATAAACACATATATTTTAAAGGTATCTTGATTTTGAAATATGTGTGTAAGGATTTGTTGCTTTGGAAAAGAGGCTTTCCTTTTGTTTCCACAGAAGACGAGAACCTCTGGATTGCTTCCAAGCAAATATGGTTTCATCAGCCAAGACCACATGAAAATTCTCTGATGGGAAGAGATGGCCACATCAGCTTCCTGGATGCCAATTAAGATGATCCAGCCTCAGGACCTCATGAGAGATTCACAGTGTCCCTTAATCAGCAGTAAGTAGTAACGGAAACTATTTACTGTAACTACATCCAAATTCCCAAAATATTGTTTATAAATATTTATTTTCATTGTAAATGTTTAATGATCACAGTCAATCTCTTTCTAAGAAGAAAAAGGGGATATGGTATATAAATGATTTTAAAAAGATAGATTATTGAATTTAATTTAATCCAAAAACCAGCTGTTAATCTTAAAGTGTTTTACATTAGCATAGATTTTGGTTTATTGAAACAAATTTAAGGTCAATTTTGTTATGATGTATGTATTTTTCTACTCTTGTTTAAGGTGTGATGTTTATGTAACTCATTTAAAATTGTAATATATAATTAAGAAATGCAGAATAAGTCATCTATGATAACCAAATTTATACTTACATTAGTAAGATTTTTAGGTATATAAAGATGTATTTCAATTAAATAGGCAATCTTCAAATACTTCACAGACCTACAGAATATGGCATTTAAAATATTTTAAGAATTTAGACTTTTCTGGACAGTGAGACATGTCTGCTCCTGGCAGCACCAATCTACTTCAAAAGAATAATGGGCATTGAAGAATCTCCATATGGAATTTACTTTCTTTGTGGCATCGATTAGCTACTGGACAAGAAACTGTTCTTGTATTGACTGCTTGACAATATGCTGTATAAACTGAACATGCAGGTTCCATAGGAAAGTGACCTCTGAACTTTGGTGGAAAAAGCCAAGATGGTCCTTCAGATTCCTGCTTTGCAGAGAAAACTGCCAGGCTTCCTTCAGGACATGAGGGGAAGTGACTGACAAACTATGACAGGATTGGCAGAGCAGTCCTTCATATTTCCTGCTTCACTGAAGGGCATGCCAGAGACTTTAGGCCTGTAGGATGAAGATGATGCCCCAATGTTACAAAGGAACTTATGGTGACTGTCCAGGCAGACAGGTATCATCTCTGTCATTTCTAGATTTTGGAAGTTGATTGTACTTCCTATTTACTTGGGTAATATTATATTATTCTGTAGTCTTTGATGTAGTTGAAGATTTGATAAGTTTTTCTTAGTAATTTTAAAGAGTATATTAGATATGAAATTTTAGACTCACAAGGATAAAGTAGATGATAGAATATTTTCTTTTATTTTGTTAAATACAAGTAGATTACATATTGTAACTGTAATTCTTGCTTGATAGCTGTTTTGTTATATGTAATTTTGTTATGTTGAAATTGAAACCTTTCTTTTTGACTAGACAGAAAAGAGGAAGTGATATGGTAATGTTGTTAGTATTTTCCATGTGGAAGAACACGTGGACACACTAGCAGGCTCCTGAAGAGCCATATTTGGTTTATTAAAAGAACGGGTGGGGGAAGGGAAGGGAGAGAAAGAAAGAAAGAGAGGGGGGAGGAGAGGGATCAGAGGAGAAAAGAGAGTCTGCCACATTGGTGAGGGGCATGCTCACACTAACAAATGTCTTTCTGTATGCTATGAATATCATTCTTTAAATAAAGGAACTGTTTTGTCCCTTGTCAGACATCGTAGAAGTAGGCGGAGGAATTGGAACACAGGTAGAAGGAGGGCGGAGTTAGACAGGGACAATCCATCTGCCTAGGAGGGAATATGTAATGAAATAGGTAAGCAAAGGGCTACGTGGCAGGACAGATTAACGGAAATGGGTTGAATTAAGATGAAAGCGGTGTCTAGCAATATGCCTGAGACATCGGCCAAGCAGAATGAAATTAATACAAGTGTCTGAGTAATTTTTTGGGGGGAAAGCAGTCCCAGGCAGGTCTGGACCTCTAGACAGACAGGGCCAGAAACCTTATGTTATACCTGCTTACTGGTGTAATAAAAATGCTGATTGGCTGAAGGCAGACAGGAAGTGTGGGTGGCTTACCAGACTAAGAAAACTCTGGGGACAGGAAAAATAGAGCAGAGAAGCCAGAGAGATGCCATGGAGACATCACGATGAGATGCCAGTAGACACAGAGGAAAGAAGTTGAAATCCTGCCCTGAGAAAAGGTACCAAGCAACATAGCTGAATGGGATAAGAATCATGGGTTAGTTTAAGGGTAAAGGGTTAGCAAGTTATATGCCTGAGCCCTAGGTCTATCAGCATAAAATTAATGTTATTTTATGTGTGTTTCATTGGGACTTTGGGTCTGAATCTCAGTGCTAGGCTGGAAAGGCTGGGCCAGAAACTTATTATTACATCTCTGTATTTCTACCCCTCCCCAAACATAGCTAGCATCTGTCAGACATTGTGAACCAGGTGAACAAGTGTGTGCCCATGGTCACTTCCCACGGAGGTGACAAAAACTGCCTGGCTTCCTTCACAAATCCATAGGAGCGCACAGGATCCAATCTTTTGAAAGGGCAGATGCACACAGCACAGTTTTAGTTAGTCAAGGTGATCACCATTTATAACGTAAAAGCAAGTGATATATAGATAAGTGCAGATGAGTGATATAAAGCAAAAAAAAAAAGTAAGACTAAAGAGAGTTAGGAGGTATAGAGAAGCTAACAAAACTTTAAACAAACAAACAACCTCCCCCACAAGGCCTTTCTCCTTCTCCTTCTCCTTCTTCTGAGTCTCCAGTCAAGCTTTTCTGTCTGCAGTGTTGTCCCCAAGGCTGGTGGGAGAGTCCTAAAAAGAAATCAGAGAAGCTTGCCTACAAAAGCCCAGAATCCTGGTATTCTTTTGTTTTCACCCAAGTCTGTGGCCACTGACACTCCTCTTTCACACCACGGGTGGATAATAAGCCCCCTTCTCAGGCATCAAACTGCTCTTATACATTTTAATGTGACCTTAGACGCGCTTTTCAGAAATCAGAGGCCCATCTGACTGCACTTGAGTTTGAATTGAGCTAATGGTATTCACCTCATCTTTAGATGCAAAATTGGAAGATAAAAGACCTTGATGTGAAAAGAAGGGGAGGGGGGATGTGAGAACAGTGGGGGCTGGGTGGGTGGCAGGGGGCAGGAGGGGGGAGCAGATTAGAGACAGTGCTTAAAAAATCGTGTGATTGCGGGGTGATAACAAAATGTCTCCTCTTTCTCCAATTCCCCATGGGCTCCAGGGATCTCCTTAATGCTTTTTAGTTTTAATGATAGAATCTCTTTATTCCTGAACCAAGAAAAAAATGTTTCTGCATATGTGGCTGAGAGATATGCTGACCTTTATCAAATCTTACTTTTTTAAGAAATCAGATGCAACAGTTATTGTAATATACCAGGTCCATAAGATGAAAAAAAAAAAATAACCAA
This sequence comes from Sigmodon hispidus, assembly GCA_004025045.1. Classification (NCBI taxonomy): domain Eukaryota; kingdom Metazoa; phylum Chordata; class Mammalia; order Rodentia; family Cricetidae; genus Sigmodon; species Sigmodon hispidus. The sequence goes on along the minus strand of PVIH01000853.1, from coordinate 217,607 downwards.
GAGAGGGAGAGACAGGAAGGAGGAATCTGAGATGTATCAAGTTTGATAAAGATACTGTGTTTCTTTTTAAACCACTAGTGATCGTTTCTCAGGTTTATAAGGGGCACCTGAATGGTGGAGAGCCCTTGGTTGTCATCTTAAAACTGGAGAGAAAATCTTTTTAAGTATGAGTGTACTTGGTTCCTGTCTTTGTCTCATGGACTTGGCCTTGGCCTTCACAGGAAGCCAAGTACACACAGAAGGAACCAAGGGGCTTGGCTGGACCAGCCTCCTCCCAGAGAGGCCCTACAACTCAAAGAAAAAACAAATGTGCCTCATCCTCTGGAGGCAGGCTGCCTGGTTCCAGTTTTAACGTGCCTGCTGTCTGTCAAAGGCCATGAGAGGCTTCCTGCTACTAGGACTCTGCCACCCCAGGATGGAGGAGGCCAGGTGGGCCATCCATCAGTCGCACACCTGGTCTGCCTAAAGGGGACAGCAGCAGGGCGGGGCTGAGGACATTGGTGGGACCCCAGGGCACCAGAGAGAGTGGATCCGAATTTCAAATTGCTCAGACAGGACCCAGGCCTCCAGGTGCATCTATGCAGAACATGTTTGTACTAATTCATCAGAGCAGAAGGGATGATGGGTTAGATTGGGTTAGCCTCTGGACTCCACAACAGCTACCTGCATCCAGGCGTTGGGTGTTCAGAGGTTGTAGGTTCTGTGTGTTTGTGTATCTGACTTCTACATGGGAATGCTGACTCAGATCCAACAGTAAAGATGCTGCAAATGAGCTTTGACTTTTAGTGTGTGTGTGTGTGTGTGTGTGTGTGTGTGTGTGTGTGTGTGTGTGTATGCGCGCGCGCGCGTCTGCACGCGCCTGTATGCATTCATGCATTGATGCATCTGTGCATGGTGGTATGCAGGCACATGTGTGCATATGTGTGTAGAGGTCAAAGACAATATTGGCTGTCGTTCCTCAGGCACTATTCACCTTATTTCTTTAAGGGGAGGTTTTCTCCCTGGCCCTGGAATCTCCATATAGTCTAGGCTGGCTGGCTAGCAAGCCCCAGGGAAGTCTGTCTCAGTCTTTCCAGCAGCATTGGTATTACAATTGTCACCACATCTGGCTTTTTAAAAATGGACTCTGGACATTGATCTCATGCCTTTGTACTTGCAGATCAAGCACTGACCTTGCTCACCCATCTCCTTGGTCCCTCAATAATTTTATTTTATTTTTAAAAAAAGATGTGAAGATGTTATTTGCTCCCACTCTGCTCTGGAGACCCATACCTTTCCTGAGAATGACCATGTTCTGGATGGCTTCAGACAGGCTGAACCATCTAAGGTCAGTTCTGATTCTACTTCCAGCAGAATTTCCTTTGTGATCCTGGCTTGGGATAAGAAATTGACAATCCAGGGTCACTGTAGCTCAAAGCATTTGTGTAGCAGAATGTGACAAGTGTACCTGAAACTGGGATTTACAAGTATTGCAAATTTACCCACACTGAATCTTCAAGACTAATACACACACACATACACACACACACACACAAAACAAACTACTGATAATCTGCCTTTAGCCTGATTTACTTACACTTCAGGAAACCCACAAAAAGATGCATGGATGTTTGATGTTTGTGAGCGAATGAATGAGTTAAAAACTGCTCCCTGGGTCAGAGTGAGTCAAGCAGGATCACAGCACAAGTGAAAGCCGGACTTGGAAACCGAAGTGAGATCTTGATGAATTGGTGTGGGTGAGCAAGACAGAGGTGACCTTACGACATAGGCTGAATGCAGGCCTGGCTTTGTGGCCTCTGGAATGGAGAATGTACAGGTGATTTTATCTGACCATTAGCTTAGGGGCTGAGGAGAATCCTCTTCCTATTGCAGAGGGAAGAGTCTTGGGTGAGCAAGACAAAAGTGACCTTACGACATAGGCTGAATGCAGGCCTGGCTTTGTGGCCTCTGGAATGGAGAATGTACAGGTGATTTTATCTGACCATTAGCTTAGGGGCTGAGGAGAATCCTCTTCCTATTGCAGAGGGAAGAGTCTTCGAGGCTAACTTGCTGAGAGTCCCTGGGGACATAGCCAAGCTCAAAGTAGACACTCACGTTCCAAGGCTGGGGCATTCCACTGTCCCTTTTGGAGGTCTTGTCTCCAGGGTGTGGCATTGTGGAAGGACAGGATGGCTGTTTTCCTGAAAGGCACACCTGCACAGTGCATGGCCTGGCTTGTGCTGGGAATTCTCTTGGTGCCAGGGAGGTTCCCAGCCCCTAGGGCCTGGGAACTTTCTTCTCATTTCTTACCCTAGCTCTGGGGAGAACTGGCCCTGCTCCTTCTGACCTTGTCCTGAACAGTTTTCAAAAATAAAGTCTTGGAGACTGGAGTTTAGGGGTGGTGACCTGGTCGGTTCTTTGAATTAGGGTCACCTTGTCTGAAAAATTCTTCAGGGTGTCAGGTCCCTGCCAGGGCCTCTGAGATCCTGGCCTGAGTTCCCCCAACCCGGTCTGGCTACCTTAGTGAGGTGAGGGTGGGGCAGGGCAGGGTGGGGCTCAGCTCAGTCACCTGCGGGGGCTGGCTTCTCCCACCCCAGGAATGTGCTGACAATGTTGGTTTTAGCATGTCCCCCACACCAACCTCAAGGGCATTTGCTCAGAAGGATTGAAGATTTGTGCCCCAGAACTGACTCTGATCTGAACTTCTGTGATTGCGTATGCTATGAACAAACTATGTTTCTAATCACAGCCTACACCGGGCTTCCTGGGAGAGCCTGGTGGCCTCCTGAGCCTCAGCTTTCCTCAGGAGGTAAAGTTCTCCTGAGTAAAGCTCAGTGGTCACTGTGGCTGTGGAGTTTTAAAGGGACCTAAAGAAAGAAGAGTGAGGGCTGCTCTGAGCTGGAAGTGGCAACTGTCGATTCTTGCTTTCCAGCAAAGACTGGGCCCTGAGAGATGGTTTGTAATAGGTCGGTTGGTGGTGGCCAAGTAGCAGCAAAGCTGCGTTTTCTCCATCTGCCCAGCACAGCTAGGGCTTTCACATTTAGTGACCCACTTTATGCACTGGACTGGGAACACAGAGCAGAGAAAACAGCTCATGGTGGGGCCTCTCCACTTGGCTGTGCTAAGTGTGAGGACTTGAGAGAGTGGGTGGGCTCCTGGGCAGAGTGCCATATCCAGGGGGATCTGATGCACCCCCAGAAGACTTGTCTGTGTAATATTTGTGCAGTGGGAACGCCCCCACCAAGGTAGGCCCGAGAGAGAAGACGTTCTGTATTTTGCCATAAATATTTGGAATGAAAATTGTCTTTGAAGATAAATGGTTTGGCTAGAAGCAAAGCCCTGCCCTGTGGTGTTGCTACTCGGAGACTAAGGATGGGAACAGTGAGGGGAGAGTGACAGGGGGCTGGCATGGGACTGGGAGTGTGGGGAGACTCGCCAGGTCTGACCATCAGTGGATGAGGAAAGAGGCTGGTTCTAGTGGCCATGAAGACTGATGCCTCTTGGCTCAGGGAAAATTGGGCTCTGGGAATTGTAGGTGGATGGCACTATGTACTCCAACGCCAGACAAGTCACTATCTCAATGTCTCTTTTTCCTCTCTGCAAAATGGGATGCCCAGTAAACCTCCCAGTGTGGAGTTCAAGTTCAACTAACTTACAATAGAAAGTCTCTATGCGATTTTTAAAAAGAGTTTGATAGAGAAGCAAATCACAGACCACATACAGTTAGCAATGTAATGGGGTTTAGCATTCCAAGACATGTTCAAGAATCACCACAGTCAATTCTAGAATATCGCCTTCCATCAGCTACTCTTCAGAAATGCCTTCATGTCAACTTCCAGCACTGCCCCCTCCAGCTCTGGGCAACCACTAATTTACCTTTTATATCAACTGAGTTCCCTATTCTGGCTTGTATGGCACACTTTTTTCTTTGTGGCAGTTTCCTTCACAGGACAAAAATGGTTCCAAGGCTCAGCTATGTTGTTGTGTTCTGTTCTCTGGATATTTCTTTTTATTTATTTATATGGTAATCATATTGGTTATATTTTTTGGTTAATACAGATATTACAGGTATGAACATCCACATTGGCCTTTTGTGGAGATTGGTTTTTATTTCTAAGGGCAGGATTGTTGGAGTCTATGGCCATTCAATACTAAATTATCTGAGAGAATAAGAGGGCTAGATTCCCATTGACCTTCCTGTTTGGAGTATATGAGTGTTTTCTATGTATCCTTTCATTGGGAACCTCTGTACTCAGAAACCCCTGGCAATACCATACAGAGGTCAGCAAGTCCTTGCTTCTTCATAGTGTTGTCCTGGATGGGGCTTCCTCCTTGTCTCCACCACCCCTCCTTCATGGGCTTCTTCTGTGGCCAGCCTTTCTTTATTCTTGTCTCTCTCCTTGCAGGAGCCCTTACCTCTACTTCCAGACTTGGTAAATCTGTCCATCACTTGATCTGTGCCTTACAGGTACTCTGGAAATGCCCCAAGCACCCCAGGGGTAACTTACCTGTTGGGCTTCTTACAGCACCTATGCAGGATGGCATGGATCCTGTGTGGGGAACTGGGTTCAGCTCAGACAGGACCTTCCTCTTACTCTGTCACTTCTTTGCATCCTTTAATGTCTCATAGTTAGATACTAAATGTTTGTAGAATGTGGACAGCCAGGAGCAATATGTCATATATAACAAAGGCTGGATCTTCACTATCCTCTCCAGCTGTGTGTATGGCTGCAGGCAATATGGCCTGTTGTGGTCTTGGAAGTAAGTCTTTCATTGTGGCGGCCAGTTAGGTGGTGAGGCTGAGGCTTCAAGAACTTTAGCTGCCAAGACTTTGCATAGCTGTAGGAAGAGTTTGGAACAATTCACGCAGGACTGTCCATAGTCACAAAGTGTGAAGGTCACACTTCCCAGTTGTTTCCTTGAAAACTGAGACCTGCAAGGCTGCATGTGGAACAAAGACTGGACTTCTCTCCTCCTTGGACCTCTCACAGACATAGCTGTGCAAAGGAGAAATGTGGAGAAGGCTGCTGGGGACACTTCAGAGCTCTTATTTTGAAGTACTAAAATCAGTCTTGATCAAGAAAGAACTACTTTTTTTTTTCTTTTTTTTTTGGAGGGAAGACACAGAGGGACATCCCTAGAGAACCTAGACAAGGAAGATAACCTACATACGGCTCCAAGGCTTCTATCCAGGTATGTAACCCTTTGGCCTACTGGTCGACCTTCCTTTATGTGATTGAGTGGAGTTCTTTGGTTTCACTTCTCCCAAAGCTCATCCCTCAACAGCACCCTGTTGAAGCTCTCACTGTCATAGTATAGCATAGTGAAGTTAGGTTTTGTTCCTGTGTCCTGTTTTCTTCTCCTCCTATCTCAGTGCTGCCCAGGTCATAGAATCATGCAGAATGTATAAAGGCCTTCACTCTGCCCATGAAGAGAGAGCAAGGTTTCACCTATGCCCTTGCTAGTCTCAACCTCTTGAAGCCTCCTTTTGGTCTCTGAGATAATATCACTCTTAGGAATGATAGAAGAAACAGCAAGTCTTATCAGATCCTCCACATGTGATACCCATAGACACCAGCTTTGGTATACTCAGTTCAAGAGTTTCAATACCCAGGAGAGATTTAGGGAGGCCTTTCAACATCTGCAAGGAAATGCTATGCCATTATTGTGATCTGTGCCCTCTACATCAAGTGAGACAGAGATAAGCCCAGGCCTTCCTCCCTCTCTCTTTCATTTTGCAGGTGGGGACAAACTGCTCAGATATAAGTGTTCAGGAGCCAAATCTGTGTCCAGGGGCTATAGGTAGGCATTTGTGCCCCCATGGAAAAGCAGTTGGTTACCCATGAGAGTGACAGTGATCTAGGGTCAGGCTCTGCTTTGCAGCCACACTGGGTGGGCCTAGAAAACTGGTTTCTCCTACTTCTGAAGAGCTAGTTCATAGCTGTTTTCTAAAAGAAACTGTTCTCATTCTATTACAACTGAAGGATAATTATCATTGAAAACAATGACTCACAGGTCAGAGTCTGGCTGCTGTGGGATAATACTCCTGTGCTGTAAAGATTTGTCACTTGTATTGGTTTGATAAAATGCTGATTGGCCAGTAGCCAGGCAGGAAGTAAAGGTGGGGCAACTAGACTAGGAGAATTCTGAGAAGAGAAAGGTAGAGAAGCAGTTGCTAGCCAGATACAGAAGAAGCAAGATGAGAATGTTGGACTGAGAAAAGGTACCAAGCCATGTGGCTAAACATAAATAAGAATTATAGATTAATTTAGGTATAAGAGCTAGTTAGAAATACCTTTGAGCTACTCACTAAGCATTTATAACTAATATTAAGCCTCCGGAGTCAACTATTTGGGGAGCAGCTGCCGGGTATTTGAGAGTTTCTGGTGGGACGGGAACTTCTGCCTACAGCTGGCTCCTTGCATTTGTCACTTTTCTCATTTCTGGGATCAGATACCCAACAAGAAACAACTCAAGGAAGGAAGGTTTACTTTCTCTTACAGCGAGGGGACATCATTCATCATAGTGGGGAAGGCATTGTGGCTGGGGTTTGAGGTAGTGAGTCACATTGCTTCTGATGTTTGGAAACAGAAAGTAGGCAGGAAAGTGGAGTTAGGTTATGAAATATTTTGGCCCACTCTTGGTGACTTACTTTTCCCAGCAAAACTCAACCCTCACAAATTTCCAAAATGCCACCAGTGGCTAAGGAATGAGTATTCAAACATGTGCGCTTTTAGAAGACATTTCACATTCAAACCATAACACCTTCTCACATCTATCTATCTATCTATCTATCTATCTATCTATCTATCTTTCTTTCTTTCTTTCCTTCTTTCCTTCTTTCTTTCTGTCTATCTGTCTGTCTACCGTCTGCCCATCTGACTGTCTGTCTGTCAGTCCATCCGTCCATCTGTCCATCTGTCTGTCTGTCTGTCTGTCTGTCTATCTGTCTTGTCTGTCTGTCCACCCATCCGCCCATCTGTCTGTCTGTCTATCCATTCATCCATCTATCCATCCATCTATCTATCTATCTATCTATCTATCTATCTATCTATCTATCTATCGTGTCTGTGTGTGTGTGTATATATGACACGGAGCACATACCAAGGTCAGAAGAAAACTTGTTTGTTCCCCTCTTCTACCATGTACATCCCAGAGATCAAACTCAGGTTATCAGGAGGCTTGGTGCAAACACTGTACCTACTAAGCCAAGGCCAGATCCCTATTCAGTCCTTATCATGGACAATATTGCTGACAAGGTCGTTGCTGCCTGTTCCATTCTGGGACTGACCTCATCACAGCAACACATGTACAGAAATCTGGGGTCCAGTGGGCTGAGTGCTCTAATGGAGATGTGCACATTTATTATAGGGTGCAAATGACGAGGAGGCAGATGAGATAATAATGGTAGGGTGGTCTCTGTAGGTGAAGAGGAAGCTGCTGTTGGAAATTTTCCTATGTACAATTCCTTTGGGATATTCTATCACACTATGAAATGCAAGTTTCCATTTGCATTAACTAAATAAAATCAACCTTGGATTAGGAGGTGGAGCCAGTGACTAGTTGACAAAGGGAGCTTGGAAGACATATAGAGAGATATACAGAAAGTAGTAGGAAGAGACTTTGAGTGTGGTGGTCCTTTGGGTTTGCTATAATGGAAGCACACTGTTTTTGAGATGCTTGTAAAGAGGGAAGGACAGCTTGTTGCTCCTCAACCTCTCTGAGGTAGCAGGTTTACACCCTAGCCTCTAACTCCCAAGTCTTATTGATAGAACTATAAAGTTTAGTTAAAAACTACATTTGGGCTGTATGGTGGTGGCACTCACCTTTAATCCCAGCCATGCTCATGCCAATAACACATGTGCACTCATGACTTCATCTATCCACTCCCAACACAAAGTAGTTCATTCAGTGATTTTATACGCTCCCAATGTTGTGTGGCTGGCAGTGTGGCCTTCACCCCTGTTAAGATCAGTCTGTGTCTTTCTCTGAGTTTCTCATGGTGTAAAGCACTAGATTTTCAGGCTTGCCAACTTATACCGAGAGACTCCATGTTACAGCTTTTGAGTTCAGCTGGAATGCAAACATTGAGGCAGGATGACCCTGTACCCTGATCAGTAGTGGCACAAGTTAATAACCAATTTATTAAAAACCTAAAGGGTGCCACCCTATAAACTCAATAATGTAGGACCATATAAGCACATGGATGTAATTAAATATTAAGAAAGCCAAGCCTGTAAAATGGAAACATCAAATTAAGGAAAAGGGGCAACATCATCACCAGCTGCCATAAAGAGGAAGACCCGGACATTGTGATGGAATGCTCTACTCCCTGTCATCTGACCACTCCTGTGTCTCTGTGTGCAAAGTGGACAGCAGGCAGAGATTTCCCGACTATCCCAGGAGCTTGAGCTGGGCTCAGTCCCCCTACTGATGTGACTTTCTTGAATTGCCATCCATTTATCTGCTCACTCTTCTGGTCCTGAAGTCTTCCTGTTAGACCTTCTACATCCTGCCCCTTGCTTGTCTTGGTAACACCTTCTAGGGTTTGTTTCCTAGTGGTCTCAGACTCTCGGCATCCTCAGCAGCCTTCTTGTCTTGTCCTCCTCTGCCCCTTCTAACTCTTGAATTCTGTTTTGCCTCTCTTACCCTTTGCAGCTACTGCATGGCTCCCACACATATATCTACACAGATATTGATAGGTGAGGCTAAGAGTTAACTTTATTAGTTTAGATTAGAATGAAAAAATCCCATGTTTACCTCATCCATCTAACAGGAGACACTGAGAAGAGTACTTGGCCAAAGATTGTATCCAACAGAATTGAAGTATGTAGTTTGTAAATTTATTGTTATTCAATAAATTCCAATATTATAGAAAGATACAAATATATACACTTATGTCTTACATAACATGTTCCAGAAAAACTTTCATCATCTCCAACAGAATCTCTGTCCCCATTAATGACAGCCATCCTGCCCCTCCTGGCCCCTGCTGGCCAATTCCTTAGCATGCCTTCAGTCCCACCCTTCTACTACTTGATCTTTGGGAATATTTAAACATAAATCCTTCAGTACACTAAGAGTATAAGCCTTAGACCTGGGCACTTAGGGACAAAATAGAAAGGAAGATTCCAAGGAAGTTATCCCAGCTACTTGGCTGAGCTAGCCAGTTCCTACGGGTGTGGCTTGCCTTGGGGACAGAGACCAGGAGGGGAGTTTTAAGTCTGATTTTCTCCTTTCCTTCCATTTTTAAATTTTGAGACTTACTTCATTTTGAGACTGTGTTCCAGGCTAGCCTCAAACTGGCACTTCTTCTGCCTCTCAGCATCAAGAGTCGTACTTGGCAAGGTTTCTTTGGGAGATGTCTGGGCTGGACTTATCCTCATGGCCTTCAGGTGAATATCTGGGCTGGGCTTGTCCTCTTGGCCATCATGAACACCAGGTGGCTGTGCTGTGACTATCCCTTCACCAGCCAGGCTATCAGCCATTCTCACTAAATGTATTTTAGCAGCCCTTGGGGTTCACTGCCAGTTCCTTATTCTGGTGAAACTCTGTCGACAGCCAGGTCCTGTGTGGGGTGGGAAACAGCATAGAGGGCAGAGACAGGGGGCTGGTGAGTTTGTTGATTTTGTTCCTAAGCAGAAGTTTGGCTAAAAAAAAGAAGAGAAGGTTTTAAATACCAATATCTGGCCCTAAATGTCAAGAAATAGGAAGGAAAAGCATATGGAACATGGAAATTGGACCAGAATTTGAGCCTTAGCTCTTTGGCCATCACTTGAGATGGGAGTTCCAAACCCTTCATGGCCCAATTTGGAAAGAGAAGAAATGGAGTAGACTATCCCGGTCTGTCTCTGTAGCAGGAATACTATGCCAAAGTTTTCTGCAAGGACCGTCTTTTGAATGTGGTAGTTTCTGGGAATATCTAGGTACAGCTGGTGAAGATTTCCATATATTTACAGGGAACCCTAGAATCAGAAAGTTCTAGTCTGCAGGAGACCCTATATGCTGAGGAAGGTCAGCCAGTGAGGGTGGACAGATTGCCTCTGGTCACTGTCCCATCCTACCTGCACATTCTCTCTTCAACTGAAAACTCCTGTCAATCCTATCATGCCAGCATGTGTCAAAACTTCTCTTCTGTAGACTCTATAGCCCTATCTAAACAATAATCAAGCTACAGCTTTTGTGCCTCATTGCTCTATAATAACTCAGAGCCAAGAGATGTGCTTAGTCATCTCATCCCTGGGGACCCTCTGAGCATCACCGTGTACAGGTGAATTTCCCACCATGCACATGGATCATCAGAAGTTATCATTTGCAGATAGCTATTGTAAATAGGGATTTGGCCTCTTTCCAGCCTTGTGGTAGATTCTCTGTTGAGGACACAACTGCCAATCAAGTACAAGAAGAATTTCTATTGACTAGCAGACCTAAAAGCCTCACAGGAAAGAAGAATGTGCGATGTGCTGTAAGTGCTCTGGTGTTCAGCAGCAGCAGCAAGCCCGCACTTGTCACTACACAAGAGACAGAGTGTCCAGGGAACCAGGGCTGTTCTTTTGGCTTTAGATCAGTCAGTACAGGCTGTCTTTGTAGCTTGTAGATGTGTTAAGGGGATACAAGGTATAGCCTGGGATATTTTGTAAATAAAGTTTTTATTGGGCATAAAAACAAATAGACAAACATGAAAACAAAGTCATTTTTTAAAAAATGAGATGAACCAAGAGACATGTTAGTAGTTTTTGTGAATTTTAGGATTGAAATCTGTTCTGTGATCTACACTTCACTTCTCTGATGAATCATGACAATGTCCAGGACATAAAAAGTGGTTGACAAACCTGAGGTCCACTTTGAGTTCTGGTGACCTTGAGATCTGTGTCCTACAGATGTTGGGGCCCACTACTGTCTCCTGATAGCAGTATGTGTGTTCTTAGTCAGGGACCATGATGCTGAGACAAATCTGACCTCCCATGAATGAGGCTTGCTTACAACCAATCTCATAATCTTATGCTTGAAGTGAGCTTGGCAGGCAGACCCAGGTTTACTTTCAGTTTCTGGGACTGAAGGGTGCTGGTCTCTCCCAGAACTCAGAGCAACTGTCATGTATAGAAGGCCACATCCAAAGTAGGCTTCAAGGACTACAGGGCTTTCCCTTTCTCCCTGCCTAGGACCTGGCTTGCCCAGCTCCAGATCTGTTTGTAAAAAATAATTATTTGCTTAAAAGATATGAAGTACTCCTGTAATTTTAATCGATTTAATTTAAATTTTAAACGACAGATCTTCAACCTCTAATCACTTTGAAACTGAAGAGCTGTTCAGTAAATGTGAAGAGCTGTGGGATGGAAATGATTATGTGTAGGGCATTGTGGGGAGGAGAAGGAGAAAGGAAGGGTGGGGGGAGAGAAAGCAACTCAGACTGGAGTGGGAGACCCTTGGGCTAAGCTCTGATCAGGGTAAGACTCAACCATTTAAAAGGGACAATGGTGCCCGCACCCTAGCATGACTCTAATGGTGAATCCTAATTCTAGTTTTATTTTAATTGGCTTGAGATTTAGATGCACTGGGGGCTTTATAGTAATTTATTAGCTCTTCTGATTGTAAAATTCTGATAACTCTTCCTGAATCAAATGTGTGTGTGTGTGTGTGTGTGTGTGTGTGTGTGTGTGTGTCTGGAGTCAGTTTTAATCATGTGACTGGTCTCTTAGCTAGACATCCCAGCACTGGCCATAGAGTAGTCTTGATAGCTGGACTGGAGGATGAACTGATCAGTGTTGGTTCAGAAATTTGACCTTGGATTATAGAGCTCAAGAGCTAAGAGACCTTCTTGCTGGAGGGTGTGGCTACAACACATAGTTTCAGGGCTCGTGAATTTGTGTGTGCATTTGTGCATGCATGGGTGTACATGGGGACTTTATGCATGTGTATGTACATGTGATTGTGTATATGCATGTACACATGAGTACATACATAATCATGTATGCATAAGAGAGTGTATAACTTTATGTGCATATGCATGTATGTACATGTATTCACCCATGTGAGAGCCCCTATTGGACACTGGGAGCACCTGGTAAATCTAGGCTGTGCTGGGAAATATGTCTTCTATGTGGGTGCAGATTGTCATGGGACCGGGACTCTCCAGCCTTCAGATTTAGGGTCTCCTGTCGCTGTGGACAGGTTGGCCAGCTGCAGTTGGACAGGCTGCTGGCTGCTGCTGTCCAGTTCCCTCTGCTGCTTCCCTTTCTCTCTGCACAGAAACACTGAATGAGCAAGAGGGGCTAGACTCGTGGCTCACAGGCTTGGCTTCCAAATTCACTCCTGTTATTTTCCTCCATGAATAATTTCAGGCTGGCTACCACAGTGTTCCCAGTATGGCTTTGCTGTTTTGAAACTAGAAATACATGAATGGGGGTTGGGGATCTCTTAGTGGGAGGGAGAGGGGGGTGTTTTCTTGGCTATGGAGTCCTGGCTTCACCAGCCTTGCTCTGGCTGCACACTGGTCCACTCACTTCTTATGCTCTCAACCTTTAGGGACCTATAATCCAGGTGTCCTCTGGTAGGGCCTACATCTGCCTTTGCTCTCTTCACAGAGAGAATTGATCAGGTGGATCTTTGGGTCCCTAGCACCTGACAAAGGGCCAGGAGCTGAGAATAGCTCAAATTGGAGGCTTTTGGCAGGGAAGGAAACAGTCATAGACAAGGCAGAAGATGAAGGCTCTGTTTCAAGCATTGCAGTTTAGAGGGGAAAAAATGCATTCACCAGCCAGCCTTCCTTTCATATTATAAAAATGGAATCAGCCCATGTGACCTCAGGATAACTTAAGGTGGGCTGAGGACTTAAATTCAAGAAGGCTCACATATTGATGCTATTTGGCCATGTCACAGAAGAATTTTCTGTTTTAAAGATGCCGCTGTTTGAAAGAAGCTTGGAGGCTGAAAACAGAGAAAAGGAATGTGCAGTGCTCATGACAGGCAAAGGGTGTGAATCCGGAAGACAGGAAGAATCATTGCTTCCTACCTCAGCATATTATTCCTCTGTTCATCACTGAGACACATGGGTTGTCCAGATGTGGACACATTCATGATACAGTATAGCCATTATACCCTCTTACCCCAGCATTGATTTCACTATAGATTTTCAAATATTGGGGTGGCATACACTACAGATGACCAAGACAGACTTTCTAAAAATCTTATTTTTTATAGAAATCTTTCATTATACAATGGGAGAAAGTATTTTTTTCTTGCTGAAAATGACATTTTCTCTGCCAATTTACTTTTATTTTTAACATTTATTGATTTTTCTTCACAGCATGTATCTCCATCCCACTCATCTCCTCAGCCCTTCATGTCCACCCTCTACTTTTGCAAACCTTCCCCCAAGAAAAAACCAAAATAAAATATAAAAGAAACAAAAAAAAATAAAAGAAATATCTGCATGGAAGCTGCAGTGTGATGCAGTGTGAGTCACCCACTCTACTCTTTAATCCATACATCTTTACTCTGTGCCCATTTTCTTAAGCACATCTAAACATCTCCATTTGAGTAGACGTGTGTTAATTAGTGATGACTCTTTCCCTTAAGAAGCAATGATGAGGTGCATACTCCTTAGTGTCAACCATTTTATTCCAGAATGAGGTGACCATGCTTGGTGCCTGTGTCCATCTCATCACACAGAATACCAGTCAACAGTGGTCCAGGGAGAAGATTCAATACAAACCAGTTCTCCTGTCTTGTTTCACTGAGAAGAGTCAAGGGAAACAGCCCCCTTCATGTTCTTCCATACACGTCCCCATGACTACCAGAGAAGCTTCTTCCCATGGTTGGGATTCAAATTCAGCTGCCGGCAGTGTGGGCTTTACAGTCAGCTACAATGTCAATAGATGAAAAGAGGTGTACGACACCTTTGACAGGCTATAAAAAGTTTTGCCCTAAGATATTCCATAATTCCATAACTTCTTATGAGATTTTATTTGTCCTTTTGTCAAAAACTATCATTATTATAATATTTGTGTACATGTGTATGTGTGCGTATGTATATATGTGTGTGCATGTACATGTGTGCATCACGGCACACAGGTGAAGGTCAGAGGACAACTGACCTTGTATTGTAATATAAGAGTATTCCTCCATTGCACGGGTTCTGGGATTTAGAATCAGGTCTCCAGCCGCTCACACAACAAACTCCTTTACCAGCTGAGCCTTCTTGCTGGCCCCTGATTTCCCTCTCTCTCTCTCTCCCTCCGTGTCTGTCTCTCTTCCTCCTTCTCTCCCTCCCTCCCCTCCCCCTCCCTCCCTCCCTCCCTTCCTTTTCCCCTCCTTCTTTTAAATTTTAGATTGTCTGCAGGGCTCAGGATCCTTTTATTTCCCTTTTTTTTTCTCCTCAGCTCTGTTCTGGTTTCCAATCTTTGAATGTCCCTTCTGTAGTCTGTGTGATATCAGTCGGCATCACTGTTTACACACTGCTGTTCATAAACACTGATCCTCACCTCACCTTTCAGCCATTTAGCATACCTTTGTACATTCATTTCCAAGCATCTTTCTGGAGGGCATCTCCCCCGCTCCATCTGCTTTCGTGTGGATTTGCCACTGAGAATTGTCCGTCTGAAAGTATATTTCTCTCAGGCTGAAAATGTCTTCATGCCACCTTCAGTGTTGAAGATTTTCTTCCCGGGGAATTTAGGTTTGCAAATTTTCCTTGAATGCCTTGTAGATCTGTGGTCATATATTGTGTGAACTCTAAAGAAATAAAGTTTACCTGAAGATCAGAGGGCAGAACCAGCCACAGTTAGCCATAGAGGTCAGTCAGCAGTGGCACACACCTTTAATCCCAGCACTAGGAAAGTTGAAGCAGGAAGTGATATGGCTGGGCAGAGAAAGAAATATAAGGTGGGAGGAGACAGGATCCTTCCCTTTTGGCTGAGGAGTTGGAGAGATGGGAAATGGCTGTGGCTTGTTCCTCTGTCTCTCTGATCTTTCAGTTTTCCTAATATCTGGCTTTGGGTTTTTATTATAAGACTTGTTAGGATTTGTGCAATATAGATCATATTCTAATGTCTTGCCTCTGAGAAGTCAGACATCAGTGTTATTCCTGCTCTTTCGAAGATTGTTTATCTTTTTCTTTTCTATCAGATTTTAATGCTTTTTCTTTGTTTCTTATTTTATCTGTTTCAGTTTAAGGTGACTGGAGGCCTTTCGTATTCATGAACTCCTTCTTAAAATTCTCTCTCTTTATGTATATATGTGTATATATGTATGTATATATGTATATATGTTTAAACACTTTCAGCCACGTCTCCTTAGGTTTCCACTCTTCATTGTTTATCCTGTTTTCTAAGACTCCAGTCACATAGACATCAGACTTCCTCACAATATCTCAGTGTTTCTTACAGTTTTCCTCTTTCCCCATACTTGGGGCTCTCCATGTATCATCTGAGACATTTCTTCTGTCATATCTCTCACTTTACCGATTATTTCTCCAGCTACATCTGAATATTAAACCTACCCGCTGGAGTATTAATTTTAGTTACTCAGTTTTCCAGTCTTAGAATTTACATTTGATTAATTTTAATAGGTTCTGGCTTTTAGATATAATCCTCCAATCTTTTCTTTTGAGCCTCTCAGGCTAGTCACTTCTAAAGTCTGGATCCATTGGCTTCCATCTGAAGCCCTGTGGAGAGTTTCCAGGATGCTGTGTGTTTTTATTTTCTATCATCTTATTGTATTTCTTTGTTTGGTTGGTTTCAGTTAAATACTGGAAAAATCCCGGAGATCAATCAAGGGCCAGAATGGTTACAACTTGTCCAGGCAGATTTAATATACAATATAGCATTCAATATGTTATAATATACAATATAACAATAACAACAATATTAAATTTCAATCCATCCAGAGATGGCAATGTCTTGAATTGGGGTTCAGTCTCTTTGAAGGATGGCACACTTCCACTTTGCCTTTATTTCTAGGGTGCATCCCCTGAAAGACAGTTAAGACAACGTGTTAGAGGAACAATGAATGTTGGAAGAAGGCCAGAGAAGGCTGTACTATCTCACAGGGTGCATGATGGTCCACTCACAGCAACCAGAAAACAACCAAATCAGTCTTTCAAATTTTCTCTTCTTGCCTAGTATGGAGAGAGAAGTGTCTATGTACATTGGAAATCTGTGATGTAAAACTCTTCTATGTACCAAGGACAAACAAAGCCCCCATGCTAGTAAAGCTTTCAGAGCAGTGGGGAGACGTACAGTAGACCCCCAAATAAAGGTGTGTGTGTATACAAGCACCTGCGCATCGTGTCCACATGTGCATGCATTGTGCATCGCTCACATGTGTGCATGTGTTAGGTACCATTGAGGAGAGAGGGGCTAAGGTCTCGGGATCCTCCAGATTTATTAGAGCTCTTTGTATAGAAGAAAGTACACTGCATTCTAGCTGTTGTTCATCTTGAATCTTCTATTATTCTACATTGCACTCATCTCTTGCAGAGGCCTTTAGGGTTCTGTGACACTACCCACATATAGTCATCTCTGGACCCCAAGCCTGAGCATATTAGGTTTGAGAAGGGTGAGGCAGTGTCTTCCATCTCTTCCCCCTACTGCAGGAGCACCCTGAGATGTCAGGTCTGTCCACAGACATTTGTTAAGCTCCTTCACTACTCTGAGCATAGAACCCTTTCATCCTTCAGATTGTGGTGATATATTTTATATTTAGTAAAATCAGTTTGGAATATCAGAGAACAGATCCACCCCACAGTCAAGCTAGGAGGGTCAGAGAGTGGCAAGTCATGCCTTTAATCCCAGCATGGGAAAGACCTGGAGTGGTGACCTAGGCCTTTAATCCCATAACTCCAGAAACAGATCTTTCTGTGTTTCTGTGAGTTCAAGAAATAACTACCAAATAGTAGTAGCTCACACCTTTAATCTTAACTCTAGAATATGATGCAAAGTTGAACCCGGAAGTGAAACAGCTGGGAGAAGAAGATATTTAAGGCAAGTGTAGGCAGACAGTGTGGTATTCTGTAGAAGTGACGAGCCAGGCTGAGAACTCTTGAAGATAGCTTTTGCCCTGAGAAGTTGGCTGAGTGAGATTTGACTGTGGTCTGCTTCCTCTCTCTAATATTCTAGGCTTTTCCCTAATATCTGGCTTTGAGTTTTTATTTAATATCAACTAGAATTTGTGTTTCATCAGATCCTTAGGTTTGTGGGGAGAACATCCATATCTACTCTGCTTCAGTCTGGGTGTGAGTCTGCTTTGTGGGGTGTGGGCTCTTCAGCTTGAAAGACCACTTCTGCTCTGGATTCCCACTGAGAACAATACATGTTCTCAGGCAGGATCAACCTCTTCTGATGCCTTTATAGATGGAGATGGGTCGGGTGAGCAGGGGAGAAGGGAGAGGGTGACAGAGAGCATCATTTATCCTCTTACTCAGCAAGTATGAGTTTTTTGAGCATAGACTTTATATGGTTACTCGGAGTCTGAGAAAGGATTAAAACATGGATCTGTCTCAGTGTTGCAGCCTGTGGGGCCATCACCCACCTAAGATAATGCCCACCCTGAGGGAGTTAGGAAGAGGCCAGGTACTCCATGCGACAGGACCAAGCGGACACCTGGCATTTAAGAACTCATTGTGGTCTTGTGATGTCTTTCTATGAACAAAAAGAAATCTTAAAAGGAAGTGAAAATCTGTTGCCTTGGAGAAGTTTGAGAAGAAATCAGATAGTGTGGGGGCAGGAATTTACTTAGCCTGGGTTGCTGCACAGGTCTTGGTGGGCTCTGAGTGCCTTGTACCCCAAGGATGGGTCAATGCCCAGTATCAACCAGGCCAGTTTTCTCCACTTTCCCTGAGCGAATGAACAGTTGTTCTGAACAGACAGCAGTGGGTTGATATCTTTTCCCGACAAATGCTGTGGCTTGAGCCTTATCCTCTACTTACTGTGATTATACACACAGGAAGGGCTGCACATCCAACAGATTGTACACCATCCTGGAGGCTGTACTTACCACAGTGCTTGTGGTTTGCATCAGTTGGAGAGAGAAGAAAAGGGAGGGGGAGTCTTTGTGAAGAAAACACTTTTCTTCGCCTTGTCATTACAGAGCACCATCATGTTGTATTCAGCCCACCATGCAGAACCGATGCTAACAGCATCCTTAGCAACATCTCCTCTGTGTCCTCAGGCAGAGGCAGCCCTCAGAGTTAACTGCCTGGAGGAAACATGTGTCACAGGACAGAGAAGGGGGAAGCAGTGCCTTCCATCTCTTCCCCCTATTGCAGGAGCACCCTGATGTCAGGTCTGTCCACAGACATTTGTCAAGCTCCTTCACTACCCTGAGCACCATTGATGGAGTTGCCTAGACCAGTGCTCCCCAACCTTCCTGATGCTGTGATCCTTTAATACAGTTCCTCATGCTGTGGAGACCCTAAACAAAAAATTGTTTTTGTTGCTACTTCATAAGTGCAATTTTGCTACTATGATGAGTCATATTGTAAATGTCTCCTCTGATGTGTGACCCCTGCAAAAAGGTCATTCTATCTCCAAAGGGGTCATGACCCTCAGGTTTGGAAACATTGCTGTAAGCTCCCTTGTATGGCTCAGCTGGGCTCAGGCAAGCCCTTCTGTAAGGTACTCGACTGGGCTGTCCAAAAGCTCTCTCAGTGTTTCTTCTCTTGAGTGAATTCCTATTGGCTGGATACCAAGATTGCTGTCGCACACACATGTGGCCTCCTGACATTTTCTGGGTGTACTTACAGTGCTTATCATGACCAAGACTCAGAAATCACTCAGATTTGCACCTACTGTTCTCCACTGTTAGAATTAACTGACTTCATCCAGGGTCATAGATGTAGCTTCTGCTGTGGCACGGAGAGCCTCTGGGATGGGAATGCCTTTTGGAGAATACAGTTGGCCATCCCTAGGATCATGGCAATCAGTGTTTGAGTGGGTCCATTAATGAAATGACCTCTATAGGGAGGAGGTTCTAGAGGACAATCTAAACTCTTTGCCTTTCTTTCTTCTTCTTCTAGAGCTTTCCAATTTTAAGGTAAGTGGTGCAGGTTCTGATGGGTTCCATATCCCAAGGCCTGATTGATGAGAGTGTTGCAGCCCTCTTAGGTATAGTGATATGCAAAGAAAGCTGTGCTGGTGAACACCTGTCAAGGATGGCATTCTGTCAGCAAGCTTGGCCTTCTTCATAGGATGCTCAAGTTAGGTGAAAGGCTGTGTATATTAGATCAAAGACCACAGAGTTGTTCCCACAATCATTTGCTCCAGGTTGGCTGGAGAGTTTGCTCATGTCCGGTTCTCATTAGTCACAGCCCAGGCAAGAGAAATAATGTGTGTGAACCACGAATGTAGATCATATGAAACATGAGATAGCATGGACTCAGGGCTCAGAAGATGTGGACCTGCGTGGTGGCTTTGTCACTCAGTAACTGGGTACCCAAGGGAAGTTGTCTTGTCTATAAGAGGATGATGTTGGACTGTTCTCCCTGCCAGGCCATACAAACACGGAACTAGAAGTGTGCCTGGCCCAGTCTGCATGGCCTTGATGGCCTCTACTGGACAAAACTATTATGAAATAGCAGATGGAGGGTGGAGGGTCAACATGCACCTGGGATGCCAAGATCTTTGGCAAAGATGTGCTCCCTACTAATGTCTGGGAGCCTTGCTGGAGAGTGGCGAGGCTTCCCCACCCACTCAACAGCTTCTTAGAGAAGCTCCTTTTCTTTTCACATGCTAGGGATCTCCACCAGAGCCACTGGGGTCATCCTGGGGGTACAGGGTGGGCTTCTTCTACCACACATAGCAACCTTGGCAGTCAAAGTCCATTCACTGATGGGCAGGCAGAGAGGGCCTGTCCTGAGATAGAGAAAGTGGCTGAGATGGTTTCTTTAGGTCTAGTTAGTTATCAGCCTGTCGACATTCTATCCCTGGAGATGGCCTTACAGGCCATGGGGTCTCGAATCCACATAAAACTGGCTGTCATCTCTATCACTTGTACTGGCTGTGAGACCTTGGTTAGCTGCTCATTTCACTCAGCCTCATTTTGTTTATCTGTAAAATGGGAACCTGGACACTATGTGAAAGGAGCCAGCTGACGTCCATGTAGCTGAGTACGGACTTACCTAGTGCTGGTGCTAGGAAGGGGAGTCACGCTGCTCATAGGTAGAGATGTGAGTAAGCTTTCAGATCTGTCTTGTGGACAGGAAAGGCTCACACTGAGAGTGGATGCATGCTCTGGGGCAGAGCTCATGCTCTGGCTTGGGGCATGATGACAACATTTGCCGTTCTCTGTTTGGGAGAGGAATAAGCTAACTTGGGACTGCCAGCAGAATCACGCTAGGCAACAGAGGGAGCGGGGGACAAGGGGAGACCCCAACATGAGGTGTAGTTCAGTTCTAAGAAGCTAAAGCAGACAAGAAGGGACTAGAGGGGCCCCAAGTTGAGTGGAGGGGCAGGAAGGGACAGGAAGACATAGGCTTGCAGTCTGTTACAGGTGGGTCAACGTGAAATTTCTGAGAGACAGAATGCCAAGGGTGTGGGGGAGTCAGGATATGTACTGTCCTCATCTTCCCTTAGGATTTTCTCACTTTTCAATAACTGTAAACAACAGAAAAAAAACCTTTAACTAAACTTCAGTTTTCCCACTTACTTCCTCTTGATTCAGGAGAAAAATGAAATGACTTGGCTCTGTCCAGTGTGTTTAGAAGTAGCCCAGGCATCTGGCTTCCTCCTTGAGCATAGCTCCAGGAACCCTCACAATAGCCCATGAGCCCACCGTCCAGTGCCCACTGTGGAGACCTTCAAGTAGCTTGTAGCAAAAGTAGGCAGGACTCAAAGCTGGGCTGGCCTGAGTCCAGGCGTTCTCTTGATACCATCTGAGGAGGTCCAGTCCTGGAATCTTACCACCCGAGTCTCACTCTCTGCTTTTCTGTCTTCTCTAGCATCATCTGTGTGGAGGGGGGTGGTGTGCTGTGGGAGACATGAGCATTTCCATCACCTGCCAGCACTGACGGGGCTGAGTGAATTTCTTTTAGTGGTGATATATTAATATAATTAATTTAGAAGAGAAGCTTCCTTATTGTTGCTGGTGTCAAAGGAAAGTGAGAAGAAAAGACTGGTTTCACACCTGGCAAGGGGCTCTTGGAAGGATGCGGACTAACACTGGGGACCCATTGCCTTTAGTGATGACTCAAGTGGGTATCATCTTCACCAGAAAGCAAACTGCCAGCAATGAGGCTAACAGATATGAGGGGCTGGGCTCTGGAGACTACATGGTCAATGCCAGGCAGATGTGGACATTTCCAGAACTCAGCATTAGGTGCTTTTTTTTATTAAGTGGAACTCAAGCTTAGTGTCTGTGGACATCACTGAGAAGTTTCTCTGCAGAAGTCCGGATTCCTCAGTCACACTACCAGGGGCTGTTTCCCTCCAAGGTAGCTGGTGTTATTGGAAGGAGAAATATCCCCTTAGGCTCATGCATTTGAACACCTGGGCTCCAGCTGGTGATGCTCTTTGGGAAGATTGTGAAACCTTAAGGAGGTAAATCCTGGTGAGGGTAGGTTTTGGAGACTGATAGCCTCAGGCCACGTCCTCTTGATTCTTTTGTGGATGAAAGGAAGTGTGATCAGCCAGCCTCCCTCTCTTGCCTGCTTCCATGCCTTCGCTGCCACAAGGATTCTGTGCCCCTGGAACCTCACTTGGAAATCAAGGCTTCTTTCTCAAGTTGCTTTTGATCGTGGTGGTGTTATCACTGCCGCAGAAAAGTGATGGATAGTGTAGGTTTCTTTGTCCCTGTTAATCCAGATGGTTCTGATCCAGGAAGATTGAGGGACATGCGCATAGCACTTCTCAACATAGCTTTCAGAAATTATAGGTTTGACATTGAACCAACCCTACCCAAACTACAGCCTCTTAGGCCTTGGCTTCTTAGGTGTGATATGGGCCTTGATAGCATCTCAGAGGAGAATGGCCAATAAAAACTCAGGATCTTGCATCTGAAACTGCCTGAATTCTGTATATATGCATCCCATGGCAGGCTCAGCCCCCAGGTGGAGGGCCAGCCGGTGAAAAGACCCTCTCTGGATACCCACTCAGATATCAGCTCTTCAAAGAAGTCTCTTTTTTTTGTACTTCCAGTAGCTGTTGTGATCCCTTCTGTGAGTGTCTCTCACTGCACTGACTCTGTCTGTTGCCCTTCCTTCCATGGAAGGGACAGTCTTGAAACTCCAGGCCCCAGGACCAATATGTTTTACACAGTCAGAACACTGGAGCAGTTTTATATTTTGGCTTCCCATCATACAATAGAAAGTGCAAAGTCTCTACTGTCATCATCTCACAACTGTCTAATCTGCAGGGCTATGACACTGTAGGTTTGTTGTGTCACCTTTTTGCCATTATAGATATCACCGGAGTGAACACCTTTATGTCCCTGGTTGGTGTGAGGAACTCCTAAAAGTTAACAAGAAAACTACAGGACTTGAATAAGAACATTTTTAATGGCCTGTTTCAGTAATATAGCACACGGTCCCCAAGCTCACAGTTATGGACTCAGAATTCAATAAAGCTAAATTTGCAAGATCAAAAAATAATGCCCATTTCAGGCACTGATGTTGACATCAGAAGTCAGGTGCACTTGCTCAAGCACTCACTTTGGCAGTGGAGATTTGAACAATTTGACAATGAGTTAGAAAGAAATGAGTGACTCTCCTCTTTGGGGGACTGCTGTTGTTAGTGTCGTATTCTAGAACTTTTTGGAGACAACATCTCACTATGTAGCTCAGACTGGTCTCAAACTCACAATCTTACTGCTTTGTCCTCCAGTATGTAGGTATGTGTGGCTACAGCCAGCTCTGGACACAGTGTCTTGAAGCAACGATTTCTCAGAAATGTTTGAAGAATTCTGTCTGTTCACTGCTACCCCTTAAGCGGACAAAGTTCTCCTGTGTACAGAGGATGGCTTCTACAGGATTCCAGTGCAGCTTGGTGCCAGCTCCAGACTGGAGAGCTCGAAGTGGGGCTGTTAATCTTGGACTTGTAGAGTCAGTAGGTGGGGGTGGGGACTGGCAGGGACAGGTTTCTTAGCTTGAGCATAAGTGCATGTGTGTGCCTTGTCTGCCTGATTCTTGTATGGTTATGGTGGAGTGATGGAGAGATAGGCAGGCACTTGGGATGTCAAAACAAGAGCCTGGAAGAACTTCAGGTAGTGATGGGCTTTCTTGACCTGTCATGTCTTCCCTGTAGATGGTGACTGAGTTAAGGAACTAGTCAGAGTTGCTTGACTTTAGAAAGACCTTGCAGGCTGCTGCTGGAGGCTAGAGGCAAGGAAGCCAGGTATGAGGCTGTGACAGAATTCTCTTGGGGAGAATTATAAAAGTGGGCCTTGTGAGGGGAGCTGAATGGGGAGGAGATGGACCCATCATTTCAGAACTTCCCCTTATTTCTCTCCACAGCTCTCCACCACCTCAGAGCAGTAAAGCAGCCTTCTGTGTTCTTCTAGAAGACCCAGAGCCTCCTAGAAGCCTGAGGTGCCTCCATCAGCTTGTCACATTACAAAGCTCACTAATTGCACACGGGCTAATTGCATAATGTGGTTGTCTGCCTAGTGAATTGTGGCCCAAACGTTGCTCCATGCAGGATAATTATTCTGGATAAGTGAATGACTGGAATGATTACAAGATTCTGTCCCTTGCTTGATCTCCTTTCTCAGAAGACAGCCGCTGTGTGGGGTAAAACATAAGACAGAAAATATCTCTGGGGGCTTGTGTAACATGGCGACAGGCAAGCTTGTGGCGTTTCAAAGAGGAACATGCAAAATATTAAGTTTGGATAAAAAAGAGCATACAACTGTTCTGTCCTTGACATGCATATGTTCTTCCTGATGATTGGCAGGTCTCAATTTGCTCTTGCCTACTTCCAGCCGCGTAGTGCATCTCATTTTCAGCTCAGGCCTGTGCATGCTGGGAACCCCCTGTGAGCTCCAGCATTGGGCCACACATGGCTCCGGGGGTGTGGTTGGGTCTCAGCATCTGCTGTGTTGCTTTGGGATGTCTTAGAGGTAGAGGAGGTGAAGCAAGGGACTAAGATGGGCCCCTCTTCTCTTTCTCTCTGACAGGCCCAGTGGAAGCTCAGTGCCTGGTGTAAAGAGGTTTCTCAGGGAACGGAGGACACCCTCTTTTGCATTAATTTGTTTTCCTCCTCGTCAGTTTCAGCTATGTGTTGACACACCCTGGAGTCATCTGAAATGAGTTTCAGTTGAGTAATGTCTTTATTGAGTTGCTTTGTGTCCATGTCTGTGAGGGATTGTCTTGATTATTAGTTGATGCAAGGATGCCCAGCCCACCATGGGTGGCACCATTCCCTTGGCCTGGGCTGTAGAAGAAAAGTAGCTGACATGAGCCCGAGTGAACCAGCCAGCAGAATTCCTCCATGGCTTTTGTATTAAGTTCCTGCTCTGACTTCTCTCTACTATGGATTGAAGCCTGAAAGCACAAGTGAAAACATGGAAATGAATCAGACCCTTCTCTAACTGCTTTTGGTCATGGAGTTCCATCGCTGGAACAGAATGAAACCAGAACACTTGGTGAGACCTAGTGACTGCAGCCTGGGCCACTGAAGGCAGAGCTGACAGGTGAGGTGAGATGTTTTCAGCTTGTGCAATGGCCTTCAATGGTACTTCCATTTCCATGTTTCTTAGAAGGCATTTGAAGTTCAGAGAGGCCACACATTGTTTTTTGGGACCCACACTTCACACATAGCAGGAAGTGTCCACAGCTCACTCTCCCATGGTTCAGGGGGCACCTGTCATATTTGGTGGGGCTGGGAGGTCACATGGAAACCTCTTGCTGGACAGCACTGGGCTCTGGGTAGGGGTCCTGGCCAACAATGACTTCTTTCTACCATCATGTATTTAGGTAAGTTCTAGTTCTTTGGTTCTCAGTGTTCCTATCTGTCCAATGGGCACACAGTGTATCCTTGATCTGGTATTTGGTAAAATTGAAATAAACACAAAATATGTGGCACCATGCCTGTTTTCTAGACTGTGATTTGTTTTAGGCGTGGCTGTCCTTGTCATTATTATCTTGTATGGCATGGAGCTTGGTGCCACCAGAGCCAGTGGAGTTAAAAGCACGGTCTTCATTGTATCACCTCTTTTGGGGTGTCTGACAATTGCTTCATCTTCTAGGGGGCCCTGTCTAGGGCAAGAAGAAGCCCCAAAATCTCAGGGCAAGTCTGAATGCCCATCTCACTGCCGGGTCATACCCAGGACTCTCTGAAGGTCAAGTTTACTTCATATGCTAATATCCCCATGCTCCCTTTGAGGCAGTGCCAGCTGATGGGTAGGGCTCAGTGGGGGCAGGCAGGCAGGTGGGAGGGCAGGGCCGGGCAGGATCTTAGTGAGCTGTCCATGTGGGTGGATGCAGGGCATGTCTTGGGCCTTCTGATGCTGAGCTCAGGGAGCATGGCCTGCAGGGAAGCCAGCCATTGTGTACAGATGGCTGCCTGGTGAGCAGCAGAGAACAGAGGCTGTACAGTGGGTGGGGCTACGCCGGGGGCTCCAGTCTGAAGGCCATGGTGACCTACAAGTCCGGGGCAAGGTCAAACAGACGTTGCCAGTTCCATTCTTGCCTTTAGTCATGTGTTCCCTTAGTGAACAGATGGAAAACGCGGGTTCTTTGTGGAGGGACTGTGGGCTCCGGAGTCTGTCTATGGGTGACAAGCTCACAGTTCTCCACAGAAGTTTTAAAGCCCTCTGGAGCTTGTTTTCTGTACTGTGGCAAGGGATACATGCCTGCCAGGGTGCTGGGAGGGTTGTACGGTGTCAGAGGTACTACTACTCCATCAGCATCAGCGCTGAGGGGGAGACAAGGGAGAAGGAGAAAGACAGACAGAGACAGAGGAGGAAAGAAAGAGAAGGGAGGAGAAGAAAGGAGAACATCAGATGGATCTGTATGCTGGGAGCACACGGAAAAGACCGGGAGTGTCCCCAGGTTCCAGGTCCTCAGCCCTAGGGTCTACAGCTCATCTTTTCTCAGTAAGCTTGAGAGAGAAACTGGGAACAAGGACAGGGCCCTGGGCACAGGGCAGGCTGTGTAGAAGGGACCGAGTGGAGTGATGGCCACAATGGATCAGTAGCGGCCTTCCTTCCTTCCTTCCTTCCTTCCTTCCTTCCTTCCTTCCTCCCTTCCTTCCTTCCTTCTTCTCTTCCTCCCTCTCTCCCTCTCTCCGTCTCTTTGACACTGGGAACAGTGAAGCCCATGCTTGAGAAATGCACCACACATGACAATCTCATGTTTTAAACTCTGAGGGCTTTGTGTTGGGTGGCGTCACAGCTATCCTGAGTGCGTGTGACCTGCGGGCTGCACTTTGGACAGGCCTGCCTTTGTTTGTGTTTTTCCCACAAATGCTCTCTGCTGTGAGCTGCAGATCCAGGAGGCTAGAGACAGGCTATTTCCCTGATTCACTTCCATAGAGGCAGTACCTGTAGACAATGCACCTGTGTCTCTGACCCGTTCCCTTAGCTGCTCTTGGTTGAAGGAGTCTGGGCCTTGACTATTTTTGCAGGTACAGTGGCTTCTGTGGCAGAGACCTGCTCTGCTACCCTTAGCTTAGGACTTGACATACTTCATGAAGTCAGCAGTGTGCAGTTGCTTGGGGCTTGTCTATGGTCTCTGCTACTTTGATTGCCTCTCTTTACAGAAAAACTAGATGTGCCATCATAGAAGCCCATGATTATTTACTTGTGACATGGGTTATCCAAGGTCCAGGCTTGGTGTGCCTGGGGATGTTGGAGTATTCTGGCTGCTCCAGGCACCTCTAGAATGCCAAGAACAGCAGGGCTGTTGGTGGTTAATAGTGTCAACTGGATAGGCTCCAGGATCACCTAGGGGCAAGCCTCTGGACTTGGAGCAGTTTCTAGCCCTAATGGCTAACAGAGGTGGGTGGCACCCAAACTGTGAGTGGCACTGTCACATGGGCTGGGGTCCTAGACTGAATACCAAGAAAGAAAGCAACTGAATGTCTGTATCTCTGCTTCCTGATTGCAGACACAGTGTGACTAGCCACCTTCCTCTCTGGCTGCCAGGACAGACTGTGGCAGGAACTGAGAGTCAGGCTGAACCCTTTCTGTGTAGTGGGGGACTGTTCTCTATGTCGTCCTATAAATTTAAAAAAAAAAAAAAAACTGTTTCTGCCTGTGTCAGGTGCCATAGAAGTGGGTGGAGGAATCAGAATAAAAACAAATAAAATAAACAGAATCAAACAAACTCCATCCAGCTGCCAAATAAAACAACATATAAAACCTAAATAAATAAAAAGCCATAAAGCCACATAACAAATAAATTCATAAAAATAAATTAAATTAAAATAAAAAACTAGCTAACAACATGCCTAAGACATAAGCCAAACAATATAAAATTAATATAAGCGTCTAAGTCATTCTTTAAGAGACTAAAAGCCACCACAGACAAGTCAAACCTCTAATTCATCCAAAATCAAAAATCTAATATGCCTTTCTTCTTTTCATTGGGTGTTTGTCAGTGGCCAGGACAGTGCCCAATGCCCAGCCAATGGCTCTGACTGATGCCTCTCTCAGTGACAGGAGGGTCTCAGGAGGGCACACTTACCCATTACATTTGTCCATGTCCGTGCTGTGAACATGGCTAGTTTCAAGACACCAAAAGATGTCACAGAGTACAGATTGGTGAGACCCAGGCACTCACCCGTGCTGTGGGGTGGAGGTGTACTCAGTGGGTGTGAGTCCTTTTTACTGTCATTGGTGAAGACTGGGAACACTGTGGATCCAAGGGGACACTTGCAGGACACCTGCCACTGTGTCAGAAAGCAGTGAGGTGCCGATTGCAGCCTTGATCTCTTGCCCCTCTGTTCTCTTGCCTTGGGCGTCAAGAGTGAGGGTTAGAGCCTTCAAGAGGCCAAGGTCTTCTGCTTCAGGGACTGATCTTGGGGAGAAAGATGGAGGCAAGATATCTGACAGGTGTGCTCCAAGTGGCAAGGAGGAGGAATTTTTGCTTAAGTTCTCTGTTTCTGGAAAACTCGGAGCAAAAGGCGATGGAGGCTGAGGCAGCTGGGGCCAGTGAGGTGAGTGCTCACTGGCCTTCCCAGTCAGCTGAGTCTGCTTCTACAAAGGCAAGCAGCAAGGGGCGGCTTGAGACAGGGTTTTGGGGGTCAGAAGAACAAGAGCATCAGCCTTTGAGGTACACACTGGGCAAATCACTATCCTGCTCAGAGCCTTGCTGGCTGCCTAGAAGGGAGGTGTTGGCAGTGCATTGGGAGCTATAGGAGGAGAAGTGTTATAGAGGAGGTACTCAGTGGGTGAGCGTTGTTTTAGTTTCCTTGGTGATGCTGTACAGTAAGGACTCAGTGGAACTCAGTAAGCATTCAGCAAGTGCTGGATCTTAGTCCTCTCTTTGATGGTGCATGGTGGGCATTCATCAGGTCATGATTTCAAGCCCTTTCATGCTTC
Organism: Sigmodon hispidus; assembly: GCA_004025045.1. Classification (NCBI taxonomy): domain Eukaryota; kingdom Metazoa; phylum Chordata; class Mammalia; order Rodentia; family Cricetidae; genus Sigmodon; species Sigmodon hispidus. Next base: position 189,155 of record PVIH01000853.1, on the reverse strand, counting down.
TCTTTGTAAACAGCCACTGCCCTGTGACATTCATTCTGGGTGCTCCTCTAGCCCCCAGGGAGAGGTGTTGGCAGGAGCCCTTGGCCAGCCCCTCTTGGGAAGACTGGGCATGTTCCCAGTTGAGGATGGAACTGCCTCCCCAGAAAGCTGGTAAGTCTTGCCATGAACGTGGGCCGTGGCCTTGGCTGCCTAAGGCTCTGCAGACTCTGGCTCACAGCAGCCAGGACAAAGCCCCAGTGTGCTGGAGCTCACCCCCTTGTCTGCTGTGTGAACCTGCCGACCTGGCCCGCCCCAACCCACGGAGGGCTGGAGACACTGTTCTGCCTGCCATTGTTCCCACAGTGAGAGGGAGGTCACCTAGGGTGATGTTGTCCAGAGGTGGCCTTTGTGGGTGCAGGTAGTGAGTGAGTGCTGGTTGTGGGGACTAGCTGATCTTTATCTCAGCCAGGATCCTCATGAGAGCTGGTGGGCTCTTTGAGGGTGGGGGGTAGGATTGGCAGGAGGCCACCAGGGCTGTGGTGAGTGCAGGTTGGGAAGCAGGTCCCAGGCTTTATTTCCAAGTTGGGAGTAGGTGTGTCAGCTAGTCAGGCAGCAGGGGTGGACGATGTTCATAAGCCCTGAGTAAATATTTGTTAAGAGCCCACGATGGGCTCCAGGAAGGCTATACTAAGGTCAGCTTGGGTGGCGCTGCTGGCTTCCCAGATTCACAGTCATTCAGCTGCTTGCTTGAAAGCCTGGACTGGCTGGAGCCCGGGGTCTCTCCTGCCCACACTCATCTTTCCCATCCTCCAGGCTTCCTTTCCTTCCCTCCTTTCTTCCCCTAACCTCCCTCTGTTCCTTTATTCACCCCTACCTCCCTCTCTTTCTTCATTGACCCCTCCCTCCCTCTGCTCTCCCTCCCTCCCCCTCCTCATTCCCTCTCACCAAGCAGGAGCTACACTGAGCCATTCCCTCTGCAGCTACAGAGCATCTAATCTTTACTGGCCCAGGACAGACCTGAAGACACGGACTCAGGCACCTGTTGGTGTATTGAGGAAGTGCCACCAGGCACCATGAGGCAAAGAAACCCCTCAGCCCCCACCAGGGACCCAGAGGCTTCCAAAGCCCACCCAGTTCTTCCTCGTTCGAGGTGGCTTTGGTTAAGGAAGGGTTCACATTAGAAACATAATGTGAAGGGAACCATAAGCTGGCTACTACTACTACTACAACTATATTCAGGATCTGCCACAGGCGGGATTTGAACCCAGGCCTGCTGATTTTCAAACCCACTGTATTGTATTTCATCTTCCCTCTTCATTACCATGTTACCAATTCAAGGTCAAAATCTTCTCACATGCAGAACTCCTCTGTGGAGAAAGAAATGTTAGTGGTCAGTCCAACCAGTCCTCTTACTTGTGTGCACAGAGGAGCAGACACAGAGTACGGGGCAGTGGCTTTCGGGCTGTCCCAGGGTTTCTGGCTAACCATAAAGGGACAGCATTCAGTCCAGGCTCGGAGCCCTGGCAGCAAGCTTGCTGAAGATCAATGCCTGCAACCAGCATCAGCGCGTGGAACCGGGATTTCCATAGGCTTGCAGATCTACTTGTATCCTTTCTGCAAAGGACTTGGTGGTCCCTTGTACTTTAGGATGTATGGGAGGCTGGTGAGATATTGTGATGTTGCCTATGTGTGTCTTGTTGTAGGGATACACCAAGGTGAGAACAGTCATTTCAGTTGGGGTACCTGTAACGTTGTCAGCTTTCCCTGGTAAAATGGTTTGATGTTGATAACTTGAGCAGCTTGTGTGCCAGACCCCAACACCTGCCTGCAAGGTAAGAACATCCTCTCCTGCACCCTAGTTCACAGGGATCTATCCATGGCTAGAGCTTCAGTCTGTGTTCAGCTTGTAGAGCATTTATCTGTGAGTAATATTCACATTCCACCTTTTGTATCCAATGCAACAATATGTTTTGAAAAACTAAATTCTTTTAAAAGAGACACCTCCACTTTCTGCTGCACTTTGGGCAGGGCATGCCTGATCTGGGGATCTGGGCAAGGCTTTCAAGAATCATTTCAAACCCATCCTCTGGGTCACCTCTGAACAATTAAGCCAAGAATATGTTCCCCTCATCTAGACCAAGCCTCAAAGACTTCAAAGCAAACACAACACTGAGGACTTATGGGTAAAGCACAACTTTCAGATAATAAAATATGGTCTATGGCACATTTGACTCAGGGGGCAACTGCTGGCCAGACATCTTGGGACAGGTGGTCACAGAGTGGGATGAGCATGATGGCTGGTAAGATCCTTAGCTATGATGAGGTGTTTGCTTGTCCCTGACTTCATGATATATGTCATTCTACAGATGTCACTGTATCCCTTATGAGATGAGTAGGGAATTTTCTGATTCTCTGTGCTGAAGGGGAGGTTCTCCGTAACAAGGCTGAATGAACTCTGAGGGACCTCAGAGACGTTGTCTCAATGAACTCATTAGCGAGAGATGGACATTTGTGTCTTTATTTCTAGGTTTATATATGGAAAACAAAGGCTCAGGGAAGTGACACCGTTCTCTCAAGGCCATAAGGCTGGTCATTCTGTAATGAAGCTGGGAGATGAACATGGTTCTAGGTCCCCTGCCACACTATGGGTGATAGGACAAGCCCACCACAAACGCAACCCTCCTTCTTATCCCATGTCCTTCCACAACAGTCTGGGTTAGTCTTAACAACAAATGGCCTCGTTCTTTTTCTTGTCTGAAAACGTCTATAAGTGTGAATTCGAGGCAGCAGTGGAGTGAGCAAGTGTTTGTGCCCCCCCGGGGGTGGGGGGGGAGGTATTGAGGGACATGGAAACTTTTAAACTTCTGGTTTGCTCCTTCCAAGGCAATAAACAGTTTCTCCCCAGACTTGGGGATGAACACTTTTTTAGTGCCTTGCATTTTTGGTGACAGTTTTGCAAATTGTGGGTAAAGAACCTAAATGTCTAATTAAACCCTGAAGATGCACAGGAGTTTGAAGCAAATGATTGATGTTCACGGAGGTGCGGCTGTGTGACGGAGGCCGCCTGACAGGGACCGCGAAACCCGCGCGGTGGTGATGCCTTGTTGTGATCCGTGTTGTCATTTTTTCATTACTGATTAAAATTAAAAATCTGCTTGGCAAATCCATTGTAAAAATTCCCTTCATGAGCATCGACGGGTACAAATTATTTTGTCAATCGTCTGGCAATCAAAACGGGGCTGGAGACGATCTCTAGCCCACACTTTCTATCCCCCTCTTTCCTCACGCCGCTGACTTTTCATAACAAAGTTTTAAAAAGCGTAGGTAGCAGTCTTGGCAGTGCTTTAAAAAAATCAAAAGATTCATCTGTATTTTTTTTTAATGAAATGTTCTGTTTGTGTGCGCCCCCTTCTGCCCCCCACCGAGAGTGGAGGGGAAGGTTCTCGGAGGGAGAGCCAGTCTGCGCTCTGTAATTGTCTAATGCTGTGTAATGACAGGTCTATAACCGTAATAAAGCCTTTATTAGGATAAAAATCTGTTTTGAGAATGGAAGCGTAAATTGTCTAAAACTGCAAGGCAGAAAAGAAGTCTTGCTAGTCTGAAAACCAAGTGGAAGCTATTTACAGGCTCTTCACTGAGATGGTTTTCAGTTTGGTACCCACATGTCATATAAAAGATGGGGGAACAAGGTGAGGGAGAACTTGCATGTGACTGGGGGCTCTGTGCCAGGCCCCAGGAGTTAGTGGTCCTGAGCTCTAGTCTTAACACCCTGCTGAGTGGCTCTGAACCAGCCACATGCCCTCCCTGGTGCTAATTTTTTCTTTAACAAGTGAAGTGATTGATGACTCAGCCACTTCACACAACCTTTCCAGTGCACTTGGCACCATGTTCTTTTGTCCAACATTTGGGAGTCAGCTAGGGCCCCCAAATCACTTTCTAATGCAGAGCATGACATAGACAAGGAGCCGACCCTGGCTTTGGAGCTCAAAGCTCTAGGATGAATGAGTCTTGTATCTTAAGGAATATTCCCACAACTCTGAGCCCCTGCCCCCTGAATTTATGTGTAAAGTTGCATGGGCTATCCTTTGAAGATTGCACAACAAGGTACCTTCCCTGTGATTCAGCACTGAATCCAGGAGAAAAAAATGATGGCCACGGGTCCAAGAAATCTTTGCTGTTCTTGAGTCAAAAGACTCCTGATTAGTCAGGGTGGTGCTGTCCATAACCTTGAATCCCAGGAGCCTGAGGCAGGAGGGTCTCTACTCTAAGGCCCACTTGAGCTACATAGCAAGATCTCATCTTAAAAGGCATGAAAAATGAATATTTTAAATGAAAGAAATGGAATAACATTCTTTCTCCACATGTTGCTGCCCAGATCCTCAGACTCCAAGGTTCTGTAGAGGTTTTGGCTTGCTCCCAGGCCAATCCTCACAGACAGTGGATTGTTCCCAAGAAGCAGAGCTGAGGCAGTGCATGGCCTTGAAGACCCAGTGGTACCCAGATCTGATAATATAAGTACCACACTGAACTTTCAAGAAGACACCTGCCTTCAAGGAAGTACAGGTTTCCTCATGTGGTTCTGGACAGAGGGATAGATGGAGTCACAAAAGTAACTTGTAGTATGTTCTTTGAACTCCAGCTTAGACCTGAACAGTATTTCTCTCTGTTGGCAGATGTTTGTCTACAATGTATATACTTCATTGCTCTTCCCCACCTTTTCTTTTTCTTTGAAAAGGCATAAAGGCTTCCAGTCTTCTGGAGGATAAACATGGGATGTACTTTTTAAGGGACAGGGTGACAGGGCCCATCTACTGAGAGGCAGTCCTTTCTGTCCGTAGACTTACCTGCTTGTTCAGCTTTAAGCAGCACAGAGAAAAAACCTGAAACCTCTGAAATCAGAAGGGTTACAGTCCAGCCTAACTCCCTTTCTGACTAAGTTTAAATATCTCTCTCTATGCACATTTGGCATGGGGGCTTCAGATGGAGAATTGAGATATTAAAAAGGGCAAATGCATCTGCACTCTCCTTTGTATGTCCATGGTTTAGCAGGAGCAGGTCTTCTGAGAATCAAGGCCATGGAAATGTGAATGTCAAAAACAAAACCAAAACAAAACCCTTTTTGTGATTGGGCAATTTTCTTTTGGAAAGGGGTCTGGTCAGTCTTATTTTGTAAGGTGGTTTCCCAAAACCTATGTTTTGTGGCTAGTCTGTTAATATGCCAACCCTTAGTTGGAAATGATGGGCATGGCACCCTCTCCACCCATGCAGTGTGAGGCCAGCCCACAGTGGTGGAGGGATCTCAGTCTTGCCCAGCGCCCTCCTCTTCACTTTGGGACACATGAGGGAGTGTTTTCTGTCCATTTGCATGTCTGCCCACTCACCTTATGGACCTATTGCTGCATTTAGTTAAGTCAATTTTTTCCCACAAGCACTCCCAAGGACCTTCATTTGTGTGCTGGTGGGAGTCTGGGAAAGAGCTGAAGTAGTCTTTTCTCTAGAGGCAGAGCTGGTCTCACTGGAGGAAAAACAAAGACGGACAGGAAGGGCTAGGTAGGGAGGTATTGGCAGCAGCATGTGCAATGGGTCACTTTTGAATTCCATCCTTGAGAATCTTGCAATTCAAAACCACAGGGACTCCAGTTGATGTGGATATAGAAAGGTCTGGGACCAGGGCAAGCTGACAATTGCCTATCACACTCCTATGTCAGCAGCAGACATGGCCAATCAGTCATAGACAGCAGTCTTTCTGCTTGAGCTAGGGGTCACCATCACTATCAGCCAGAGCTGGCAAAAGGTAGCAATCCCAGAGGTTACTTGCAACATGGTCACTGAGAAGGCCCCAGTAAGAAGGCAGGGGATAAGCTTTCTGAGACCTCTCTGGGTAAGACTAGTCACTGGGGAAGGTGGACACACAGGCTACATGCAGCCTTAAGTCAGCACACACTAGCTGAGGCCCTACTTCATGCTGGGTCAGTAGCTATGGCCAGCAAGAGTAGATGGATGTCTGTGAGATCTGTTCTTACAGCAGCCGTAGTATGGGAGAGCCATAACATGGGTCTGGTGAAAGGCTCGGAGAGATGAGGAAGGAAAAGATCAATTGTGGTGAGGGTTCAGAAGGCTTCCTGAAGGCCTGCCATCTGGGTCTCCATGGAACAAGTGGAAACGTGTGAAGGATTGGCTAGACATGAAGGTCCCCTGATCCCTTAGTTTTTCTCTCCTCCAGCATCTACTTCTTTATCTGCAAGGCGGGAACCATGCCATGGGCTCCTCACAGGATCAATCAGGACAGATGTTGGAATCCTACCTGAAAACAAGCATTTTATATAACTGCTCATTGTCATTATTTTTCATTCATCGGCTTATTCAAGGAATTTTTGTCAAGTGCCCACTGTATGTGAAGCTCCAGTGAAAGCCTAGGGATAAGGAAGCCAATGGAGATATGACATTGTTCCTTCCAAGAGGTCTGCATTGCAAGGTCTGTTGACATCCTCGCACGCAGGCATATGAGTGCAGGTCACTTCAAACTGTGTTTGGAAACCAGGTAAGTGACACAACACAGGGCTTCTGTCTGTCTTCAGGAGGCTGCCCTGCTTTTCTGGAACTCCCAGTTCCCGCCACTGCAAACAAATTTGTTCTGTGTGGGTGAGAAGACAAGAATGATAAATCAGCATGGAGCTTCCCAGACTCCTTCATAGAAGGTTAAAATCCCAGCGTCCTTCCTGGGTGCAGAGTTTCTCACCACAGGAGCCCACCAGATCCTCTCCAGAGAGCTAGTGAGATCCCTTTGCAGACTCTCAACTGGGGTTGCCAATGTGTCTGCCCTAAAGTCACATAGCAAACATGTGACAGTGCGGGCACAGATCCAAGGAGTCTGATTGAAGAGATCCCACCCGAGTCCTACCACACTGAAAACACGAGAATTCTCTGTGGGTTGCATGGTACTTAGCTCTACCTTCATGGGGACAGGTAAAGATGGTCAAAGGGGAGCGCATGGGTTTGGAATTAGAATGACCCCATAAGTGTTCTCATTTCCCCAATATGGGTGGTGTGGCTGTGGTCATGGAAACGTGCTGACTGACCCTCAGTTTGTCTTTAGGGTGCTTTTAGGTCAGCCTCTAGAAGGAGCAGGTGACAAGGCTGGGCATGAGCATGGGGCAGCAGGAGTTCATGATTGCATATGGTCATGTTATATAGGCGACCTTCCAGTGGGTGCGAGAGGCCCTGGATCATTTTGTAATCTCTAAGCTGCCACACCAGGCCCTGATCACACAGTGTCCTAAAACGCTCTCTGCCTCTGTTGATGCTGATACATACTTGTCGTGGGCGATGTTCCCACTATCAGGCATTTGGCAGAATCATAAAAACCCATTCCCACCCTGCCTAATACATTTTCATGTCTCTCCCTTGACAGACCTGGTTTGTTGGATCTGGAGATGGGGGAGGGCCTCATAGCCTTTGAGCCCATACTTCAGGCTTGTTTGAAAATGGAGGGTGTTTAAAACTGTCCACGCAGGAAGCTGGGGCCTCTGAGGTGATCTTTGCTGCAATAAACAAATGGCAAGGAAAGTTCAAGATAAGGGTGCCACCACCATGGTGTGCCCATTATTCTTTCTGCGGCCTTTGGAGTCCCTGAGGCTCTTGTACAGGTGAGTGCCCAGGTTTGTCATGATTGCATCCACATGCTTATGGCAAATATCTCTGAGTCTAGTTTTCTATTAAGCAGAAATAATAAAACACCCACCCATGCAGTCACATGATTGAATGGGACCATGCATGAAAACAGCTGTGCCCAAAGTCTGCTCATAGAAAGAAGCAGGGGGGTGACATGAAGGTGTCAGCAGATGCATGTTGATTTCTCCTATGGCTTGCTTACCTGTGCTGTACCATCTAAGATCATGGTAACTCCTGATGGGGGAGACATTATTAGCTTATTTTGCAGGTAGAAACCAAGGCTTTGGGAGAAGATGCACAGCCAGGTGAAGCTGAGGGAGTTTGCTTAATGGGCCAATGTTTTTCCATCTCAGAGCATCCTAGAAGGGCAGGTAGGTGTTAAAATTGGGTAGGAGGAAGCATGAGCTCTCCTTGAGAGGCTGAACCAGTGGCAGTTCAGCTGAGTAACCCAAGCCTGTGTCAGTCATCATCATTAGGTACGTCAGGTTTTGCCAGTGGCACCTCCCTCTCTCTGGAGGTGTAAGCATGTTGGTTCTCAGCGACTGGACATATCAAACACATGCGGTGCTGAAACCTCAAATTGGGCTCGCTTGTCATCTGTGGCTTTTCTGGCAGTGAAAGCTATTAATTTTTTTCAAGCCAAGTGGTGGGTTGAATGTACCAGCTACAACCTGCCATTAGCTACTTCTCCTATTGGGAGCTGTGGTCTGTAAGGAGGCTCTGGTGGAGGGGCTCAGTGGATGCTGGCATCATGTGATCTGTTTCCTTTCTGTTCTGAGTTCTTGCATTTCTTTTGATGTAACCCCCTCCCCTTCAGCATATGATTGGGCAGGGATGCCTCAGAAGTTTGGGGATGCACCTTTCTCACTCACTGGACCATATAGGCTCTGTGGGAACCCACTGAAGGTTTCTACAGTAGACCACACTGTATACTGGTCTAGAGATTGATGTCTTTCTTAGGGAAGGTGGCCAGATCTCCTCATTCTCCAGACAGCACAAGTTCCAGTGTTTCCAAGCACTGCTTTGAAAACTTAAGCTCAATTGCTTTCTACAATGATGGTTGTATGTGCGGAAGGGGGTGAGGGGTGGAGCTCTTCTGTGATTCTCAATGCTTGTCTCCATGAATGCTTCAGTCCATCACTAGAACTGATGGACAGGATCACAGAAGGCACTCCAGTGTGTAGTGAACAGATGAATGGATGAATGGGTGGACTGGTAGGTAGGTGAATGAATGTGTAGATGGTTAGAGGGTGGGTGTTGTCTTAGGGGTTACTATTTGCTATGATGAAACACCATGACTAAAAGTAACTTGTGGAGAAAAGGGTTTATCTGGCTAATTATTCCACATCACTGCTCATCATTGAAGGAAGTCAGGACAGGAACTCAAACATAGAAGGAACCTGGAGGCAGGAGCTGATGCAGAGGTCATTGAAGAATGCTGCTCACTTGATTGCTCTTTACGGCTTGCTCAGCCTGCTTTCTAATAGAACCCAGGATCATTAGCCCAGGATAAGTACCACCCACAATGGACTGATCACACTCCTATAAATCAAAAAAATTTAAAAAGCCCTACAGTATTGCTTGTACAGGTGAGTGCCCAGGTTTGTCATGATTGCATCCACATGCTTATGGCACATATCTCTGAGTCTAGTTTTCTATTAAGCAGAAATAATAAAGCACCCACCCATGCAGTCTAACCTTATGAAGACATTTTCCTAAGTGAGGATCCTTCCTCTAAGATGACATACTTTGTGTTAAGTTGACATAAACATAGCCAGCATAGGTAAATAGATAAATGGATGGATGGAGAGATGATGGGTAGATACATGGGTATATTGGTAGATAGATGGGTAGGTGAATGGATGAGTGGATGGGTGAGTTGGCCAGTAGATGAATGAGTGAGTAGGTTAGAGAAGTAGATGGATGGAAGGGTGGGTAGGTGAAGAGTAGATGCTTGGATGGTTGGATCAATGGGTGTATGGATTTGTGAGTAGGTGGAGTGATGAATGAGTAGATGAATGGATGGGTGGTGATGGATGAGTGAGTAGATGAATGGATTTGTGCATGGGGTAAAGGGATGAATCAGTAAATGGATGGATGGGTGGATAGGTGAGTGGGTAGATGGGGGAGTGACTGATGTATGGGTAAATGGATACATGGATGGAGGGACAGGTGGATGAGTATACAAGTGGATTGATAGATTAGTGCATGGGTAAATGATGGGTATATGGACCCATTATTGCTTAGAAGATTTCGTCCCAGTTGGCTTATATCTTGAGAGAAACACAGCCAATTGTCTGTGTCCTGGTGAACGATACATGTTCTTGTGTTTAATACCTGCTTTATCAAGGATTTGACTTCTCCAGGGCAGCACCCTGTCTTTCTGTACTTACTGTTTGACAGAAGGTTAGAATAACAGGTGTGTATTTACATTAATTGAAAGGAGTCAATGGTATGGATTTTGCCATTAAGTGAGGGATTCTGCTACTCTCATTTTAGTCCCTGCTACCCATACCAGGATGCCGTGGGCTCAATGACTGTAGAACCTGTGTGTGAAGAAATGATGCTGTAGATGTTTGGTATCCAAAGCATTTAGTATGGTATGAATCCCAAAAAAGAACAGAATGTGGATGCTTAAACGTATAGATATGGCTTCCTGCTGCTGTTAGTGGCTGTGAGCAAAGCCAGAGTATCTGGACAGGGTAGACATGAATCAATTAGGACAGTAAAAGAATAAGAACAATTCTAACTTCTAATGTTTTGACAGGACACAGGTTTTTTTTTTTTTTATTTAAACAACATATCCAAAAGCACTATCTGGGATGGACAGGTAGCTCAGCTCTCTGTTGGGGCTCCAATTAATATAGCAGCCACCAGCTGAAATGCTACACTGGTCACAGGACACAGGCATGCCAACTCTTCAATGTTTCCACCTTGAAGTGGCACATATCACTTTCCTATTTTGTTGGCCAAGGTTGTTACGTGGCAGCACCTAACTGCACAAGTCTCCAAGGTGAATCCTACCCTATTGTCAGAAGGAGAACTTAGAATATGGACCTGCTCCTAACAACAGCTACATCATCTTTCTGAAATGTAGTTTGTAACTCAAAGGGGAATTGCCTCCACTCTCTAAGTCTTAGTGTTTCCAAGAGCTAAGCAGGAAGAATATTGCTTATATATTCAGCAGGCTAATGTGAGGATTCAATGGGACAACATACTTAAAATACCCAGTCACTGCTCTCTTCTTCATAGGTCCTTTGCAGATTGATGAACAAATATATACTGGGGAGAGAGTGCTAAAAATAAATCAGAGCCTTGTCTCAACCTTCCTGGAGTTATTGTATAGTGGGTGAGATGACAGTCACACAAAACAGAGAGAAGTGATGATTGTGATATGTACTTTGAAGAAGCATGTGGTCCATCAATTGTAAAAAGTATTTCCTGGTGTCCACTCTTTCCTGTCCCCAAGCCTTTCATGATGTGCCTCTGTGATCCCTCCCACTCAGAGCTGACAATATTCCTCCACTTTTTAGATGGAGGATGGCTCACACTTTGGTTGACAGTGTTTAGAGTTTGGAATCTAGGCTGCTATTGATACCATCATAAGAATGTGAATGGCCACATGTGCCTACTGTGTCACACGGAGCACAGCAGAGCCACACTGGCTGACCCACCATATACTAGTCAATCCCCAGGTGGCCTCTCGTGGCGACTGTGGACACAGTAACTGGTACAGCTGAGATGAGCCAGGTTCTGTCCAGCAGGGCAAATATCCATCATGCATAGTTTCATGTTGCCTTTAGGGGTAACATAGAACTTTTCTATTACTTGAAACATCATGGCCAAGGCAACTTACAGGAGGAAGGAGGATTTATTTGGGCTTACAGATCCAGAGGGGTGGGTCCATTATGGTAGGGTATTAGCAGGCATGGTGGCAGTGACAGAAATTCAGAGCTCACACCTTGAACTGCAAGCAGGAAGCGATAGAAAAATAACTCAAAATGGCAAGAGTCTTTTAAATCTCAAGGCCACCTTCAGGCACATACCTCCTCCAACAAGACCACATCTTGTAAGCTTCCCCAAACAGCACCAACTAGAGGCCAAGTATTCAAATGCCTAGACAATGATGGAGGCATCTCTTTCAAACTACTATGGGGGAGGGGTTGTTAGTTATGTAGCATTATCAGTGTTCTGTGACTGATACAAGGAGATGTATACTCTAATGACAAGGTAGAAATAGAGAAATGTATGTATGGGAGACCAGAGAGGTTTCTGAGAAAATGACTGAGTTGTGACCTAGTAGAGAAGTAGAGTGGTGTTCACTGGATGAAAGGTGTCAGAAAAAGACATTATCTGTACAAGTGTGCCACAGGGGAGGAACACAGTCCTTTAGGAACAGAGAGAGTCCAGGCTGCAGGTTCCTCTTGATGCTATAAATAAATCTCAACCCTTGACAACTTTACACTCCATTTCACACAAGGCATAGAAGGGATGCCATATTCTGTAGCACATTTGTATTAGATGGGCCTCAAGGAACTCTACTTTTATGGGGGACCTGAGGAGAAATAAGTGGGTGATCCTGGAAGAAGTGAAAGAGCCATTGGAGGTTTCTGGTTCGGTCTGTCCTTTCACGATTGGAAAGCAGTGGCCTGGAGAGGAACTGTGGTTGGCTGGTAGAGAGGGTCCAAGGAGGGCTCTGTATGTGCAATGCCTCATGTTGCTTTCATCTGACATGGTTGGATCCAGTGAGTTCCCAAGCCTCTTCAATTAGATTAGCAGCTTCAAAGATGTAGTCCCCACAGTCACAGACGATACAGTAACAGATGGAGGGGGAAAGCCATTTAGACTCCTAGGTGTGCTGTGGGAGGTGCTCATTTGTCTCTTTAAATCTCTCAGCAACTCTATGGAGCGAATGGTTTTTATTTTATTTATTGTATTCATATGGTACACAAGGAAATTAATTCAGAGAGATGGGCAGCCTAAGTCAGTGCAAATAACAAGTTCAAGGCTGCCCACTGCTTCACAGTCCAAGTTAGTCCCACTCTACCACAGTGCCTCTCCAAACCTGATCCTTTTGGTGGAATTGTCTGAGGTTTTGATGACAGCAAGAGGTGAAACATGCCAGATCTTCATTATTGATACCAATCAACCTTTATTTCCTTTTGGGAGAGCTTACAAACAGACTATGTCCCAACTCTTCTTCACTACTGAGGCTCTGCTTATAATATGGGCAAGCTGGCAGAAGTTGGCTATTCCAAAAAAATTCTGGAGAGCACAGTTGACAGTATCGGATTCAGCTGAATTTACCTGGTCTTCTGTTTCTAGGACCTAACTAGTTCAGCTGAAGCCAGCTCAACTTAGCTCAGCTCAGCTCAACTGAGTCCAACTCAACTCCATCTCAGCTCAGATCAACATACTGTCTCAGTTCTGCCCAAATTGGCTTCATCCAGCATATCTCAGCTATCATTCGCTCAACCTGACTGAGCTCAATAGACACAGAGCCACCCTGTAGCCACACAGCTACAGAGGCATTTGTGAATCATCAAGGGTAAATTCTCTGGAGGTTGCTTCCTTTAGAAATTCACAACCAGTTATTCAAATGCACCATTTGGTGTAAAGAATGCAGACATCAATATGTAATGCACCATGACTGTGATGGTTCCCCTCCACCTTGTAAGTGGGCACCTCTCACTCGTCATTGGGGACTTTCAGAAGCCTCATTGAAATTTCCAGGAAAATTTAATTTGTATTAGTAATGCAGGTTTGGAAAAAAGAGAACCACCCAGGAAGAGGAGTGATGCCCTGCAGGCCAGAGTAAGTGTAGAGCTAAAAGTTAGAAGGTTTGGCACAGATGGCTTTAAGGAATCTGAGAAGTTTAGATTTGTTTTCCATAAGAATAGGGATCTGCCAGGTGATTTTATTTTATTCTGGGGAACACAGGGGGTAGGTGTGGTGATTTCCAACTTAAGGATGAGGAAACAGAGGCAGGTAACATTATCATTAGCCAGTGTGAGGATGGTTAAGTGAGAACTAAATGCTATCAGAGCTTTCTCTTATTTGTGTCTCCATCCTCTGCCATCCATCTGCTCTGGGGTGATTCAGATCAGTTTTCCACTCTCTGAGTATCCAGAGAGCAGAGGCTGGGAGAAGTGAGACCAGGGTAAGTGCTTAGGAGAAAAAAGGAGCCTTCCAGATTACAGAGCAAAAGAACACTACCTGAGCACTGGTCTTCAGGTTTATATAGGTGTAATACAGCAAGGAAGGCACATTTAATTGAATCTGAAACTGGTGGTTCCTTAAAAATTCATCTATTGATCCATTAATGCATCCATCCATCCATGCATCCATTGATGCATCTATACATGCATGCATCCATCCATCGTATGCTTGTGCATGTGCATGCATGTGTGTGTATACTTTCAGGAGACTGTTCTCTCCCTCTGCCATATTGGTTTTGAGCTCAGGCCAACAGTGCATGGTCCAGTTTTTACAGGTCTCTTACTTAGGATGTCAAGGTCCTTATCTTGTGTAATAAAATTTATTATACTTGTTCCTCTGATGAGAACTAAAATTCAAATAAGAGATAAGTGCTTAGGGGAAATTAGCTGTAAAAGTAAAAAAAAAAAAAAAAAAAAAAATGGAGACTATGCTAACATCCACATACCCCATAACCTGGAATAAATAATTTTTGGCCAAAGTGACTTTGATAGTTTGCTTTGAAAACAAATTCTTTGATAATCATATCAGTGTATGATGATTTTGGTCCAGACTTTAGGGCCTAGCCCTGAGGTTCTGACCTGCTGTACCATATAAACACACAAACACTTGTATTAATTTTATGCTGATTGGCTTAGGACACAGGCATATAACTTGCTATACTTACTCTTAAATTAGCACATTATTCTTACCTTGCTCAGCCATGTGGCTCGGTACCTTTTCTCAGAGCAGCATCTCAACTCTTTCCTCTGCTGTCTCCATGGTGTCTCACTGGTTTGTTTGTGTCATCTCTGCTCTGTTCTTCCTGTTCCTGTTCTGGTAGTCCTGCCCACACTTCCTGTCTGCCTTAGGCCAATCAGCATTTTTATTAAATCAGTAGGTGGGACAATTACTTACAATAGAACAGAATATAATCCCACTATAGTGTTTCACTAGACCTCTCATTCCCTGCCTGAACTCTACCTGGAATTGTATATATTCCCTTCTACACTTTTACTAAGTATGAACAGTGTCTATCAATGTATTTTTAATTCAAATATAGGTATTTGTTTATATTTATCTTAATTTATATTTATTTTTAAATATATTTAAATATATTATTTTATGTTTATTTTAATTCAAATATAGGTATTTATATTATTTAGCAACATAGACATCCTAATGAACTTAACCCATTTACATTTAATGTTATCCTTAGGATTTAATTTAATTTTATTTTTTAAATAAAAGTTTTATTTTTCTCTTTCTCTCTCTGTCTCTCCCACTCTTTGTATGTGTGTGTGTGTGTGTGTGTGTGTGTGTGTGTGTGTGTGTATTGAGCACCCATATGCTGTGATGTGTGGTGGTCAAAAGACAACTCTTGGGAGACAGTTATTCTCTTCCATCTTCTGATTCAGATCATCAGCCTTACTGACAAGTCATCTTGAAGGCCCTCTGGTTTTGTTTTTGACATAAAGTCATCACTTGGTACCTATAGGAGACTGATTTATGTGACTCCCTAGATGTAAAAATCCAAGGATGTTTATGTTCTTTATACAAAATGATAGAATATTTTTCTTTAGTTTCCCCACATCCTCCTGATACATTCTCATCTTCAGATGACCTTCAACACTGATTCCAACGCTATTGGTGTATTAACAGTTGTCATTGTGTATTAGAAGGAGTAATGAATGTCAAGAGAAACATCTGCACATGTTCAGAGGAGATGGTTTTTTCCTCAAAAGCCCTTTATTCTCGCTTGTTTAGATATGTGGATGCAGAACCTGCTCGTATGGAGGCTAACCGTGTGTGTTTTGTGAAAATGTCTACTCTATTCTTATTCTCTCCTCTTGCGGACTCTTTTTCTTCTGTCAGCACGTCAAGTCTCCCTGCTTTTTACAGTACTTTAAATATTGTTTATTTTTTTAATGCAAACAATTCTAATTGAACAGTGGGTTTGGAAAAGAAGAAAAACACTTTCTTTTTATACTTCCATTTGTATTCTATTGCAAAGGGTGACCAAATATGACCTGTGTGCCAAATCCAGCCAGCTGCCTCCTTCTGTGAGCCTTGTGTCAGAAGAACGGGGCCACTGAGTTATTTGTTTGGTGATACCACACCACACAGGCCACAACAACTAGTTTTGGAAGAGACAATGGCTCTCCAAACTGAAAATACTGGCTCTTTATCTCACATGGAAAACATCTGTCAATCTTTGTTTATAGGATTGATTTTATATTTTGTAACTACTGGTTTGCTATTAACATATTCTGTATTCTTTAAAAGCAATTGCCCTCAAATTGTTAGTTGACTATGAAAATCTAAAGTAATTCTGAGTCTTTTATCAATTTATCCCAGAATTCCTTTATCAATTATTTTCTTTAAAGAATATTGTTTAATATCTCAGATGTACCTCACCTAACCTCTGCATTGACCATTATTATTTTTGTATGAATACTTTGCCCATTTTAGACCCATATTGTATCTTCAGTTTCACCCTGCTGTCTGACCCTTTCTTCTTTAAATTAAGTATCAAATTGGTTAATAGAAATCACATGTTTTATAGGTGGGATGATCTGATACACACATGCACTGTTCAATGATTGCTCTACTTGTACCAATTATCATAGGCCCTCTCACTCTCCAATATTAGATCCTCAGAGCTTGCTAATAGTATGGCTTAGAGTTTGTATCCTTCACTGGCACCTCCCTGTTTACTCCCAGACCCGAACCACGGCTCTCTGTGTTTGGCTGCTTACAATGAAGTCACATAGCATTTGTCTTTTTGTGATCTCTCTACTCCACATTAATTAGACTATATGTGGCAGGAGCTCCTCCTTTTTCATGACTGAGTAACATTCCTTTGTGTGTATATTTCACACTTTTTTTGCCCATTCATCTGTCAGTGAGTGCTTGGTTGACTCTTGATGATCATGAATAATTCTGCAAGACATGGGCATGCTGTTATTACTTTGAGATATGAACTTCACTCTTTTTATATATTTATTCAGTAGAGGTATTGCTGATGTTAGTTCTATTTTAAATCTGTTTTAAGAATCCCCATGTTGTTTTCCATAGTGGCTCTACTCATTTCTGTTTCAACCAAAAGTTCATTGCTTTCTTCCTCTTCTACACTTGTTTGGCAGTATTCATGCTAACAGTGACACTTTTCCTGGGGAGACATCACACACACACACACACACACACACACACACACACACACACACACACAGAGAGAGAGAGAGAGAGAGACAGAGACAGAGAGACAGAGAGAGACAGAGAGACAGAGAGATCTGTAGTGATATGTTACATATGTTACTTGTATATATTTATATAATTTATTTTTATTGTATGTAAATTGGTGTTTTGCCTTCATGTGGATGTAGGGTCCCCTGGAATTACAGACAGTTGTGAGTTGCCATGTGGGTGCTGAGAATTAGATCCAGGTCCTCTGGAGGAGCAGTCCATGCTCTTAACCACTAAGTCATCTCTCCAGCCCCAATATATTGCATATTTAATAAAAAACAGTCTGAAATATTGGAGGGCAGAGCCAAACCACAGAGGTCAGAGAGTGGTGACCCATGCCTTTAATCTCATCACTCAAGGAGGCAGAGATCCTTCTGGGTCTCTGTGAGTTCAAGGCACACTCTGAGAGTCAGGAAGTGGTGGTGCAGACCTTTAATCCTAGCCCTAGGAAAGTTGAACTAAGAAGTAAAATATCTGGGTGGAGGGAGAGAGGGAGGCAGTTCAGCTTCTCCTGTTACTTCCCTTTTGTGCTTTTGGGCTAAGGATGGAGAGGTTGGAATCAGAGGAGTCAGAAGGTTGGGTGAGAATTGGCTGTGGTTTGTTCCCTGTCTTTCTGATAGTTTATATTTTCCCCAGTATCTGGGTTTTTATTATAACACCAAATAGAAATTGTACAACACACATCTGCTCACCCCAGATAGGGAACCAATAACAAACAAAAATAATGATTACACAAAAGTCCAACTTAGTGAACCAGTTGAGTTCTCTGGAGTTAGTTATAGGTATATGAGTGAGAAGTTACTCGCAGCAGCAGGGATGACGCAAAGGTAGCTACATCACCAAAAGTTGATGGTTCCAGATGTCTCAGCTCATGGTAACCATCTCACTTGTTCCTCAGTTGTGGTAATGAAGAATGTTGGGGGAGTATGATCCCATGACACAGGTGGCTGCTCACTTGATACAGAGGGTATGCCTGTGCTTATGAGAGTTCTTCTTCTTCCCGTTTATTCTTACTGCATTCTTTCCCCCCTTTAATTGTCTGTTGGGCTTTCATAGCCCTACTCTGTGGTTACTGATTTTCTAGATGACACTACAGGAAAACCTGAACTCTGATGCTTTCTGCAGCTATCTGGGCTTGCAGGTAGGTATCTGGGAAGCTAAAAAATTTCGTCTGCTTAGCAGACCTTACTTGTTACATAAATTGTGAATTTTATTGGTTTTAGTAACTTTCTGAGACTTGTGAGTTGCTGACATTGCAGATATGTGATGCCTAGCAGTGCCAAGCAAGCACTTCTTTCTGGCATTTTTTTACCTACCTAATATTATGTCTTTATCTAGTAAGAATCCTTGTTGATGCAATACATTTTTTCCTATGTCTGAAAGTATCTGTTTATTCAAGTTTCTTTTTCTCTCTGCAGTAGTGATTTGGCAAAAACTTCTGGGAGCTTTCAAAAGATTTTGCCCTTCTTTTAGACTTGAAGCCTGACAGTCAGAGCTTGACATTGCTTAGTGATTCCTGTCTTTTCTCCCTGGTGAAATTTAAGCTTTTCTCTTCACTGTGAACATTTGATTATCCCACTATATATTGTTTTGAGTCACTATAGCATTTTGTTTTCAATTTTGAAAAGTTGTCAGCTCTCACCTCTTCAAATATCTCTCATCTGCTTTTTCTTGTTGTTTCCTTGCAACTCAGATACCATGAGTCCAACTGGAGGAAATGGCCAAGAGTCAACTGCATTTGACATACAGTAATTCAACGTAGCACATTGAAGTGGCTCCTTTTCAGCTCGCAGATCTCAGATTTTTCTTTCGTTTCTCTATTTGTGTCCTGTTTCCCTGTGATTCTTCATGCTCATTTCAGTGTTTGCTGGATTTTTTTCTTTAGGTGTGTTTCTCCTTCTGTTTGAATTACCTATTGAAATCCTTTGCTCTAATATTGTTGCGTCTCTTTCTGGAATCTCTTTGGCACCCTTTAGATGTACTTTTATCTAAATCCCCCCATATTTTTCCCATCTCTCTCAAAGGTTTGAGGTATGTGAATCCAGAAGTTTCTCTCAGATCTTTATTTAACTTAATTTCCTGTACCTAAGGTGATTGTATTACATTTTCTGGGCCTTGGGTTTTTGATTTACAACGTGCCTCTGCTTTGGGTTTTTTCCACTTGTGTGGACTGCTGGTTTTCACTCTCATCTTGTCCCAAGCCTGCCTTCCTGATACAGGCAGGTAGCCAGTCTAAGCAGGTTCATATTTTGTGTCTGTTGGAATGCCACATGGTTCTGTTAGATCTTTATCATTTTTCCATTTTATAATCTTTATTTTATTTATTAGCATTATTATCACTGTGTGTGTGTGTGTGTGTGTGTCTGTGCATGTGATATATGCACATATGAAGTTCAAGGGACAACTTTCAAGAGTAGAATCTCTTCTTCTACCTTGGTGATGCAGGGTCTCTTGTTTCTCTAAGCTGCATAACTCCAGGCTGGCTAGCAAGTGAGATTTTGGGTTATTGTCCTGTCCCCACCTTCCATCTCACTATAGGCATCTGCGATTGCAGAAGTGAACTCTGCATCAGCGTCATGTGGCAAGTGTGTTTTATTTTATTTTTAAGCACCTTAGCCATTTTACCACCACTGTTTGCACCAGATTCTTTGTGTTTTCTTTGTGAGTTGGTGTACAGGCTGGCGGGACTCAGAGGCACCTCTTGGTCTGAGGTAAGCCTGACTCTATTTTCTGTTCTGCTCTCCAGCTTCTAGAATCTCCCACAGCTTTCTTACAGTCGTTTTACCATGGTTTGAGTTTTATCTCCATCTTGACTTTACACGATGTGCTCCTTGTTTCAAGTATGGTTTTACTTTTTACTCACTGCTTGCTACCTGGCTTTCATTTCCTGTTACTGTGGTAAAAGATCTCAAAGGGAAGAAGGGACTTCTTAGGCTCACAGTTCCAGGTTATAGCCCATTATTGTACAATTCAAAAAGGTGGCAGCTTGCAACTGCTGGTCATGGCCACAATCAAGAGCAGAGAACAGTGAATGAATGCATGTCCAACTTGATTTTCCCAGGATCCCCTGCCTAAGGAATGGTGTTTCCCAGGTTCGAGATGTATCTTCCTACTTCAATGAACTCAATATAATTACTCCAGGAATGCCCACAGGCCGATCAAATCTAGAGAAGACCCCACTGAGGCTCCCTTTCTAGGATATTTTACATTGTGTCATTTTGACAAAATGAACCCTCACAGTAATAATAATAATAATATCATTTGTATGTGTTGATATTTGAGTACAGAAGGTGGCCTTTCTTTTGGAACCAGATACTCCTCATATTGATCAGACATCTGAGAATCCTAGATATCATGCTGGATAGTCTTATATTGGCATTGTGGAAGATCCCCAAGTCACAGAAAGAAAACTATGAATGTAAACCTACTTTGTATACTTGCAAGTTGTCTTTTAATGGGAGGTGTGAGTTCTCAATTTTCATTTTTAACAGAGAAATATTTAAAGAACCTTCAATGCATTGAAATTAGTGAGAGAGATGCCAATGCATGCTCTTCCTGCCTTCTCAATTCCACCATAGATGTGTCATGTGTCTCTGTCCTCCATGTGACTTCTACACAGCCATAGTGAAGGCTCTTCTCCCACTCACTTGGTCCAACTGTCCTGTGCTTCCAAGACAGACACTCCTGGCTTCTTCCTGCCTCAGTGGCCCTGTTCACACGTGCCTGTATTCAGCCTCCAAAGGTGGATATCCCTGGTCCTTCCTGGCTCGTTCATTGGCCCACCTCCAAGCCATGTTCCCAAATTGATGTCTCTCTTCCCCTACTCTGATGACACTATACAAACTCATCATCTTTTTTTTTTATAGACAAGGAGACAGTTCTAGCTGGTTTTCTCGTGTTTCTAGGTATCTGATTATTATCTGTTCCCCACTGAGAAAGAGGGATCAGTGCCAAAATCAGAACCTGGAGTTAATTCCACATCCTAGAATCTCTTCTGTGGCTTTTGGATGAACCATAGCCTTCTCTTTCACACTATTAAACCCCAGTTCAAACACCACCTCCCCAGGGAAGGTTTATCCCTGAAAAACTGTACAATCTCCACTTGTCTCTTTCCCTGATATTCTGTTTTGCTCTTCAAGACCCTGTCATCAAATATGACTTGATTTATTTCTTGACTTGCTTGTGATCTGCTTCCCCAGCATGGCTGTGACCTCTGCCAGGGCAGGGATTGGGTCTCTCTTTCTCACTGTAGATTTCCCAGGGCTGAGGGTCGGACCAACCATGACTGTGAGTTTCTTTACACTATTTCTTGGAGGAATAGCCTATGCTATATGCATTAGTTACTTTTCTTGTTGCTGTATCAAAACATCTGGCCAAAGCAGCTTAAAGGAGAGTGGTGTACTTTGGCTCACAGTTGGAAGGCGCACAGCCCATCATGCTGGGGGACTTTGCTGTGCCACTGTGGCAGAAGAGAAAGGCAGCTAGTCACATGGCAACACAGAAGGCAGGGAGGTTAATGATGACACTCAGCACACTTCTTCCTTTCTATTCAACCTAGGACCTCAGCCTACACCAGGAATGGTGCTTCTCACAGTGTTTCCCACCTCAACTAAGCAAATCTAGACATTCACTCACAGCTGTGACCAGAGGTTTGTTTCCATGGTGATTTTAGGCTTTGTCAAACTGACAATCACATAAGGTGTCACAATGCAGGAGTGTTACTTCTGTTATTTACAACCACCCTGTCGAACAGAAATCCCCACACCCATCACAGAGGTGAGGCATATGCAATCCCCCAAAGGGAGATTGCCACAGGACCTTAAGCCAGAGAGGCAGAGACAAGGGGAAATTTCTCTCCATCCCATTCACTGTCCGTGTTTATGCTCGTTTTCTTCTGTCAGGTTACTTTCTGTGCACAGATTTAGAGTCTGGCTGCAGAGGTCAATGCAGGCACAGTTGTTGAGTCAAGATGTCAATGAATCCCTTGCTTCAAGCCAGCGAAAGAATACCAGGCTCCCGGAGTCGCAGCACCGGATGGCAAGCTTCCTTGCAAATGCCCACACAATTGTTGGCATTACTCAGAGTCATTAAAAAAAAATCGACTCTGTTTTGGACTCTTTCGAACCATAAAAAAGCCAGTGTGAAACCACAGAACTTCTATGTTTCTTATTCTCTTAAAACTAAAGAAGAAGAATTTTTTAAAAAGTGGAGGGGGAGGGGCTAGATGATTTGAACCGTGTTTTGCAAACGCCAGCTCCTCTCGCCGGCTACAGCAGCTGGTGCCAAGTTGCAACTCACCACACATTTTCACAGGCCCAGCTATAAACCTATTGCAAACAGCTGCCTGCAGTGAAATTACTGACAGAGCTCAGAGCCTGGGCAAGACAGGTTTTGCCATGATGCCTGGCGAACTCCAGATTTCCACCCGACACTGGGGACCCAATCTGTCCTCTAGCTGAGCACTATCACTTCGCCTTACAGAATTTTCTCATACTTGCATGCTATCTGAGCTGGGAGCTGATAGATCTGCCCCAATGGGCCCAGACCTCAGAACCAGGTCAAGGGCTTCTTCAAGTGAGTCTGAATTTCGGCTTCCGCTACCAGTACTTGCTCAGCATGTCTTTGGGCCAGCCTTAGCTTCCTCATCTGGGTAGCAGGGCTTTGAATCCCGCTTTGCAGTGGGGTCTGAGGAAAGAATGTGCTGGGATGCTGGAGTTCATGGATTTATTAGTTGCCTAGAGATCCATCTTTGATTCTCCACTCTGGTGGTTTGACTCTGGAACTAGCCCCACTGGATGATGTAGACATTGAAATGAGACACTGAGGCTCAAGGTCTTGGCACAGAGCCGGGAGCATGGGTCTCAATAAATATGCATCATTTTTGTATTGCTCCTAATAACCAATCCCCAGGATATCTCGCCATCCTAAGCATGTCCTAAATGAGAATCATCAATTTCGTGACTGTGTTCTTAGGCCATCTGGCTAACTAAAGTTTTCACAATGAGATGTGTGTGTGTATGTGTGTCTGTGTGTGTGTTGCTCCAGTGAAACCTAGAGAAACAGAGAAGGTGGAGAGAAAAATCCTTTGTTGTGGGAACAAGTTTCAAAGGCGCAGCTCTGGACCAGAGATCTCCAGACCCCGCTGCTGTGTGTGGAAGAGAGGATCACTTGACAAGGCTGCAGAGTACTTCAACTCTGTCCAGAAATTCCTTTGGTAAATAATAATAATAGGAAATATCCTTTGGAAATAATAGAGGGGATTTGGCAAATGCCTCTTTCTCTGAGATCTCAAAGGCTTTTTGCGTTATTTTAAAGCTTTAGTGATTTTCTTAAAAGGGTTGGATTTTCTCTCCTACCTCAGTGGAGGGGCGTTCACAGGAACTATTAGGCTCCAGGTCTAGCACAGATCCTGGGGGAGGGGTGTGACTCTGTCTTACCTACCTGTATGCCAATGAGGGAAACTGAGGCACAAGCAGGAGACACTTCAATGGCTGTGACAGACAGGCAGCCCACCCTTCTCCACTGTGCAGATCCTCACTGCTGGGAGGCCCGCTGTCAGAAAGCCAGCTACAGACAGACAAGAGTGATGTCTTACTCCTGTTCAGCCCTTCCAATGGAGTGTGTTGCCTCAGTTTGACAGAGTGACAGGTGAACCACGGGAGGTATGTGTGTGTTCGGGGCAACTTTTCCCTGGAGAAGCCAGGGTCAAGGCAGGCAGGCACAGTGCTTATTTGCTGGCTGTGAGACCTTAGGCAATGTACCTTAAGAAGGGGTTCAGGAGGTCTTTCTGCCTCACCTTTCAAAGGCAGTAACAACAGGATGGGGCTTTGTGCTGGAATTAGGAGGCCCAGGCTTTGTCCACCCATCTTCTGTGTTGACCATTACAACCTGTACTTGTCATTTTATTTTTCCACTTGTTTCCATCTTTCAGTCATTAATTCATTCAACAAACATCTGATCCCTACTGTGTGCTAGGAGCTTGCTACACACATAATAGCCAAAAAAAAAAAAAAAAAAAAAAAAAAAAAAAAAAAAAAAAAAAAAAAAAAAAAAAAAAAAAAAAAAAAAAAAAAAAAAAAAAAAAAAAAAAAAGCCCAAAAACCAAAATCGAAAACTAACCAAACAAAAAAACACCAGGTGGATTTTGACATCATAAACCTTTGTAGTTAAAAACAGGGTAACAGGCCACCACTGCCACCTCTGGAAAAAAAAATACATCTGTGCTGGTGACAAGGGCTAGGCTGCAGAAACAAACAACCCTCTGTTTTGTGGCTGATGTCCAGCTGAATCGAAAGGCTTGGTTTGCTATATGCCTAGTGCTGGGCAGCAGGATATCTCTGCGTTACCGGCTCTCAGAACCTCAAGCTGACTCTGAGTGGCCTCAGTGTGGCCCTTTGCGGTCCCTGAAGTCACAGAAAGGGAGTGTGGTGAGTGAGGCCAGGCCCTTAGAGCTCTCTCTGCACACTGACCTCTTCTCCACATGCTCTTTTGGATCAAGACAGTTTTTAGTTACATGGCTATGGTTGGTCTCTAAGAAGCCGGGGTTGTCTGTGGTGATGATGAAGTGCCTCCCACAGGAGCATGAGGAACTGAGTTCAAATCCCCTGCAGGCCCCTGCAAGCCATACTTGGTGACCTGTGCCCATAATGACAACATCAGGGAGATGAAGTAGAGACATGAAGATCTCTGAAGTTCATTGGCCAGTTCATCCAGACAAATTGATGAGCTCCAGGTTCAGAAAGAGACAGACATCTGGCTTTAAAACAAATAAGGTGAGGATTAGCAGAGTCCTGAAGAAGAGTGGACGGAAAAGAACCACCGTTTCCTCATCTACAAGAATGGGGTGAAGGCCTCCTGCTCTGTTCCCCCCTGGTAGAATGTTCAAGGAATGAGCCCTGTGCAGGTGAGGCAGTATCTGCCCTGCTTCCCCAGTGTGAGAGCAGGTTTCTCCTCCGTGCATCTCCAGGGCGCTGGCAGAGGAAGGTGCAGAAACAGGGTTTAGCACTCACTTCAGTGTCTGATTTCTAGGGAGAAAGGCTTCATCTGAGGCCTGTGTTCCTTTCTGCTCTGAAATCCTGGCAGAAGTATTTTCAAGGTTATGGTTATTACAGCAATTATTTTTCTAATTTCTTTTTTGAGCGAAACCCATTTTTACAGAGCAGAGAAGGGGTGGTGTGAAGGGGCTTTGACGAGTGGAGGGAAGCCATCATTTTGGCAGGAGAATCGTGACACTTTAGAAATGAGTAATTATGAAAGGGGCGGGCTGGGGAGCAACTTGTACACTGCATTCCCCTGCTGTTTCTAGTTGCTCTGGCCAGCTAGTTTGAAAACTAGCCTTGGCTTTTTTCAAGGCTGCTGAGAATCTTTCTCCTGTGGCTGTCAGCCTCCCCAAAGGGGAACTCACGGGACAGTTTTAATACTTGCATTTGAAGGCCTAGGCCTTGTGCAAATCTAAGTCTGTTTCCTAGGGATGTGCCACACCTCCTCAAAAGTCTGAACGACAGAAACCTAGCCATTGATTGGTTGTCACTTGGAGTGGGGATGAGGGAGTCATGCCTGCCTCAGGGAAGTGGGGGGGGGCAAGGGGGAGGGGGAGGGGGGGATCAGATAAAGACATTTCTTTTCCTCCTCTGGTTTTGAGTGTCTCAGCATGATTTGCATGGGGAAGGGGTCATGTGACTAAGGAATCTAGTCAGCAGTGGAGATCCTTGGCCAGCATTCTATGGGCTTGTCCCTTGTGTGAGTGCATGCGTGTGCATGTGCAAGTGATATGAATGTGTGCATGGCTTGAGGAAGGGAGGGTCACAATTACCTCCTTCCCAGGTGCCTCTCCCAAGAGGCCAACTGAGTGGGGGAGGGCCTCCTTTTCCAGATGTCTGGGCCTCAATCTTCTCTCTGCTTCCGGCGTCTTCTGAGGGAAACGTGAGGAGGGCCCAGTTCCATCTGTCCTGAGACATAGATGATAACCCTGGTATGCAGGTGACAAGCTGGTGATGGTCATCGGTTGTCCTGGAAGCTGCACATGAGAAGAGTTCATGTTCTTCTGTTTTCATTCAGGTTTCCAACCTGGAAAAGTGCATCAAACATGAACGTTATTGCGCCCTGTTGACTGGATTATGGCATAGCAGGGTTCCATGTGGTCTCATGTACCAGACTCCGTTCCTTTGGGTGGCTGAATACCATTCCATTGTGTAATAGGCCACAATTTGTTTTTCTATTTGTCTACTGATGAACGTTAGGTTTCTCCTATCTCTGAGCTGTTGAGGTTCAGGCTGCTGTGAACATGGATGGAGACTGTACTTTCAGTCCTTTTAGGAGTCAAATGACATCATCAGATGGCAAGTCTTTAAAAAAAAAATAAGGACGTATCGTCTTTCAGAACAATTTTTCCCCCAGCCATGGGCAAGGACTTGTATATTTAGGAAAAGAGATTAAGAAAGGAAGGAAGGAAGAAAGAAAGAAAGGAAGGAAGGAAGGAAGGAAGGAAGAAAAGACTCTGCTCTGAGGCTGGAGTGGCAGCCCTGTCAGGGGGAAGGATGTATTTTGACTGGCAAGCCAGGAAAGCAAGATCCAGATGAGGCAGGGCTGGCGGGCAGGGGGCAGAGGGAGGGGCCCAGGGAACAAGGACCTTACCCCCGCCTGGATTCCAGGCTGGCTAGCAGCTCTGGCTGGCTGCTGGCTTGATGATGGCAAATTGTCACTTTGGCGGAATTCAGGAACACCACTTATGTCATTAGGCAGAAATCTATAATTAACTCACTCAAGGCTGGCTGAAGGGCAGGAGTCTTCGAGGGTGAGAAGGGTCCCACCAGCATGTTCCTGGAGGAAGCAGGATGGAGAGACCTCCCTTTAGGCAGCAGCTGGCACCCAATTAGTGGCTATTGTATGCTTTCTGTGCCTTTTCAGCCACAAAGTCTGGGACACCAGGCTGCTGTGACAGAGGTGACTAGCTTGGACAAAAACAAGGAAGGATGCCCAGGGCTACCAGGAAGATAAGGATTCCTGGCCGTTACTCTGATTCTTGGCCACACAGACATTCACCATCAGGGTGAGGGGCTGTCCAGTTTGGTGGCCCCTGAAGAGCCACTCCAGCTCCCAGAGGGGTTAAGTGACTTTGAGAGCACCCTAGGGAGGAACACAGTGTGGAGGCCTCTGACCAAGGCTGCTGGCAGCCTGGCTTCCCCAGCCCTGGGCGGGTTGGCGTCTGACTGTCCCCTCTGGAATGTCTGGGCTGCAGCCGGGGCTTGCTCTAAATGAGAAACAGGCGGGAAGGGCTTAGGGGGCCTGGCAGGCTGTGGCCAGCTCCTCGTGCGGTCTGGGCAGGGCCATTTGGCACAGCTGGGCCGGGAGGGCACCCTGGCTATGCAGGCAGCCCTCCTT
This sequence comes from Sigmodon hispidus, assembly GCA_004025045.1. NCBI lineage: Eukaryota > Metazoa > Chordata > Mammalia > Rodentia > Cricetidae > Sigmodon > Sigmodon hispidus. The sequence continues at coordinate 161,684 of PVIH01000853.1, read as the reverse complement.
CCAGCATGAGAGGCTTGGGTGCCTTGCCAGCCTGGTCAGGTCAGTGCCTGTAGAGAGGAGGGTAGTGTGAGCACTGCCCTAGAGGCAAATGAAAATGGCCTATTCCCAGGAATGGAATCACAGATCTGCTTGCTTGTGTTGAGAATGGAGACATGCCACCTCTCGGGGTCATATCTCCTTGCACAGAGGCCACAGCACCAGTCACATGTCCAAACTTTCAACACCTGCAGAGATTTGTGTGGTTTTGTATGAGCATGTGTGCACATGTGTGTGTGCCTGTAGTGGCAGAGGTTGATGTTCTGTGTCTTCCTCAGATTTTTTCACTTTATCTTTAAGGTTTTTTTTTTAATCACATTTTATTTGTTTTGTATATGTGTGTGCCCACATAAGGGGGTAGGATGCATATATGCCAGGGCATTGATGTGGAGGTCAGAGGACAATTGGAGGAAGTTGGTTTTTTCCCCTCCCACCATGTAGATCCTGGGGATTGATCTTAGTTATTAAAGTTTGACAGAAAGTGCCCTTACCCACTGAGCCCTTCATTGTCTTAGGGTTTCTGTTGCTGTGAAGAGACACCATGATCATGGCAACACATACACAGGAAAACATTTACCTGGGGTGGCTCACTTAGAGTTCAGAGGTTAAATCCATTGTCATCATGGTGGGATATGGTGAAGTGCAGGTAGATATGGTTCTGGAGAAGGACCCAAGTGTCCTACAGCTTGGCTTGTGGGCAACAGAAAGTAGTTTGAGACACTAGGTGGCATCTTGAGCATATATGAGACCTCAAAGCCCACCTCTACAGTTAGACACTTTCTCCAATAAGACCACACCTACTCCTTCCAACAAGGCCACACCACAGAAAAGTGCCACTCCCTTTGGGGTCATTTTCTTTCAAACCACCACAGCCATTTTTCTAGCCCTTATTCATCTTATTAATTAATTAATTAATTTTGAGGCAGAGTCTCTCACAGAACTTCTGATTTGGCTAGAGTGGGTGGCTAGTGGGCCACAGGAATTATCTTTTTGCCCCCGGTCATGACCAGCTTTTCACATGGGTGCTGGGAATTTGAACTCACGTTCTCCTGCTTGTGTACCAAGCATTTTACCAACTGAACCCCGCCCCCATTCTACTTGTAGAGACGTCAGAGGCTGACCCAATATCTGACCCAAGGGAATTTAAGTCCCGAGTCCAGGCCCACACCCAAGCTCTCACAGCAGATTTTTCTGCAAGCAAATGGTCTCAGAAATCATTCCCTCTGTGCAAAAACCCAGCAGACAGCAGTGTTGTCCAGTTCTCTTCAGTCTGGTCCTTTATCTTTGTCTTTATCTCAGCTTCAACAGGGCTTTCTGGAATCTCTCAAGAGCCAGAGTGTCCTGGTTCCTGTCATGACTCCACACAGGTCCTCTTTACAGGCTTGGAGAGAAAGGCATGCATTCCTCCTATTATTCTTCTGGACCCTCCAGGCTATAATGCTTGGTGACCCACCAAAGAACCCTGGGGTGTGAGGAGCTGGGATTCAAACAAGGACCAGGAGGTGCCTTTCATACCCTCACCACTACAAAAGGTGGTGATGATGCCCCCTGGCTCCTTACCTAGTTCTTACATGTGAGGAATTAGAATTTAGTCCTGAAAGCAAAGGAACTTCATGTCTTTATCCTCAGTTTCTCCACCTGTAAATGATATAGGACTTGGACACATGACTGGGAATGTGGAAGGCACTATATGGGGACCTTAATCATGTTGGGGCTCCTGAGGCTGTAGGAGGGGTGTGACTCAGCGGAGAAGTCAGCTAGTACCAAAATGGGTGGAACTGCAGAACGAAGGGGCATCCTGCAAAGTGAGCATCATCCTCCCCTTCCTCCTTCCTGTGGTCTTTTTCTCCTCTCTTCTTAAAGAGGGAATCATGAGATCATGGTAGCTAATTACACATCTGTGTTTAGCCCATGAGAAAGAAACACTGGGATGGTGACCATAGTCATGGAAGGCACATGGAGCCCTGCCCTCCTCGTTTGCTGTTCTTACTTTCCAGGGATGGGGTGGGGGATAGACAAGTGTCTACTGGATCCTGGGCTGCACCAGCACAAATATCTCAGAGGTCATTCAAGATCAACTGATCATTGAGGTCGGTGGGTATGTTTTTTTGGAGTCCTTTACTATGATACAGTTGGCCCATATGGCTGATGACTTTCCTGTGTCTGGGGACCATTGGAGCAACTTTTTCCATGATCTTCTGTGAATCCCAAGTCTACAGATGCTCTTAGGCCGTACAGTCCCAATGACAATGAGACCCAGGGATAGCTGGGTTAGAAACATATCAGACTGTAAGGATCTGTACACTGGAACTGATGCTTATGTGGCAAATACTTTATTCACCAGGCTGCCTTCCAAGCTTCATAATTACTCATTTTATTAGAAGTTATTGTTGTTAGTTTCTTATTGTGTCTAGTGCGTGAATTAACTTTAATGTTCATATGCATATGCACATGTGCATGCATGTGTACATGCATATGCATATATAAAAAAAGTTTCTCATTTTTATTTATTTATTTATTTTGCCCATTTCTGTGGCAAAATATTTTTGAAAAGGCAACATGGAAGAGAATGGGTTTATTCTGGCTCATGGGTCAAGGTAGAGTCTGTCATGGTGGATAGATCAAGATAGTCCAAGCTTGAAGCAGCTGATCACATGGGATCCATGACCAGAAAGCAAAGAGTGTTGAATGCCTACTGCTCCTCAGCTCCATCTACACAAGCCAGTATCCCAGCTAGGGATGGTGCTGCCCAGAGTGGATGGGTCTTCCTACCTCAGAGGCCCATCTCGCAGTTGATTCTATTAGGAATTAACACTAACCATGACTCTTAATGCATAGTTTTCAGGCCTCCTCTGGGTTACTCAAAATCTGCTGATACTTGAGTCCCTTATAAATGGCAAAGCCTTTGCATAAAACATGCCTTTCTATATTCCTCTAACCATGTCTAAACACCTTGTAAAACCTAATGTAAAAAAAAAAAATCATTAAACTGGGGGTGAAGCTTTGAGTAGGAAATGTCCCCCATAGGCTGTGGCAAATGTCCCCAGCAGGTGGTGCTGTGTGGGGAGGTTTAAGAGGTGCAGCATGGCTGGAGGAAGTGCATCTTTGGGCATGAGGTTGAGAGTATATAGCCTTACCTCACTTTCAGTTTGCTCCCTTAGCTTTCTGTTTGCATTTGAAGATGTGAGCTCTCAGTTTCCCGTTCCTGTTGCCATGCCTGCTGCTTAGTGCCATGCCTCCCTGGCATAAGAGACTCTTACCTCTCTGGAATCATCAGCCAAATCAAATCTTTTCTTCCATATGTTACTTTTGGTCATGGTGGTTTTTTTTGTTTGTTTTTGTTTTTATCAGAGAAACAAAAACAGAAGTGGCTAACTGTGTAAACACTTATCTTGTACTGTTCATGGAACACTGATGAGAAGAATGCACAAACACATTCAGTACAGACAGAGTTTACTCTCATCAAATACTTTTTGATTTGTAAAATTGGTGAACTTGGAGCAGTGCCTGTCTGCATAATCTACATAGTTCTACATATCTTCCATGCAGGAATGGAAGAAGCAGAACATGAGAGAAACATGGATGGAAGAGACACACATGTTGGAGACACTGGCTGCCCTTTGTCTTTGAAATTGGAATGTTTCATCTTAGGACATGTTTCACATAGGTCTGCATGTGTGCCCATATGTCCATGAGTACATGTGCTTGTGTGTGAAATGCATGTGGAGGAATGCAGAGTACTTCCTTACTCCAAAGATGCCTTGGAGACATGCTTGGTAGATTTTGTGCAGCTGGGTTAAGGGCTCTGGGAGACTGTTAACTATGACAATTAACAAATTCATCGTTCTGTAGGTAGGGGAACATCAGAAAGCAGAAAGGGACTGCTGTCCCAGGGCTGGTACCCTTGGTGTCCAGGGAGAGGTTGATAGGCCTTTAAAGCCACTTGTAAACTCTGGCAAGTGAGATCTGCATCCTCCATGAGTGGCTGATCATTAACAACACACATTAGCCCAGGTAGCTCATAAAATTAATCTTTCTCTTTCATCAGATTCGAGGTCATCTTCCCAGCTTCCCCAGAGAGGGGTGATGTCATGAGGAAGCTTGTTGGGAGAGAGTGATTTTTATTCAGTATGATGAGGCTGTTTGCATAAAAGCTAATTAGGATGGCTGAGCACAGGGGAGCTGGGGGAGCGTGGTCAGAGATGCATCTTGGGCTAGGTGGTTCCTTGCCGAAGCCTTCATTCTCAGGCTGGGTCTCTAGTTCACCAACCTGGCTGATTGTTGAGTTTTCAGGTCAATATGATCCTAACTGAGAACCCAGTAGTAATTTATTCCCTCTGAGCACTCCTGGCTCCCTGATACTCACTCATGGAGGTAGGTAGGACTTCGGTTATGCAGTCTTAGAAAGAGCTGGAGCTGCCAGGGCCTGACAGGTGGGCTTGTGTTTACATCCCATCTGACGCTTACTTCCAATCTTGATTTCCTTATGTATAAAATTGAGCCTGGAATCCTCACCAGGTAGATTAGTTTAAACATATCTGATCCAATTTATTGGTTATGTTTGTGTTTTTTTGTAGTTGTTTAAGTGTGTGTTGTGGGTTCACGAATGCTCATACTACAGCACACAGGTGGAGACCAGAGGACACTTGCAGGAGTTTTCCTCCAGTGTGTGGATCCTGTGGATTGAACATAGGTCATCAAGCTTGACGCAGGTGTTTTTACTCACTGAGCCATCTTGCCAGCCAAAGACTTCATGTCACAATGTTTCTTCCCCCTCACTCTGACTCTCCTCCTTTTTATTGAATATTCCCATTTAATTTGTTTTCTAAAATACATTTGCTTAAAATGCAAATAGCCTATTATTTATTATAAGTACAAATTTCAGTACTATTCATTATTTCATGAGTTACATATACAATACAGAAATACTAAGCTATAAATCTAGTAGACCTTTTGTAGAAGCTATGTGTTCAAAACTATGACCGCAGGGATGAGAGTAATCAGTGTGTCTAAATAAAGGAGAGACAAGCTGTGGCCGTGTGTTGGGAGCCTATAAAGATACAAATTCTTGGGGCTGGAGAAATGGCTTAGCACTTAAGAGTACATGTTATTCTTGTGGATGAGCAAAATTTGATGCTAATTTCTGACCACTCACAGCTGCTGTGCCTCTAGCTCTGGGGAAATCTAGCTCCCTCTCCTAGCCTTCTTGTATACCTACACTCATGTGCATATACCCACACACAGATATACATAAAAACATTACAAAGAAATAATGATCTATATTCTTCCTGTGTGGATAAAGGGATTTTCCCTAGTTAGTTTTTTGTTAACTTGTCACTAGTTAGGGTCACCCGAGAAGAGGAACTCCAATGAGAACATACCTCTGTTAGATTGCCGTGTAACGTTTTCTTGAGTGGTGTGGGAGAGTCTTGGCCCTTCCATATCTAAAACCAGTAAGAGTATTGCAGACTGAGTGAATATTCTCAAAAGCCTGCCTGGTTAAGGTATGATCCTTGGAATGGTATTATTGAAAACTGGTGGTACCTTTAAGAGCTGGGGCCTGGAAGGAGGTCTGAACTGGAGACCCCTTCTTGATTACCGTGAGCCAGAGGTTCTGTTCACCCATGTTTGCACCCATGCTAGTCACCATACTTCCTACTCAACAGTATCAATTGGTTATGGACTGATACCTCCCAAACTGTGAACCCAAGCATACCTTTCTTTCTTCTTCTTTTTTTAATTTTTCTTAAATTGTTTGTGTTAGGGATCTGTTAGGGTAACAGAGAGCTGGCTAAGTCAGATGGAGGCCTTTCTCGCCAAGCTGATTAACAAGTGCATCTAGGTACTCTGGAAGCACATCATGTGGTAGAGATTGATGGGGGCTTATTCTGCAGCCAACAGTGGGAGTCAGATCAGAAAGCAGGACAGGAAAAAGGAAGACATCCAGCTTGGTTCATCCTGGGAAGAGTAGATTGGCTCCTTCAGCATTGTCCCTTTGGGGATTGAATGAATGCGTCTCACATACCTATCTCTGTCAGCCACTTGCTGGGATTGCCCTGTGAAGACTGTGTGCTCATTTGTGAGGCAGGTCTTTGCACTGAGAGGGATGACTGGAGGCTGTCTGCAAGAAGCTTGAGCGAACTCCCTATTTAAGGGGAACCTAGGAAGTTCTCCCTGTCTATCCTCCAGTCTTTTCTGCTGCTCTGCCTACCTCTCTATGGACATTTGGGGAACAGTTCCTTTAGAGGTTCAGTCAATATGTTCTTGGAGAAACTGGAGGGTCAAGGTTGAAAGGATGAACGGTGCTGGCCAGCCATCATGCCCTCAGCCTGAGCTTCTGCTGGCCTCATTGGATCACCTACTGATAAGAGGAGGCTGAGAGCTCCAGGCCATGGAACTTTCCCAGGTTGAATATCTTGGGCTTCCTTGTTGGCCATAGTGACTGGATAACTCCAAGGAGGATTCCAGCCAACCCCACAGGCAGCCTCTGTCTATCTGTGATGTAGTGGAAAGCATGTAATATCACCCTGACCTACAGGCATGGCCTTTGGGCCTTGAGGCCCCAGTGTACAGGGAGTGGCCAAGCCAGTTGAAGACCTGGTGTACATCGACTCTCTTCTTCTTTGTTTCCTCTTGCTCTTGGAGGAAGGACTCGACACACTTCTACCTCACAGACCAGTCCAGCTTCCCAGGAATTGCACAACTGTTCAATCTCTTGTATCAATGTTTTTCTATAACCCCCTCAATAAATATTAACCTTTTAATCAATTTCCAGTGATTATTATCAACTACATCCCTGGCTGTGGGTGAGTGGTACGTTATGGTGTGTACTGGCATTTGTAGAAGAAGAAAGTTTCCAGAAACAAGATGGAGTCACTTATGTCAATCCCAACAAAAAAAAATAGAGACAGCTGTGAGGTTCTGGTTGTTCCACATGACTGTCTGACCACAACTGTCACTAGAATCATCCAGAGCCACCAACTTGCACAAAGGCCACCACAGCCTTACAAAAAAGTACTTTTGCAGGGACATCTGCTTAACAACTGTCTGTTCAAATTTGGACCCATGCCACTCCTGTCACTAAATCATAGAAGCCAAGGAGGGTTATTCCAAATGTGTGATGTCATCTTCATTTTTGCCATTGTAACCTTCCACATGCCTCATTCCTTATGAACATGCACAGTGCTTCCTGGGGCACACATGTTCTCACTGGAGTGCTCTGGCTTCCCCTACAAATGCCATATTCTTTGGAGAGTGCCACACTTCAACATGTCACTTCCCAATTTTCACTTCTCACACTCTCACCTGTGTGATTCTACCCCAAACCTTGTTCCTTACTTTCAGTTTTTTTTCTTTTGCAAGCCCTGTATATTCAGGCAAGCTGTTCTTTGCTCCCCAATATATATTCCCACTTGATTCCTGCATAACGTTTTCATTTTTTTTCACACACAAGATGTACAATCAGCTGTCCCCACTGAAGTCTACCCTGTGGCAGATTTGCCATGGACTCCTCAGGCAGCCTCCTGGTGGTCAAAGGAATGTGCTAGCACAGCCACACTGACAGGTAAGCCTGGACTTCCTATTAATAGCACTTTGTGTACCCTCTTGCACTGCTCATCACCTACCTGGAGGCACCTCTTTTATATTATAGCAGGTGCTACTGTGCCTGCCTAACTATCCGTCTTGGTTGGCCCAATAAGACATAGCTTGAGGAAGACAGAGTGTAGTCTGTGATCACTTATGGGCCTTGGCTTGAGGAAGTCCATCCCCATCAGGGTCATGTGAAATGGCAGCAATTATTTTTCAAGGGAAGGACTCTTTGCTGCTAATGACATGGTGTCCCTGGAATCCAGATTCTCTCACTGGGCTTATTACAAGCTCTGCATATATCTCCACTGCCTACAATTGTTCAAGGCTACATAGCCTGAGTGGTAGGTTGCTTGCCCTGCAGCCTCGTTTCTCGGAGGTTGGCCTCATATAGCTGTATCAGGAGACAAGAATCTGGGAGCTACCAGGGAGGTCCCCAGTTTCAATCTTAGTTCTCAATAGTAAGTTAATTATTCGTAGATTTTTAATTGTGTTTTGCTTGACCAATGCCAAGCAGAGTTATTTAGCCACTTACTTGTGGTTCTTACTACAAATCACAACACTAGCCAGGGCACTTCCCTCATAGTACAGGTTGACTGCAAGACAACACACTACCAATGAGAATGCTAGCGACAGATCCTTAATTGAGAGTCAGGCAATGCAGCCAACTCTCCAATCTTTTATCACTAGCAGCTACTATGGACCAAAGCAGGAGTCATCTGTGACATACTAACTTTTCAGGACAGATGCAAGTTGGAGTTCAGGATATAGAGTGTCTAGTGGGAACCCATAGCTGGACATGGCATGGTCAGGAGGCAGAACTGGAGTGAAAGACAAGCAACTGTCAAAGTAGGCAGAGCAATGAACAGCCAATCCTTTGGAAGTGCTCCAGTGGTTCATCTGAGTGTTTCTATGTTGGTCTACTGTAGCTAGGCCTTCATGCTGCCCCTGGCTGGAGGCTGGTCAGGGAGATGATTAACCTTGATCAGGGAAGCATTAGAGAATTTCAGAGCTAAGGCAACACATCTTCCTTTGCTGTGATGGTTAACATTAGATCTAGACTCATCCTTGGCATGTATGTGAGGGAATGTCTAGACTAGATTAACTAAGGGGGAATGACCCACCCTGTATGTGGGTGATACCATTCTATGTACTGGGATCTTAGGCTGAATAAACAAGAGGAAGTGTTCTGAGCTGAACATGGACATAAATGTCTTTCTTCTTCCTGACTGGGGATGCCATGAGACCAATGGCCTTGACTTTAGTACCCAAACCCTCCCTGCCATGATGGGCTTCTTCAAACTATAGTACTCATAAATGTCTTCTTCCCTAAGTTGCTTCTGCCAGCAGTGGCGATAACCAAAGTAAACAATATGCTTGGGCTATGTCTTTGTGAACTCTACAGCCCACCATGTGATCCTCTTGAGCTTCAGCCAAGGGTCCTTGGCACTTCCTGGTGTGCAGTTTGGAAAGTTCTTGGAAAAAAGACCACAAGAAAGAGACCACAGGCTCTAGGTGTCACGTAAGAATGTTTCAGACCCCTATTCTGCCATGGTCAGATTGCTAGCCTTGGGCAGACAGTGTGTCCTTCGCATTTTTTGTTTTTCTTCATTGGTACTGTGGCATTCTGGATAACTCTTTGTCTAAGAGCAGAATCCCATGAATCTAGGACACTCACCTGGGTTCCCAACTAGAGTTAGTTCCCTGCATATGACAGCCATCCTTGTTAGGTGTACATGCTCTTACAGGACTGCAAAGAAGCTCAGGTCCAATTTCTCTTTATTGTTCTCAGCTCTGCGATGACACAGAACCCATCGACAGTCTCTCTGGAGCCCAAAGCACTGGCTGCAAAGTGACAGTTGTAATAGTAGTACCTATCTTACCCAGAGATAGCTGAATAGGTGTGGCAAGGACCGCAGGTGTATCCCCAAGGGAAAGAAGGTTGCTCTTAACTCTTCTGTGGCCCATAGATATGCTGACTAGAAACCCACTTGGCTCCCCAATCTGTCCGTCTTGCAACATTAGATAAATGTAACATTTGTTCCAAAACAAACCAGGAGTGAAAACCTAACGATAACCATGTGGAGATTTCCAAAAGGTTAGCCAGAACAACCTGTGGAACGTGTTGGGAAACTGGAGAGATCTCAGTCTAATTGAAACCACGTTCTTAAGGGGACAGCTCATTTGTATATATCACCTCAGATGCCAGACTGTGTTGCGAGTGGCCAGCTAATATTAGGCGTCTCCCTAGGAAGCTCCTTGGCTCAGAGTTTGAAGGAACATGCTGGAACCTGAGCACAGTTACTCTCACGCCACTGGGTTGTAATACCAGGATCACTGACAAGGTTATAAGCCTCTGACCCCAGCTTCTCATTTCCTTGTTGAGGACTGAGGCAACCTTCATTTATGCCCCTAGGGGAGCAGCCCCAGCCTGTCTGTTTTCTGGATGTCATCCAATGACTCAGTTCTCATTCAAGGGGAAGTCTTCGCCTTTGCTAACTCACCTCCAAGCTGCACTTGAGAATGTCAGAGGAAGCTCTGAGCTAAACATGACCATGTAATCATGAGACTCTCTCTGGAACTCTTGTGACAGTTTGGGTCCTTGCCACTGTGTTCTGTTCTGTCTCTACAGGATCAGTGCTGTTTGCCCATGGTAAAGGATGAAAAGAGAGAGCTTTTCATCCCACTTGGTTACAGAGATCCTCCTTTTGCTCACGGTACAACCTGAAAATGTGTCCTCCATTGTGAATTGCTGGGGTGTTTCCTGTGCAGCTCCATCAGAAGTCCCCAGAAACAAAGACACATGGACACACCTGCTTAAACTTTTCAAGCCTGTTATGTTGCCAATCCCATGCATAACTTAGCTAAATAATCATATTCCTATTAGTGTTGGGTCCTGTGGCCAGCTTCTCAACATGGGGCTTCTACTACAAATGGCAGAATAATGCAGCCTCTTTGGAGATAATTAAGACCAACAGTACTCCGCAGTACTCACAGCTTGAGAGAGGACAAGCTATGTTGAAGGACCATGCATTTTTGAAGCTAATAGGATTTGAAGACATCTGGGGCCACAGTAGCCTTAGTCTTCATGGAGTGTGTAAGAACCTAGATATTTCAGAGTTCTCAGTCAACTCAGAAGATCACGGGAGGGCAGTTGGGACTTTGCAGTTTTTCAAGCAATTCTTTTTTTTTTTTCTTTTTTGATAGTTGAATTAAAGCATGGTTCTTAACCAGGACAGACTGCCAGATAAATTCTTTAATACTTAAATATCCAACAGCTGCACACAAAGATCTGCTTCAGTATGCTTATTTCTGGGTGGCTATGGATTCACCTGTGTGGTCAGGATCCATCCTCTGCAACCCTATGAGGTCCTCAGGGCATGGCTGGTGATCAGCATAAGGAGAGAATGAAGATCAAAGCCTTGGACTGGATTAGGTCAGTGCTGACCTTTCTTCTTCATTACTTATTAGACTCAGCTTATTGCTGAGAATGCAGTACAGCATGGGGTAAAGGAAAAGTACCCCAACAGAGAGATAACTCCAGAGCTGTGTTTACTTTGGGGCCTAATACCAGCAGGAACAGCTGACTTTTTGTTATGGATCCCAATCTGGAGGGAGCAAAGAGACTGACTCTCATCTGAGCAAGATCAGATTCATGGGAACCTGTCATTAGATGGAAGAACTTTGTGAGATTGTAGGCAGATTTTTCTGTCCCACCAGCCAGCTCCCAAATAACTACACAGAGACTTAATATTACTTATAAATACTCAGCTGATAGCTAGGCTTGTGTTTTAGCTAGCTTTCATAACTTAAATTAATCCATTTTTATTGAACTATGCTTTTCCTGAAGATTTGATTACCTCATTTATGCACATCCCATCCTGCTCACTCTGTATCTCATGGCATTACCTCCTCTAATACTGTTCTTTTTCTTCCTAGCATTCTCTCTGTCCTCACAATTCTGCCTAGTCATAGGCTAATCAGCTCTTTATTAACAATGAGAGTAACACTTCACAGTGTACAGGAGGATTATTCCACAGCATTTCTTTTTTCTAATTAAAAAGGAAAGTTTTAACTTTAACACAGTAAAATTATATACAACAAAACAGTTATCAAGTAAGAATTATAGTTAGAATATTCAGTCCATTTGTAGTTGGCAAAATTAGAGAAAATATTCTATTATTAATCATATCTTTGCAAGTCTAAAGCTTTATATATAATTTGCCTTTTATCATAACTAAGGAAACTAAGTCTAATCATTTAGTCTTTAACTCCGTTAAATAACCCCCAAAAGGGTGTAATGTTACCTAATAATAGGGATATTTGGCTGCCTGGACAGTCTCCTAAAGTTCCTCTGTACCGCTGGAGCATCCATCTTTGGCCTACAGATTTAGTGTATCTGACAGACATTTTTGAGAAACAGAGAATTTTGAAAGATTGTCCTACCTTATCTTGGCAAATTTTGATAGTCCCTTTTTTTTTTCCATCTTGTTGCTCCATTTTGGACAGTATACTGTCAGTAATTGAGGTAAGGACATTTTATTTGCCCAGATGGTTACCTTTTGCCATAAAGAAAGCAAATTGCATATGAAGGTACTTTGATGCCCATAATTCTTTTGTGAAGTAGGTTGATGTTGTTAGAAACAGATATGTCTCACTGTCAAAAAAAAAAAAAAAAAGCCTTTGGAGAATTTAAAGACTATCTATCTTTCTAAATATTTTTGTTTAACCTTGAAAACATACCTAATATGACTACAAGTTTGACTATTATAGATGACTAACTACTAACCTGTATTTTAAATTATACTAGATTTTAAATGAGTTGCATACACATAATACCCCAAGCAAAAATAGAAACATACATATTGTATAAGAAAAATAAATTTGTATCAATAAACAAAGTCCATACCAACGCAAAAATATTTAGAGATGAATAGTTGGTTTTTGGAATAAGATATATTCAATAACCTATCATTTCCCCTTATTACCCCTATATCAAACTCCCTTTTTTCTTTAAAAAGAGGTCTTTGAATTTAACTCTTTTGTTTAGGTTTTTTCCTAACTATGGCAAATAACAACTTGTGACCAATCCTCCTAAACAATGACAAATATCCATTACCCATCTCTTGGGAATGTGGACATTGTTTTCTCTAGACTGCTTTCTATTGTCCGTGGGTGATGGTATCTTTGGGGGAACCATGAGAAAATCAGGATAATGGTTAAATCTTGGCTAGAATAGTTTGTGAGGTTGGGCCATCTTACCCAGGAGCCCTAAAACTGTTCTGGATGCAGAATTTTGAGAAGATTGTAGCAGAGGCATTTTAAAATGCTAGATCACCTGGACCACATATTTTTATTGGTGCCTGATTCCCTTTCTAAAAACATATAAACTTTTAAAGATAACATGTAGTAATACAAATATAGACTGTTGTACACAAGTTAGTCCAAAATGATTTTTTTTGTTGCTTTATGTTTGAGCAGGTAAAATATACATGACATGTTTTGTAGTTTTTCTAGGCTTATTTCTTTATGTCTGTAGCCAGAATTTTAAAGGAGTTTTTCCTGAACCAATCTGATTGATATCAACTTAGAATGAACTCATAGCCTCTCATTTCCTGTGGAAATAAAGAAATAACCTCTTCCCCAAAGATAAATATCTTTTGACTTCTATTTTAAAGTCAAAACATTTTAAAATATATAGGATGGTTTAATCTAGCAGCTTTTTATAGCCAAATGCTTTTTTTTTTATCGTTTACTCATTAGAAGTCAAAAATTTAAAAACAACATAATAGCATACAGGATCCATATCCTGCTTGTATTTTCCATCTCTATGTGGCATATAAAATTTAATAAAGCTTTGAATTAATGAAATTTAACTTTATTTATTTTAAGAACTTTATTATTTTTAAACTATTTTTTATTTATGGCTTCTGTTTTCTCTCCAAAACCCATGCACATTTTAAAGACACTAAAACTTATTTAGAGTTTTTTCCTCCCATCTGGATATGTCTTTTCTGTATATTTGTAATCTTTTCTATCTGCGGCTTAGTTCATGGCGTGTTGGCAAGGCTCACTCTTGCTGATGACTCAAGTCCACATACAACAGCTGAGAGACACATTTCTATATGGTGTCTTGAATGGGAAAGATGAGACTAGGAAGCCACATTTTGGCTCTGTTTTTGTGTGTTTGGAACATTTAAAAACTTTCTTAGGTTTTATGTGGATCTATATTGCCTGACTCTCTGTGCCAATGCAGGCAAACTTTTTTGTCCCAAATAATCAGTTCCCAAATAACCACACATAGACTTACTAATTATAATTGCTCAACTGACAACTTAGGCTTGTTACTAACTAGCTCTTACATTTTAAATCAACTCACTTATACTCTTTTCTTGCTGTCACATGGCTTATGACTTGATACCTCATTTCATATACATCCTGTTTCCTCTGTATCTGGCTGGTAACTCTCTTACTTCACGCTTCTTCTCTCCAGAGAATAAGGTTTTGCTTTCCACCTCTGGCTGGCCTGGAGCTTTCTACATAGGCCAGACTGCCTTTGAATTTATAGCCGCCCTCCTGTATCTGCCTCTACACTTCTGAAATTGTAGGCATGCACCACCATGCCTGATGTTTAAATCTACTGGATTTAAACATTGATTTCCTAAAAAGAGGTGAGGACTTTCTTCAAGTTCACTCAAGACCTTCCAAGCAATTTTGGGAAAAGAAGTTCACCAGGCACAAATGTTTGGATGCTGTAGAACATGAGCTCATATGCTCTGCAGCTTGTTGGCACTGTCACCTCAGGCAGCTCACTCTTCTATGCTTTTGCCTGTTTGCAAGTCCTTACAATTCAGCAAGTGAGCTTGGGCCTGGAAGACCTTGGGTGACAGGGGTCCCAGATCTCTGTTGCACAGCTATATTGCTTGGGAATATCAGGCTAAAAGATGAGGGAGATACTGATCCTTTTCAGCATGGTTTATATCTTTCATGGTGTGACACAGTCAGAGGTACTGCTTCTCCTGCCTAACATGAACCATTTATCCACAGAGGCTCCTTTTAGCTCACAGATCACCCTGCAGGGGTGGGGGAGGTTGATTTGAACATATTTCAGCCCTGGTTTGGTTCTTTTCCACCAAAGCTTCAATATTCATCTGATCTCAGGATATTGGATTTTTCTTTGAGGAAAGAAATAAATGACTTATCTGGGGAATAAGCCTGGAGTTCGTCTATACCCTGCACGCTCTCTGTATGGGGCTAACATAAAGTTGGCTGATTTTCATGTAAATCTCTAAAGCCTGGATGTCATCATGAAGTATTTCATGTGCCAGGTAAGTAGGTTGCATCCTTAGTTAAGGGAAGAAGGGAAGAAAGGAAGGAAGATTAGTGGTTGTATCTAAGGAGAAAGAGAATAGATTCAAATACTCTAAGTGCTCATAGATTCTGGATACAGTGGCCAAGAAGGATGATTTTCTCTGAATGCAGTCATTCTGGCTTATGCTTAGAATTGATCTTAAAGTGTGGCACACATCGTTTTCATGTTTGTTGCTATTGCTCCATTTCTGTCTTCACTGTTCCTGACAAAAAATGGCTTCTTAGAACCCTGGTGGGTTTTACTTCATTCCCACATGGCTGTGGCAAGGCCAGTGAGAGTCCTGTCCACTATATCTGCCTTTGGCCAAATGGAAACCCCCAAGGAGAGCTCTGTTCCTATCTCAGCAGCTTTGAGGTGTAGGGCCTCTGAGAAGTGAAGTTGACAAGGTTTTTGTTAGGATGATTTTACCAGCCTCGTGGGAGGGAAAAGACACCTTTTTAATTCTAAAAAGCATAAAAAACTTTGAAGATTCAGCAAGAATTGAAAGCAAGACTGTAGGCTGGTACTAAGGTGATTTTAGTCCAGGCAAAGTGTGCAGACTGTGTGCCATGCTGGATGTGTTTCTAAGTTTCACTTTGAGCTTCACCTTGAGCCTGGGATTTCTTCTGACCTATTGAATCAATTCCTTTGTTCTACTGATGAAAACAATGTATGGAGGCTGTGACAAATCAGGTGACCAAACTACTGCCACAGGGTGAGGTGACACTCAGAAAGTCTGAACTTTCCCCAGCATGTGAAACAATGGATGCATCAGTGTTTCCTGATGTGTCAGATTCTCTCCATGGATGTTCATCCTTCCATTCAGAGAAAGAACCATTTACACAACCCCTTCAGATATCATCATGACTGCTTTGACCAGTGAGCTATGGCACAAATCACATCACATCAGTTCCAGGTATGGTCTGTCAAAGTTATGACACTTTTGCTTATGGCCTCTTAGAAAGCTTATTCCTCCTATTGGCTCTGTCCCTAACCATCATATGCGGAAGACCCAAGCTGCACACAGAATGCACAGTCCAGTTGAGAGCCTGTGCTAGTTTTTAGCTATCTGAACATGCCATCATGGATGTCTGGCCAGCTCAGCTTTTAGATAACTGTAGCCCCAGCTAGAATTCAGTCTGCTGCACTCCTGTGAGTACTGATGTTTAGTTTGAGGCTCTAAGTTTTAGGACTGTTCATCAGGCAATAATAATATTAGCTGGAACATTACTCATAATGTGAATATAAAATGCAAGCTCGACTGTTGTCAGCTCTTAACCAGCTCTCTCCCACTTATTCTAAAATTTAATCTTTTTCTAATGGGAGGCCATGACACATTATTAGATCATAAGATCATTTTAGTGGGCTGCAGAAAGTTAAGTCAAAGAGAACTTAATGCATCAGAGTGAGAGCAATAATTGTCCTGTAAATTTTTGTTCTCTCTCTCTCTCTCTTTCTCTCTCTTTGTGTGTGTGTGTGTGTGTGTGTTTGTGTGTGTGTATGTTTCTGTATCTCATACCCTTTATTGTATGTTACAATAAGAAATGTTAAGTATGCATTGATTTAATTTGGCCTTCACCACAATTTTGCTAAGCAAACTGAGGCGGGGGCATCTTGGTGTGTTTCAAGTGCTATAATGAAATACCATGCGTGAAATGGCTCATAAACAACAGAATTGTGTTTAAGCTTTTGGAGCCTGGGAAGTTCAGGGCCAAGGGGACAAACCAATAGTGTGACTTAAGATGAGGGCTTTGAGCTGCACAGTATCAACTTGATCGAATTTAACCTAGAGAAGAGATGGGGCTCAGGCTAACTCTGCATATGGCCAACTAAACTCATGATATTTTATCCCCAGCAAAGTCTCTGGAAACCAAGGCAAGGGACATCTTTGTTTGATGGCTCAATTGACATCCATATTGTCACACATTGGTGACACGAAAGATTTGCTGTCTGTCCCTAACTCCTGGAGAGAGAGAGAGAGAGAAAATGGGAGCTCTTGCCTCTGGAAATTTCCTAGATAACGCCGCTTGAGCCACTTGCCTTGGTTGATTTTTAATGTGTCCTTCAGCTTCAAGAAACTGTCAGCATGAATCTGATGGTTTTCCGTCAATGCTGAAGGGTCTTGTAGTATGACATTTGTTGCCAGAAGCAAATGTGGTCTCACGGCTCTTAATTTTTATTTCAGTGTCATAATTTTCTTTAATGTACCATCCTTCCTGACATGCTATACAGGATGTTGTGAGCCACAGGAAGCCATCATGGAATAGTGAAGGGAGAGTCCTCAGGTCCCAAGAAGAGCTTCATTAGGAGACACAATCATCATAGGAAGGTTGATGCATCTTCTAGCTTCTATTTCTTCCTCCCTCCCTGTAAAAACATGATTTTAGATTTATTTTATGTGTGAGTGCAGGACTGTGTACCATGTGATGTAGCTGGGCCCTATAATGATTCAATAGATAGAGACACAGGATAGATTAGACACTAACACTAGGGGCTTGATAGAAATGTCAGGTGAGATGAAATACTGCAAACTTTAAGCTTGTGCAGAGGGAACATGGTGGGTAGACAGACCTCTGGAGCCACTGTTATTGGAGATGTGGTCACTATGCTCATTGTCATATCTTCATAGTCCTTGGAGTTGGGAGAATAAAGTAAAGACTTGATAATGGGGTAAAAAGGGATCCCCTTTGAACGATATGCCTATCCAGGTCCTCAGAATGTAATATTGCTTGAAACAAAGGTCTTTGAGATATTACTAGCCCAAGGGTCTTGAAGCACCATCATCCTGAGCTGAGGGGACCCCAAAGTCAATGATTGATGTTCTTATCCTCGAAGGCCAACACAGGGTGGGTGTAAAGTGATTGTTCTACCTGTTCTAAGCACTTCTAATACCACCTCCTAACCATACCTAAGACCTGGGAAGATAGTGGGTTCTGGGACCACTTAGATCTGGCTTTGAATCTCAGCTCTGCCTTTATTAGTAGTGAAAGTCTTAGGGGCCCAGATGTCTTGTCTTCATTTCTCTGGAGTCTAGGTTACCATGATGGTGTGCATCCAAAATGTCTCTTAAAGGCCTCTGTGTGTCCCTTAGCCTATGGCACTGTTGGAAGATGGAAGATTCTTTAAGAGATGGGCCTAGTGGATGGTGTGTGCCTTTAAAAGGGAGATCTGTATCTGTTTGCTTCTCTCTCCTTTTGTTTTTCAGTTGCTGAACAGTGAATCAAGTTCTTCCATCCTAGGGTCCTGCCATGACACCTTGATACCATGATGCTATTCTGCAACAGACTCAGAAGGAGGGGCCCAGAAAGTATGGGCAGAAATCTCTGGAACGTTAAACCAACCAACCTTTCCTTACTTTTCAATTAATTTAGTTTATGTGTTTGTTGTTGTTGTTGTTGTTGTTTTATTTGTTTTAAACAAGGATAGAAAGTTCTCTGGTAGAGTTTTCTGCTTGGTTTGGGTAGATTTTATGACATAATGAAACCACTTGATGGATTCTTTTTTTTTTTTTTTTTTTTTTTTTTTTTTTTAATTTTTTTTTTTTTTTTTTTTTTTTTTTTTTTTTTTTTTTTTTTTTTTTTTTTTTTTTTTTTTT
>PVIH01000853.1:0-143015 GCA_004025045.1 Sigmodon hispidus | reverse complement strand
CTTGATGGATTCTTAACAAAGTATATGTAACTTTCTGCTCCACAAATCTGAAATATCAGGAGGGATTTGGGGTAGGAGGCATGGAGCTAAATGGCATGAGCTGCTGTGGACTCCACATGCCAAGAACTGTGACAGATCTCTAACATTACAAGGATAATGTCTCACCATGCTGATGACAGAGGGGCAGTGAGGTCACAAGTGCAGGCAGAGTCCTATTCTGCTTCTTTTTTTATTTAAGAAATTAGTTTTATTTTTGTGTATTTCAGATCAGTCTAGAACTCACTATGTATCTAAAGATGACCTTGAACTTATGACCCTCCCTCCTATCTCATGAGCATTGAGAGCAAAGATATGTGCCACTATGCTCAATATACAGCATGCTGGGGTGGAACCCAGGCCTTTGTGCATGTTAGACAAACAGTTTACCACTGAGCTACATCTTCAGCACTAATTAATTAACTTTTATTGCACAGCACAAGCTGACCTGGAGCTCTCGTAGCAAGTGTCTATTAAAGGTCTGCCAGTCAGGGCCAGAGCAAGGAGGACAGAGGGGGACCAAGGATCAAAAGTCAACTGTGGGTCATGATGGGAGGCAGCATAGGCCCTTCAAGCAGATGGGGACATGGTAAACCTGGGGGTGAGTTGTAAGAAAGTGTGGCAAATGGGAACCCCACAAAAGAGTTGGGAGTCAGAGGCATCAAGGATACCATGAGAATATAGCCCACAGACATCAACTACGCAGGGCTCATATGGGTTCACGGAGACTGAAGAGACAATCATGGACCCTGTATGGGTCTGAGCTAGGTCCTCTGCATATATGTTATGGTTGTGTAGCTCAGGGTTCTTGTGGGACTCCTAGCCATGGGGGTGGGAATATCTCTGACTCTTTGCTTGTTTTAAGGACCTGTTTCCTCCTACTGGGCTTTCTCATCCAGCCTTGATATGAGGATTTGTACCTAGTCTTAGTGTATTTTGTTATGTTAAGTTCTATTGATATTCCTGGGAGGCCTGCTCTTTTTTTTTTTTTCCCCCAGGGGAATGGGGAGAGGAGAGGTAGAGGGTAAATGGGAGGAATGAACTGAAGGGAAGGGAAACTACAGTTGGAATATAAAATATGAAAGAAGAATAGAGAGGGAGAGGACAGAGAGAGACAGAGACAGAGAAGAAGACAGTGTGTGTTAAGCTTTGTAATAGAGCATGCTTAATGAAGGCCCATTTTAAGGGCTAGTGTCTTACTGCCACTATCCAACTACAGTCCAGTGAGATGAATACTACCTCTATAGTGGGAAAACGGAGGCTAGGGAAGGTGAAGTGTTTGCTCAGTGAAGGTTAAGAGAATGGTGTGACCTGTCCATGACCAGCAGCAAACAGGCTGGTCACAATCACCCTTCGCTAAAACAGGGCAAGAGTGGCAAGAGTTGGATCATAGAATTCTTTAGAGAGTAAAGTTGGTAGAAACAAGTGATTTATTGGAGCTGGTGACAGAGTGAGGATTTTACATGGCACCATTCCCTGGGACAGCATTGTCAGGGAGCAGTGTTCCCCAGTACTCTGAAGGTAGAGGCAGGGCTATGCCTTGCTGGTGTGGGAGATGCTGTTGCAGCACAGGTGGAGGGCTCCACCCCGTCCTGTTCTTCCCATTCCTTCCTTCTGAGGACCCAGTCAGGATCAAGAAGCTTTGGAACCCTGCCTCTTAAAGGGGGACATGGAGAGAAGACCAGAGGGACAATGTGCCTTTCAGCAAGGATTAGCGCTTTTAAGTAAAAGTACTCTTTCCACCAGGCCAGAGAGACACCAAGGTCAAGGGCTTGGTCCCATGGATCTGATGGTACCTGTGGTAAAGACTATTTTTTAAACTCGTGCTGGGGCCACTTTCTTTCCAGATGTTCTTTGAATATAAAGCCAGTGCTGAGCAAGGAGTCTCAGAAATGATCAAGACATGTAGCCAGCCAGATACCCCAGGAGGACAGGTGGGAAAAGGTCATTCTTTCAGGCCCCCAGTCAACCCTGAGAGTGGTACTGATGAGAGGGTTGAATACTCTCTGAGTCTCTCCAAGCAAGAGGCTTGACTAATCATTCTAATAGGGAGATTCTCAGGATCTCTCAGCTCTTCCCTGAAGCCAGAAAGTTTGATTCCATGTGCTCAGTGATGCATCTTGGCCCAGTCCCTGCTGCTGGTGCTGGGACACAGCTCTGGTGCAAACACAGATGATTCAGGTCACACCCTTGTGAGTAAAAAATACCTTCATCCCTCTGGAGCAATACAGCTGAATAGAGGTATAGCTGGAGTATGGGATAATGCTCTCGTACTGCAAAGATTTGTTATTCCTATTGGTTTAATAAAACATTGATTGGCCAATAGCCAAACAAGAAATATAAATGGTCAGGGTGGGGGAGGGCAACCAGACTAGGAGAATTCTGGGAAGAGGAAAGGTAGAGAAGCAGTCAACAGTCAGATGCAGAAGAAGCCAGATGAGAATGCTGCAATGAGAAAAAGTACCAATCCACTTTGTTAAATATAGATAAGTATTATTGGTTATTTTAAAGGAAAAGAGCTAATGAGTAATAAGCCTCAACTACTGGCCCAGCAGTTACTATAAATGTAAGCCTCTAAGTTAATTATTTCATAAGTCGGTTGTGAGACCTGCCGGGTGGGACAGAGAAACTTCTGACTACACTGGAGAGTCACAGGGCAGATCAGGAAGCCCCGTGTCGTTGCCCGAGGAGGAGTTATGCTTTATGACGTGGGGTGACAGGGACCCTGGAACTATTGGTGTGGGTGGGGAACATGGATCACTTGGCTTGGGAAGGTACTCTGTTGATCTTAGGGTGCAGGATGGACCTGAGTTATTGAGAATGTGGAATGGAGGGGATGAGGAATGTAGCTCTTGGTTTGAGTCCCTGCATCAAATGAAACTGATTATAGTGGTACACACCTGTAATCCAATCACTCAGGAGACGGGGATGGAGGACCATAAGGTTCAGGGTCATCCTTGGCAGCATGGCAAGTTCAAAAAATCATCTGGGATTGTCTCTCAAAAGGAGACAACAAAGAGAGTGCCCTGAAGAGGGAAAGGAGTGAGATGCTCAGGAGTGGGTGCAGCCAACTGAATCCATGTACTCCCCAGGTAAGGAAGATATGCAAGGTTCGAAACCAAGAACCCTTCCACATCCCAGGGATAGAAATGAATAGATAAGTTCCTTGTCTTTGAACACCTGACCTGTAGGTTCTTTTCTACGTGGAGGGCCATCTGAGTTAGGGTTTCTATTGCTGTGAAGACACACTATGACCACAATAACTCTTATAAAGGAAAACATTTAATTTGGGCTGGCTTGTAGCTCAGCAGTTTAGTCTATTATCACCATGGTGGGAAGCATGGTAGCAGACATGCTGCTGGGGAGATATCTGAGAGTCCCACATTTTGCAGGCATCAAGAAACAATCTCTGTGTTACACCGAGGGAAACTTGAACAAAACTGATCTCAAAGCCTGCTCTCACAGTGACATACCTCCTTCAACAAGGTCATATCTACTCCAACAAAGCCACACCTACTAATAGCGCCACTGTCTTTGGGGGTCATGTTTTCAAAGCACCACTAGGGCTGTGATTAGTGCACCCCTTGCTGTTAGTGTATAGAGAACAGGATTCCTGGATATTCCTTTGCAGCAGCGTCACCTAATTTTTCAGGTTGTGCTCTGGTTTGCCCCTCCCCTCAAACCCCAGCTTCATTGGCTCTAAACAGAGAGGCCCCCAAAACCATGGCCATTTGATGTATCATTAAATACACCTTCTCACACTTGGCACACAAGCCCCGATAAAGTTTCACCTTTTAACGAAATAAATGACTCAATTAACAAGATGAAAAACAGCAGTGTGGTGGCAGGCCCACTTGGTGGCCTGAAAAAAAAAAGGCTGGAGAAGAATTATCCCAGCAGGGAGCTAATGTGGGCAGAGACCTGGCGCTCTGTGGGCGTTGCTGCCTGCCAGCCTGCCAGCCTGCCAGCTGGGGTGGACTGGGCCTGCTGACCGCTGCTAGGGGAGCTCCAATGATCTGGGCTAGGGGCCAGCAGGGGCGGTGGGATCCTTCAGAGCTGATCCAGCCTACCTCTTAACTACTGAATCAGGTGGGAAGGGAGAGAGGGGACAGAGGGAGGGAGGAAAAGGAAGTGAAAAAAAGTGGGAGAGAGAGAGGGAGGGAGGAAAGGAGGGAGGGAGGGAGGGAGAAGAGAGAAATAATATTCAGCCTGTTCCTGCTGTCCCAGCATATAAAATTATAGAAATTCATGTCTGATATGCGTGTTTGTGCATGCGAACATGCATGGATGTGCCTTCTTGCACACTTGCAGTCCATGAGGAGGTCAAGGTGGACATGTGATGTGTCAGCACCTTGCCAGACACAGGCATGCACACATGCACTCCAGTGACATACCTGTGAGCCCAGCTCTTGGGATACCGAGATACAAGAATGAGAATCCTGGAGGCTTCCTGGCCATCCAGTGTAGCCAAATGGGAGAATTCCAGGTTCAAAGTTCTCATAAAATAAGGTGGAGGGCAATTGAAGGAGACAGGTGTCCACATGTTCACCTAGACTCCAGGAAGCCCTCAGGGTCTACCTGTCTGACACCCTCCACCCTTTCAGTGCTGGGATTAGATGCATGCAGCCATGCCTGGTCTGGGTTTACAGGGTACCAGGGTTTGAACTCAGGTCCTTATGTTTGTACTCTTAGCAAGATGTTACTGAATGGTCAATCTTACTATTCCCACCAATGTATTTATAGAGAGATTCCTGTATGCCAGCTCTGTGCTGTGTGCTTAATGTATCTTTTCTGTAATGAACACAGACTGATCCAGGGAACATTTTTCTTTCTCTGAGTTCAAGATGTACAGAGTTTGGGAACAGTGTCCCCATCATGGTCTCCAGTTTTGTCTTTTTGTAGAGTCAGCCATTTCATCCAGGACAGGAGCTAGTCCTCAACCTGAGGGTGTGTTAACAAGCTTACCAACTTGCAGGGCTGAATGCAATCCAGCTGGCATGGGGCCCAGGGTGTGGGGTGTAGCATCCTGTAGGCAAGGGGTCCATATCCTCATGCCTTGATCTCTATAGCCATTCACATCCTTTCTTCTCCCACTACAGCTGTGGCAGCAATCTAAACAGGCCCCTCTGAAATGATGGTGGTTATTAGACCCTCTGGCAAGGCTTGTTATTTAATGTGTTAATAAAGAAACACACACATTTCTAGGTCACAAATCTGTTTTTAATATTGGATTACTGTCAGAATAATGGCCTTTCTTTGTCATCAAATGCATTTTATGTTTTATACTGGAAAATTTTTATTCTGACTTGGTCTCAGCTTCACCCACCTATCAGAAGGGTCCATGGCAGGAAGATGGCTGAGAGTGTCTGGCCTGGGAACTTTAGTAGGTCTCTGGAACTCTGAGGTCTTGCAAAGCCATGGAGCCAGAGTATTGGTCTTGGTGACAGTGGTGTTCTCTTAGAGTACTTGCTGTATATTCGTGCCATTGTTATTTATTCATTTATTTTATTGAAGTGTAGTTGTATATGGAAGATTCTCATGATCTGAAGTACACACCTGAGTTTTTGGTAGATATGTCCACTCTTTCCAGTGATGAGCTTATGAAGAGCCATGTCACACCTCACAGGGCTCCTTTGTGTCCATTCCTAGCCTGCTCGCCTTTGTGTGGCCCAGACAAGAGGTGGTCACTGCTGTTTGTTTTTCCTGAATCAGCCCTTGGGATCACTCACACACAGAATCCCATTTTATGCACTTTGGCACATGGCTGTTTGACTGCACAGGGTATAGAGGTACATTAAGGTTATGGGTACCAATGCCTGATTTTTTTTTATGACTACATAGTATTTCAGTAGGAATCCTGTGGATAAGTAATGAAGTTTTTCACATATATGCACATACATACACATATTCGCCATTGTAAGCACAAGGTCACATGTGGTGATGGAGCTTTGACTTGTTGACAATCTGTATGGGAAGAATAGAGCACATTCTCTCTCAGGTCCCCAAGGTCTGACCCATTTGTGAACACGATTTTTGTCCCTGGACAGATGCACACAGTTTGATCTGGACTGTGGGTTTTTGTTTTGAGTGGTTTGTTTTCACCTTTGCCCTCAAATTGTAAGCACTGCGCAAGAATAAGACAAACTTATGTTCTTCATGATGGCTGTTACCCATGCTATAGAAAATGTGTGGTCATGGTTCTCAGGAGATAGAGAGCAGCCTACATTTTATCAAGATGACCAAAGGGAGCCCTGTCTTGGTCTTAACATGTGAGACAAGATATGAGAAAAAACTGGAGCCAAACACTACCTACTTGGGGTTCACATGTGACAATGATGAAGTACAATATCCTTGGGTCTCAGAGGGAGAGCCCCCAGAGCTGGAGTCCATAGAGAAGCCCCCAGAAGTGAGAAGTGGGGCTTGAGCAGAACACCGTTGGTGGAAGGAAGGTGTAGTTTGCTGGGAGTGTGCAGTGCAGGTATGTTCATTGGGAAGGTGAGAGACAGAAGACATACCCTGATGATGTGTCAAAGATGGTCAGATATGAGACAAATGCTGGAATGTCAGGGGTGGGGAGGCTGACTTCAGATTTCAGTTGCAGGTTTAGAACTTGAACTATGTGGGGAGATGAGATGTGAAGATGTCAAGTGGAAGTCCATTTCCACTTAGGTTAATTTTATGCTGTAGCTACTGTGTAGTCATGATGACCAGGGACTGATTGGCTCATGGTTGGTGTCTGGAAGGTTCATCAAGATGCTGGCACTTGGGAAAGTTTCCTTGCTATGCTGTTCCATGGTGAAGGACAAAGAGAGAACAAGAGGGTAAGGCACTGTTCCCATAGTCTTGTGTAAATCCCGTGGATGATCCATATGCTTCCCCTCCCCAGGCCCACCTCACCACCTCCATCTCCCTAGACCCTACCTCTCCTAGGCACTGCCTTTCAATGCCACTGCCTGATTCAGTTTTGGGCTGTCTAGGGGACATATTCCAACCACATTCAGTTCCTCTAAAAGGACATAGTTACCAAGTTGGACCATAGGGAATACAACTTTTTGTTTGTTTGTTTTAAAACAGGGTTTTTCTGTGTAGCCCTGGCTGTCCTGAAATTCACTCTGTAGACGAGGCTGGTCTCAGACATAGAGATCTGCCTGTCTCTTCCTCCTCTGAGTGCTTGGACTATTGCCACTATTGCCCAGCTTTATAACTAAAGCAACACATTTCAACAGTCTTGTGTCTGGCCTGACAAGGGAATGTTCCTCTGACCAATGCTTATTTCTTGCTTCTTCCACTGAACTGCCCATCAGAAACCCGTGTCTGTATCAGTGGTTCTTCACATCTGTCTGCACAAACTTTGTGGACAGATACGTGTTGTGTTATTTCTATCTATTTTTCAATTTCTTGACTTTTTGGAGGTGTTATTGAGAGGTAATTAGGGACAGGCAGGAGGGTGGTCTTCTGTGTAGGTGTCCTTGGGTTTACAAGAGGATGAAGTGGATCCTGAGCTTTGACCTCATGTCTGATCATGTGCTGTTCTCTACATTGTCGCTGATGCAGCCCAAGGCCCAGCCTCCTGTTTTTGGTCTTTCCAGCTTCCAGAACCATAAGGCAAAGACATTACTGTTCTCTGAAACTGCCAAGGGTTTTGTTACAGCAATAGAAAGTGGGCTAAGATAATGGAAAGCTGGAGTCTCTTTTCTCTTTTTTCCATATGTATGTGTATGGTGCATGCATGTTCGTGAATGTCTATAGGGGAGCCGCTGAGATGCCTGTGGTGGTCCGGTACCAGCAAAGTGTTGAAGCCAAACTTTGGAGAGGAGAAGGGAAGACAAGGAGGCCCCAAGAGGAGAGGAAAGTATGTATGTGTTTGTGTGTCCTGTAGGGGAGACACACAGAGTTCCGTCCCACTCTAGGCTGCAGGTTTTCTAGCCCTCTGTTTTCTGGTTGTCCCCGAATCTCCAGATGTGTTCTGCAGCATCTCCCATCCTGTTCATCCCCTCAGCCTCTGGCCTGTTTGTTGAGTGAATAGAGAGAGCTCTGCTTCTGGCAGCCATCAGACTATGGAAAACTAAGCCAGTGCCTCTGTTCTGTCTTTGTAAAAGCCATGGCTCAGGACAGTCTGACATACGGACAGGTGGCTGCTTGGGTCATTCCTAATGCCACTAAGTGGAGCTGCCAATGCTTGCCTATGAAATATGGCAGCAGAAGACAGCATCTTAGGTGAAGAACAACAGAAGGTCATTAGGAATGATCCAAAGACCAGCATGCCTCTCTGTGTGGCTATTTATTAACCTCAGTTTTGCAACCCCAAAGTAGGGGACACCAGCTTGGCTTATCTAAGCACTGATGGCTGCCAGGAGCAGAGCCTCACTTATGCCTCTCAAACACATGGGACAGAATGAACTTGCCTGGAAATCTGCCTTGTGTCTTATATGTCATGGGGGATAAGCTCAGGCTTCCCTAGCCTAAGAGAGGTTAAAAAGGCTTACACTACACACTCAAACCCTAAAGGAGACTCTGACGATTTTAGAAATGAACCATAGATTATCAGTGCTCCCATGTACTGCGAGCAGACTGGACAGCGAGATGGCTCAGTGGATAATGGCCCTTGCTGTCAAGCTTGATGTCCAAGTTCCCTGGGTCCCTGGAACCTACACGATGAAGAGAGAGAACAGACTCCTGCAGTAGCCCTCTGATCTCCACTGACACTCTGTGACATGTGTGGATATGCCACCCCCAAATAAGTAAGTCAAAACAATTAAAGAAAACAAAACAAAGCCTGAGCAGTCTACAGGTGATTGTATTGTTTTAACCAAGGACGGCCATTCTATCATCATTAGAAACTGTCTGTTTCTGGTTGAAAATAAAATGACTTAAGATACCATCCTACTGCATTCAGGGAGAAGATGATGTCAACAACACTGATGGTCTGTTCCTCACTGTGAACTATTTCTCTGTATTTACCTTACTGACTGGGTTTTGACTAATACATAAAAAAACTTGTATTAATAGAATTAGGCAAAAAGAATGTAACTCCAGTGTTTTAAGGGCTCAAACATCTGGAAGAAATATGACTGTCAAACATCAAGTTACTTGGCATGCAGCAGGAGGCCATGAGCCAGTAGCTTTCTCGGCTACAGAGCACTGGGCTTCTGGTACCCAGAGAGATGCAAGTCTCAGGTTGGGTGGCTTGGCTGTGAAAAGTGGCTGAGACAGCAGCCCTGAGTCCAGGCTTTGCTTCACACTTCACAGTCTGGGCCACTGTCCAAGGTCTTGTGCCCCAAAGGGCAACCCTTGGCCTTCTGCTTCCTCTGGATTGCTAACAGCTCCTCATCATTTTGCCTTTGGACTCCTTTTTCCTAAGTGGTATCCAGTGGAATGCTGAAGCTTGAATGGGAACAGCTGAAATGCCCAAATGGGTCTGTCTAGTTCTCCACACCAGGAGTAGGGTGCCAGTGGGCCACAGTGTACAGGAGGTCATGAGATTCAAAGCAAGTACAAGGTGCATGTTCTGTGGAAGTCACTGGACCACTGAGAGCTGGTGGCTGGACATAGTCAGGTTAGGGTAAAGCAGCTGAGTTCATTTACTGTGTCTTTCCCACTATCTAGTAAGAATGAAATATTTAGTCACACACTACATACAGACCCACATTGTGATCTGTAATATGAACTTTCTGGCTTGGACTAGCCCCTAGATCTGGACCAGCAGTCCCAACATTCCAAAGAAACACACAGAAGTTTGTATTAATTTTATGCTGATTCACCTATGGCTCAGACATTTTGCTGTCTAGCTCTTTCTTCTTAATTCAATCTATTTCCATTCATCTGTTCTGTCATGTGGCTTGGTACCTTTTCTCAGAGAGGCATGGTTGTCTTCTTTCCTCTGTGTCTGCTGGCCTCTCCCTCTGCTGGCATCTCTCCATGTGTCTATGGTGTCTCTATTGGCCTCTGCTCTTCCTGTTCTCAGAGTTTCTTAGTCTAGTCGCCCTACCCACACTTCCTGTCTGCTTTCTAGCCAATCAGCTTTTTATTAAACCAGTATGCGGGACAAATAGTAACAACATACCAGAACATATTCCCACAACAGTGGTATGTGATGGATTGTGTGTATAATGGTGATCCTAAGATCACAGTGATCTGAAGGGGGCTGATCCCCTCAAGCCAGCAACTCACCATGTGTTTGTGGTGATGCCCTTGTGAATATACCTATGCACACTCATTGTGTGACAGTATGTCAGTGTCGTGGGGTATCATGCCTGATCATAGCCTACAGTACAGACATCACATCAACTTACACCCTTCTGCCATTTGTTTATATGGGAAAGTTGACTGTAGCACAGCATTCTGGTATTGCCAGTGCTCATTCCTCAAACCTTCTGTTTACTGACCTGTCAACAGCTCAGTTTTCTGTGCTCCCTTGTGACTTCTGCTGTTTTCTTATCATGGCCGTGTGTGTGTGTGTGTGTGTGTGTGTGTGTGTGTGTGTGTGAATGTGTCCATGTGTGTACACCACCACATAGTCTCAGACTATTCATCTGGATTGTGTAAGCACACTGGTACTGCTTCATGTTCACACAAAGCAAAACTTCTTAATTCTGTACTGTTCCTTGTAGTTTAGCATTGCAAGGATATATATTCTGCTGTGTGTGTGTGTGTGTGTGTGTATGTGTGTGTGTGTGTGTGTGTACTCTTAAGCCAAAGGTACAAATTGTGGACTTTCACTGTGTGTGTGTGTGTGTGTGTGTGTGTGTGTGTGTACTCTTAAGCCAAAGGTACAAATTGTGGACTTTCACTGTGTGCTCAGATGTTTACCTTTAATCTGGAATATAGATATGAGGTGGAAAACTTATGCTAATTATTCAAAGTTTTAATTTCTTCTTAGAGTGACAATGCCTAGCAGAGACAGAAAAGATAGAGGACACAGAAAATATAGAGATCACACACACGTGCACACACACACACACACACACACAAGCACACAGTGTATAAGGAACAGCAAGCTGTACTTTACTGTCTTGCAAGGCACGTTTTTCCTGCTGTTTGAACAAGTACATCTGCTTTTACATTTTATCCTGGGCTGTGCAGCCACCCCTGTGGCCTCTTGTCAGGACCAAGAAATGGAGTCTTGAAGCCATGTTCGAGTAGGATGATAGGGGTTTATGAAAGCTCACTCACCACCACACCTGGGGCTGGAGATGTGCTGGCTTTGTTGCAGCTGTGGGAGCTGACACTGGGGAAAGGGATTGAGTCTCTTCCCTTGGAAGCTGAGCCATCCTTGAGTTCATTAACTCTGGGACACTTCTCTTAGTGGACTCAGTTCTGGAGAAGGGCACTGGCCTGCCTTGGGCCACACAGCTCAACAGCACAGGAACTGGAACCCAGATCCAGGTGGCCTATATCTTGGTGACTGGAATCCTCACCTTGCTTATCTAGAGTTATGTAAGTACCTGGTACTTCAATTTTCAAGGGGCCAGCCTTTCTGCAGGGTCTCACACCCTGTGCTAGCTGAGCTGGGGAGGCATGCAGGCTCAGGCTCTGAAGCTTCTGGAAGCAGATTGATTGGGTGAGGTGGAATCCTCTCCTTGTGTACCAGGTCAATATGGACATATACATAGAATAATCACAGATGGCCTGTGTGTGCAAAACCCCAGTGCAAAGCTGATTGGTACTCACTCCCCCAGATCAGATCATGCCTCTAGAGTTGGGGGTCAGGAAACAACTACAGCTTTGCTCACATGCTCAAATGACAACTGCTATAAAGAAAATGTGCAGTGTTAGGGGCACCCAAATGAGAATATTCCTGGAGTTTCTGGGCCTTAGTTTCACTATCTGTACAATGGGAACAATAAAACTGACTTGAGAGGCTTGAGAGAGAAGTGACAGACACTTGTATCTGCACACCACTGTAGTGAGTTGTCATATGGGAGAGGACAGGGTGAGATACTGAAGGAGTGCCTCCCCACTTTTTTGTGGGAGATCACCATACCTGCTCACTAGCATTATTCCTAGTGGGCAAAGTTCCCACAAGCGTTGGCAGTTCTGTCTACCTGCATTTATTATAGGCAGATTTCTATTTTAACAGAATTTGGGAAAACTCCAAGAAAAACTTAATTTATTTCTCCCTCTCTATCATGGCACAAACTTGGCTCATTCACTAATTAGACATTATCTCGACTTAATGGTACCATCTAGATACCTATGTGACAGGCTCACTAACAATGCCACCTCTATTTGGTCATGTTCAAGGCTGGAGACATGGCATCCTCTTGATATGTGATTTTGTGACCAGGGAAAATATAATCAACTACAACAAATAAGCTGGCATGAATCACTCATGCTTACGGGGTTCCAGCAAAGGCTCCACTTGATGTTTCAAGTAAGATTTTTCTTTTAAAAGTGAATAATGAAGAATTTGTTCTCATTAGGTGCTTTACTTAGTGTCTTAATGATTAGAAGTTGGGAAAACAATAAGAAAAACTCAATTATTAGGTAGGAAATGAAATCAGCAACAGGGCTAGAGACACAGTTCAGCAGTTAAGAGTGCTTGCCCAGCATTCATAACGGTCAGCATTCCATCCCAGAACCCAATATAATTGGGCATGGTGTTCCTGTCTGTAATTTATCACACAGAAAATAGGTGCAGGGGCCTCAGAAGTTCAAGATCTCTTCTGGCTACACAGTGAATTAGATGCTAACCTGAGCTATATGAGATATATCTCTAAAACAAAGCATAACAAAATAATCAAAACTATAGGGAATTTATCTGAAAACAAATGTAGAAACTCACACCTAAAATGTGGAAATACATGTAAGTCAGAAGTTTCTCTATCCTGCCTGGCTGATCCCATTTAGCCCAAGTAATCACACAAAGGCTTATATTAATTATAAACTCTTTGGCCTATGGTTCAGGCACATTACTTGCTAACTCTTACTCTTAAACTTATCAGTGTTTAGTCACATGGCTTTGTACCTTTCTTAAGCGCAGTATTCTTGTCTTGTTTCCTCTGCATCTTGCTGGTGTCCGTTCTGCTTTTCCTCTTCCCAGAATTCTCTTTGCCTGGTTCTCTCCCCTATACTTTCTGTCTGCCTAACTTCTGGCCAGTTAGTGTTTTATTAAACTAATATTTACGATGACAAATATTTACAGTGTACGAGAGCAAAACCCCACAGTAAGTACAACAATGTTGAAACAATAACTTCAAAAATCTCTGAAGGAATATGCCTGTTGTTTCCTCAGACCAGTTGTAATTTTTTATCTGCAGGTGACATTTAAAAGTAATGCTGAGAACTTTGTTTATCGCATTTATTTATTTATTTATTTATTTATTTATTTATTTATTTATATATTTATTGTGTTCGTATGTATGTGTGGGCATGTTCATGCTGTAGTATGCTTACTAAAGGTCAGTTGACAGAGGAATTGATGACATCATTTGTGAAACTAATTCTTGAAGTGTGTGGGCTTCTGGGATGCAGTTATTGGAAGTGTTGGCCAGGCTTGGTGCTAATTCTGCTGCTCATTGAGGGATGTCACTCCTTTAGTTCCCAGAAGCTCCATAGAGAGACCTCTTTCACATCTCATTGGTCAAATTTGAGCAACTTGCCCATACTTGAACTGAGCACTGGCTGAACTTCCCCAGTTGGTTTGGAGCAGTCAGTATCTCCCTTAGACCTGGGGTTGACAGGTGACAAGGTGCCTTCTGGGATCAAATCAGGCTCCTGGCAGAAAGGAAGGCTGCCTCTGTCTCTCTGCTCCCCCGTTCTTCCAGCAGCCCACAATGTTTGTTTATTGGTACTTCCTGACCCCTTCCTGGATGCTAATGTCAAGTCCAGGTTCTGGATTCTTACCTTTCTCACTGCCCAGTATGCCTGACTGCAGCTCTGGGAATGAGGTGATAACATTTCCTTTTTCTGAAGGAAAGTCAAACAAAACCCCCAGCACTACAGGCACTTCATGCATATGGAGATGCTGCCATCCTGCCACCAGAAGTTGTTTTTTTTTGTTGTTTTTTTTTTATTTCCCAGTGACACTTTTTTTCCTTATCACTGACAGCATGTACTCCATCCTGCTGTATCTACAGTGAGCAAACAATTGGATGTCCCATCAGTAACAGACAACTCCTGATGCATGTTGAGGCTCACACCTTCCTTAAAGATGCAGGGATCTCACCTGACTCATCTCATTTTGCTGATATCAACTCCCAGATTCAATATCCTGGGAACAGTGGAGGGGTTGTTCCTGTGTGGTATGCAGCACATGGATATGCTTTTTGAGGCCAAAGGACAAACTCAGATGTCATTTCTCAGCCACCTTTTTAAAGCAGAGTCTCTCCTCGGTCTGGAACTTGTCAAATACAGTAGGTTGGCTGGACAGCAAGCCCTAAGGATTTATCTCTCTTTATTTCTCCAGTACTAAGATTACACAGATGCCATCATGTCCAGTTTTGTTTATTTGTTTGTTTTGTGGTTCCCGGGGATTGAATTCAGGCCTATTACCAACTGAGCCATCCCTCCAGCCCTAAAAATTCCTTTTTAATACACAAAGATAAATATATAAAACATGTAAACAAAACCTGTCATAGACACTTTACTATCTGTGAGGTTCATCCTTACAACTTCCAAAATTTGTTTCCAAGGCATCCTTGAATCCAGAGTAGCTTCCTCTGGATCATGACTGATGGAATGTCAGCAGAAAATGAGGCCTGCCACCGGGCCCAAGAAATGGATGTGAAATGGATAGAGAAGGGAAGGAGAAGGAAGGGATCCAGCCCATCCCTCCTCAAAGTCACACTCGGCGGTTCCACAACCCTTTCATCCATCACTACGACTATACCCCCTAGATCAACCCTCTGACTTGTTTGCTTTTCAACGAAGGGGAACTTCATAGCCTCATCACTCATTCCAGAGTGTTGGGGGAGAAAAAAAAAAAAAACAACAACAACAAAAAACAAAAGCCAGCCACCGAAATTTGCATGGTGCTCAATTATACATTAGTGAACATCACTTGGCAATCTGTTCATATCAATTTAATTGGATTTTAATACTGCCTCTGATCTTGTTTTCTAATTAACAGCAGTGCTTGGAAATAAAGCAGAACCATGCACCCAGCAACACCTTTGATCTCCACCATATGGAGCTCCACGAAGCTCCGGAAAAAAAAAGGAAGAAGAAAAACCCTCCTCTGCCACTGCAGCAGGCTGAGGGATGCAGGGCCCCCAGATGGCCGGGTACCATGGGCACCCGCACCCTGCAGATTATCTCATGCTCCAATTGGTCCCTGTTGCAAAGGCAAAAGGCTCGCTTTGTTCATTGCAGGCAAATGTGTGTCCCTAGGGCTGGGGAGGTTGCTGGGTTTCACAGCTCAATTTTGGGGGACAAATATTTGGTTAAACAAAATTGACCCTGCCAGTTCTGCTTTGGAACAGGGTCTTACTGTCAGGACAGAGCGGGTATAGCAAGAGCTGGTAGATAGGATGGAAGCTCAACTGTATCTAAGAATGTACCTTTAGAACTATGTGAATCCCTTCTACCTGTCTAGCCTCACCTCCAGAATAACCCCCTTACCTCTTAGCTTTGAGAGCAGGTCTTCACACTTGCTAAGTAGCAGAGGATGACCTTGAGTTCCTGATCTTTCTGCCTCCATCTCCCAAATCCTGAGATTACAGGCATATGCCACCAAGGCAGTTTTTATGAAGTGAGGAATCAAACCCAGGGCTCTGTGTTCGCTAGATGAGCATTCTACTCACATAGTCAACCCATCCATCCCACTTTTTCTTTGTGCTTTCTAAGACCTGGGGTTTCACACTTCACCAGCTGTTAACTTTTGGGTTGGCTTTGTGGCTTGATTGTCCACTGACTAGGGAAGCCTTCAAGAGGAGCATACCTGGTGAAGTTGGAAAGATAACTAACTGGAGGTCATGTCAGACTCTTTGGGGACCAGGCAGTGAGCACACTATTGTCTTCTATGCATATCCAGATGACACAAATTCAACCCTAGGCTGACAGCATCTGAACTGGGGAAGTGTGATTTTCCCATGAGCCCAGGAGAAGGAAAGATGCCCTTGGTCACTCTTCACTTTTCTGCTTCTCAAGTAGCTGTTTTATGTTTTTCTCTGACACACAGAAAACCTTCTCCTGTCACCAGGGTAATGAGCCTGAGTGCCATCCAACTTGTATACCCAGAGTCTAGCCTAGGTATGTGAATACCTACTGTTGATTCACCTGGGGGATACCAAGCCTCTCTCCACTTGGTTATGGGAGTATTTTCTGGTTTTCTTGTTCAGATTTGTGAGAATCCCTCCTATGTGTTGAGTGGAAGTCTCTCATCAGATTTAAGATATGCAGATTCTCTCCTGTCTGTGTCTCCTCTTTCGAAGTTTGTTGGCAAAGGCTTTAGAAGATCAGAAGTTACAAACTCTAATTTATCATTTTCTTCTTTTAAAATTGTTACTTTGGGTGCTATATTTAAGAAAACTTTAAGCCAAGGTCATGCAGGTTTTTCTCCTATATTTTCTTCTAGAACAAAATGTGTTGGAAGTCTTGAGCAGTGGAAGGCTTTTTCAGATTAAGCCCTTTAGTCTCTGTGATGGGGAAATTTTGTGATATCCTGGTCAATCGTCTGATCTCATTCTGAATCAGCATCTGTGCCCCCCCCAAAAAAAAACCTGTTCCCTGGCATTGTTCCTAATGTTTCCTGTCTTTGCTTTCTCTCTCTTGATCTTCTGGGCTGGTGACCTATTTGTGTACATCTTCTTAACTGCTAATTGATGTAGTAGGGCCAGTCTACTCTTGGTGGTACCACCCTTAGGCTGGTGGTCCTGAGCTGTATTGGAAAACAGACTGAGTAAGCCATGAGGAGCAAACTCATAAGCAACATTTCCCATTGCCTGTTCTTCAGTTCCTGTTTTCGGGTTTCTGCTTGAGTTCTTATTCTGGCTTCCACTGAAGATGGCTGTATACTGTAGGATAAAACAAACCCTCATCTCCTCAAGCAGCTTTTAGGCATGGTGTTTATCACAGCACCAGGAAAGTAGATGGGACCACATATCAAACCAATAAACTTGTTTTATTCTTTGGCAACTTGGTCCAAATGAACAATGAATTTTGGGCATTCTCTTGCCTATTACTGTCCCGCTTCCCTTTCCATCTACAGGAAGCACTTCCTGTTTCTAACAAGTCCCTTTCCTACTTTCAATGGCTTTTTTTGTGACCCTCTGAGTAAGCCAGTGATCACACACACCACTGATGAATACGACCCTTCTCCTGAGGTTTTTATTTTTTTCTTAAAAGGCAGCAGTTGATACAGTGACTCATAATTGCTCATCAAACCATTTGAATTCTCATTTTCTAACCACTTGGTATTAGAAACAGAAAAACTTCCAAATTAGAAGCCCTTTGAGTTCTAGATTTTTCTACCTCCTTTTTATTCTGCTTATAAACTGATAAATTCTTCTCCTCATTTATCTCATTTATAATATTTCTTAGATGATTTAAACTGTAGGAAAAATGCACAGGTTGTGAGAATTGCATCTTCCCAGCCCTTCCCTAGAGCTATAAGTTTATAGATGACTCCACATGACCTGGTGGTCCATTAAAACATAAGATATGTCTCCATATCTCCAAAATGTGGGGATGGGGCAGAGCTAATTACTTATAATAAGAATGTCGTGGAGGAAGTGAATGGATGAAAGAATGTGCCCAATTCTGTCCCCAACAGTCTTTGGAAGGCTGACCTCTGCAGGGCCCATGTGTCCAGGTAACCTTTGACTACACCTGTTTGCCCCAGTCTTGCCACTTTGCTGAGGAACTGGCTTCTCTTACTTAGAATTTTAACCAATTTGACATCCCATTTCCATACCAGTCAGGATGAGAAGCTGTTATATTATGTTTCTGGCCTGTCCGGCCTGTTGTCTAGACTGGCAGACCAGCAGAGAGGTAAAACCACATAGTCACTTATATTATTTTTGCAGTGATTGACCTGAGGTCCAGACATAGAATTTGCTAGCTTCTTCATCTTAACTCAACCCATGATTCTTATCTTGTTCAACCATGTGGCTCAGCACCTTTTCTCAGTGCAGCATTTCAACTTCTTTTCTCTATGTCTCCTGGCATCTCTGTTGTGTCTCTGCTCTGCTCTGCTCTGAGATGTTCCCAAAGTTTTTGTAGTCTGGTAGCCCTGCCCATATTCCTGTCTACCTCTGGCCAATGAGCTTTCCATTAAACCAGTAGGGTGGGACAGTTATTTACAATGCAGCAAAATTCCACTACAAGCAGCAGCAATAGCTGTAACAAAACAGCCTGACATTTCACTGACTTTACGGAGTTTAGTAAGTTCCTCTGAAGAATCAAATTTAGAAGCCTAACTGAGGTATAGGTGTGCACTGGCCCATGACTGAGGTTATAGTGTGCACTGTACCTATTGCTGAGGCTACAGGTATACACTGGCCCAGGGCTGATGTTACAGGTGTGCACTGACCCAGGGCTGAGGTTACAGGAGTGCACTGACCCAGGGCTGAGGTTACAGATGTGTACTAACCCATTGCTGAGGTTACAGGTGTGTACTGATCTATTGCTGAGGTTACAGTGTGCACTGATCCAAGGCTGAAGTTATAGTGTGCACTGGCCCAGGGCTGAAATTACAGGTGTGCACTGACCTATTGCTGAGTTTACGGTGTACACTGACCCAGGACTGAGGTTACAGGTGTGCAGTGGCCCAGGGCTGAGGTTACATTGTGCACTGACCCATTGCTGAGGTTACAGTGTGCACTGACCCAGAGCTTAGCGGCTTTTGCATGGATCCTGGAGATCTGAAGGAAGTGCTTTACTGTCTAAGATACCTACCAATCCTTTCTCCAATATTTATTAAAATTAATTTCTTTATAATTTAATATATTGGCACTGTATTTACATATTCTCCCCAGATCTCTTTCTGGGAATCAGGCCTATGAGATTTCACCCATGTCCACTGGGGTGTCAACTTTTGTTGTAACTGTGTCTGTCTGGTTCAGGAACCCACTTTTTGGGACTTTAGGGGTTCAGCTTTCCTGTCATAACTTGAATACATATCTTGCAGCAGATGTGTTGTGTTTTAGACATTTTTGCTCACTTTTCTGTGATATCCCCTGAGTCTCAGGTGTAGGGGTTTTGTTGCAGATACCCCCAACCCCATCATTTGTCCTCTGCATTTAGACCAGTTGCAGTTTCCTGTCATGGTCTGTTTGCTACAAAAGAAGCTTCTTTGGTGAGGGCAAGAACACCTCTGTCTGAAGATTTTTTGATTGGCTGCAGCCTGAAGCCTTCACCAAATTCAGCCCCCAAGCCTCTCATTTCTCTCCTCAGAGCCAGGAGACAACATATTTCTGTCCGTTATAAGTCTCTCAGCTTGTGGTATTGTGTTACAGAACAAGATTGTCTGAGACAACTGGTTCTAAATCATGCAGCTACTTTTTTTTATGACAAATATCTGAGAATATAGAGCTTGTTTAAGGACTAGAAACGGATAGAGTAAGGGCTCCTTTGAAATGTGTCCTGGAGACAGACTACATCACTGTTAATAGCACTTGAAGGGCCAGTCTGGTGACAGGTTATATGAGCTGTAAAGAAAATGGGAAATGTCTTTGAGACGATCTCAATGGTTGAAAGCAGAATGATGGAAGAAATATGAAGGAAGAAGCCATCCTTGTGAGGCCCCAGAGAGGAAGAAGTAAAGAAGAACACTTTTTAATTCAGTCAGCATGAAAAAGTGTGTGTGTGTGTGTGTGTGTGTGTGTGTGTGTGTGTGTGTGTGTATATATATGCATGCAGATACCCAAAAAGCCAGCAGAGGGCATCAGTTGCCCTGGAACTAACTGAGTCACAGATACTTATGAGACTCCCAATATGGGTACTGGGAACTAAATTCAGGTCCTCTGCCAGAACAAACACTGCACTTAACCACCAAGTTATCTCTTCAGCCATGCAATGAGAATTTTTTTAAAATGTGTTTTTCAGTACAGTGTTTTTCTGTGTAGCCCTGGCTTCTTGGAACTCACTTTGTAGACCAGGCTGACTAACCTCAAACTCAGAGATCCACCTGCCTCTGCCTTCCAAATTCTGGGTCTAAAGTCATGGGTCACCACCTCCTAGCCCAAAATGAGCATCTTCAAAGCAATACAGAATCTAGCTGAATTGTGTCCATGCTCACAGAGGCAGAAAGCAAGGCTGTCTACTCAGAGATGAGGTTGCTTTAGTTCTCTTTCTGTTGCTGTGATAAGCACCAGGACCAATATAACAGGAGGAGGGAGGGAAGGGTTTATTTCATCCTATACTGCCAGGTCACTCGCCATCACAGAGGAAAGTCAGGGCAGGAATCTGGAGGCAGGAATCAAAACAGAGACCATAGAAGAACACTGCTTACTGGCTTGCTCTCCATAGCTTACTCAGCTTGCTTTTTTATACAACCCAGGACTACGTGTCAGGGGTAGTTCTACCCATAGCAATCTGGGCCCTCTCACATCTATTATTAGCCAGGAAAATGCTTCAGAGACATCTATCTGCCAATATGGTAGGGCATTTTTTCAGCTGTGGTTCCCTGCTCCTAAATGACATGGCTTATGTCAAGTTGACATACATATATGCAGACAGACAGACAGAAAGAGGCAGATAGATATACCTACATACACACAATCATACACACACACACTCACTAGATACATAAAAAAATTTCACCAGGACAAATACAAATGCTAATGCAACTGCTGAGGCTGCTAGGAAATTTCTGTGGGGAAACAGAGAGAAGCCACCCATCAATAGGTCTACTGGGACATGTGTTATGTGTTAGGCAGAAGGGAGATTTTGAAGGAATTGTGTGTTACGTAAACATTCCATTTAATTCCAAAATAATCACTGAATAGTGATTATTTTGACCAGTTGTTGGTGATGATCTAATCTCAATGGGCAAGGCATAGTGTTGGATATGGGAAGGTGGACTGGGCAAGGGGTGGAGCTAACACATATTAAATGATTGTTATGTTTAAGGCATGGCATTTAAAACAATTATCTATTGATACTTCACATTGATGAGTATCAAATCTCCTCCACGCTTCATGAATGAGAAAACTGATTCAGGCTGTCCAAGGCTACAGATCTGGCAATCAACTATCATTAAGGCCCACAACCGTTCTAACTCACTTGACTAGAACAAGAGAGACCTGTAATTTCCAGCTTACTGGGAGATAGATAAAAAGTCAAATAATAAAGATCAAGCATGATGAGTGGACACAGTATTGTCAGAGCACTGACCACTCATGACTGGCAGAGATGTTGTGAAAATCTCAAAGCAGAAGGATGTCTGAGTATACAGGGGTTATCCAGGTAGACCATATGTCCCCATGGCTGGCTTCTGTTTCCATGCTTTGTTCTAATGGGAAGACATCTGTGAAGTTTCAGGCCAAGGCTTTTCATTTTGTTTTATGGTGCCTCTAATGAGGGCTTCTGGTAGAGGATGCTAAAGAAAGTGGTTTTTCTGAGCGTGCTGGCTGTGTCCCTAGAACTTGTAGATGATCTGATAAAGTGTGGTAGTCATGACCTTGCAGAGCTCTGGAGATAACAGTAGATTTGCTGATGAAGGGCTTCCTGTCATCTGCTGATTGGCCGGCCTGGAAATCTGCAGCCGTGGCTGCCCTGGTCAGCGCAGTGCTGAGGCTGTACCCTTTGCCCCACCCTCTTAGAGACAGCCAGGGATCTCCAGAGATAAATTAGAGCCTAGGCACTGTTATCACCTAGCTATCCAGGTCTGTGGTTGCTACTTATCTGTGTCAGTCATTTGTTCACCAACAGTGAGATGTCCTTTTCAGTTTTCAACTCAAGGGATGGTAGCTGGGGAACAGCCAACCACAAGCTCCAAGCTGCTTGAAGGTACCCATGCGCAATCAGAGATGGCTCTACTTTCATTATCATCATCATCATTGTGGCCATCAGTAATCAGTAGTCACCATGGTGATAGCAGCCTCTACTTAAGGACCAGTTCCTGTCCTCAGCTTCCTGTAGCCCTGTACTGGGCTCTTGAGATCCAGTTACAAACAGCTTTATAAGAGAATTGGAGATGTCACCCATCTTCCTTACAAAGGCAGGGGCATTGCTGTCTTTATCTGTTTTGTTACAACTCTAGTATTCAGGTCCCAAGGTAGATAATGGTAAAAACCACTCAAGAATCTGACCATGATAGTACATACCTGTATAAATGCAAGACCTTGTCCTGAATTCTGGAAGGTGTCCTATTTGTCCAGTTAACCTTTCTTTTCTGCCAAATTTTAAATACTTTTAACAATAGGTAAGTTAGTTTCTGTCCATAGGGTCCTGGTGTGAAGGTTGGGAGGGCAGAGCTGTATGATGTAATG
The DNA here is from genome assembly GCA_004025045.1 of Sigmodon hispidus. Classification (NCBI taxonomy): domain Eukaryota; kingdom Metazoa; phylum Chordata; class Mammalia; order Rodentia; family Cricetidae; genus Sigmodon; species Sigmodon hispidus. The sequence continues at coordinate 120,606 of PVIH01000853.1, read as the reverse complement.
ATCTATGCTGGCTGAAGAAGGGTATGGATTTATCATGTGTGTAGCCATTCCTCTTGGGGTGTCTCTCTCTATCCTGAGATTTGTGGGAGGAGCCTCAGCCTGAAGAAGTGACATGTTCTCAGATCATGAAGGATGAGTTTTCACCTGGTAGCTCCAGGCCTGGCCCTGGGCCCTGTTAGAAGGAATAGTCCCACATATGCTGGAAACTCTGTGGAGATTAACATGCATGTGATAAATGGGGGCGGGGGACTCCACACGGGCTGGGAGCAACGCTAAAATCTGCCGGAATATTAATTGACGGTGCCATGTTCATAGAACGAGGGGGTGGGAATGAGAGCTTGAAAATACATAACAACGATTGCAGATGACTCCACACAGAAAACATTAAACGCTCTCACAGTGGCAGCAAACTGGATCCTTTGGTGACAGATTTCCCACAAGCATAAACTGGCTGTTAGCCTCTTTGCAGACAGGGAGAGAAGCTGGCTTCTTAGTTTGGGCTAAGTCAGAGATTTTAACCCCATTAAGGAATGCAGGATGCAGAGGACCATGTTCCTTCCCCACAATTGTGACTCCTTGTGAAATTCTAGGTCAGAACATGAGGCCATTTCCAGGTCCTTGGTTTTTCCTTTCCAAGGATCGTCCTCTCTCACTTTCTCATGATGTAGGCTTCACTGGGAGAACTGTAGGCTTCATCTCGGAAGCTCTGTAGGCTTTACCTGGGAAGCGTTTGCCACAGCACTAAGGGTTCATTTCAGTCCAACCTGTCTGTCTCCCAGCTTAGGCTGTGGCTCTCTAGGATTGGGTAGTTACTCTGCCACTCAATGTGGGATGTCTTACTGTATGTTGTGAATTATCATTGGATGATAAAGGAACTGTTTTGGCCTATTGCAAGGCATCTTAGAAGCAGGAGGGAAATCCGAGCATAAATAGAAGGGAAGAAGAGTAGAGTCAGAGATGTGATCCTCCTGACCAAGAATCTACATGTGAAAAAAATAAATAAATAAACAGACCACAGGTAACCCATGGGCCATGTGGCAAGACAGATTAATGGAAATGGGTTAAGGTGCAAGAGCTAGCAAGCAATATGCCTGAGCTATAGGCCAAGCAGCATGTAATTAATAATATAAGCTTCTGTGTGTTTCTTTGGGACTTTAGGATTGCTGGTCTGGTCCTCAGGGTAGGCAGAGCTAAGCAGCTGTGAGCAAGTCTGGATCTTGGGGCTATTCTGAGCCAGAAACTCGTACTACAACCTCTGAGCCTCATGGTGCTTATGTGTATTGACAACCCTTCCCCAAAATAAGCACAGCTCTGGGGTCAGATCTGGGTACACCTCTACATTGTTTTATCATCTGGTTATGAACCTTAGGCCAGTCACCCTAGATCTCTGTATGTCAAGACATTAGTCTGCTCAGAGGATTTAAAATTGGAAGGGCCTGGGTGACATCTCTGTCACAAGTATTGGCCTCTTGGCCACATTTCACACAACTGGATATTTTGTTTGATTGTTTCCAGAAGAACAGATATCACTGAAACAGGAAGCACCCCCTTCTCTACTAGATCCCTGATGGTAATTCATTTCTACCTATATAGCTATATATATATAATCACACTGGCATCTAATTATAAATCAGCACAGACAGACAGGCTTTCCTTAAGGACAGGTGTGTTCCAGAGAATGAGTTGTTAGGGAACCTTGTCATTATGCCAGAACCACAGAGGGCACTTACCAAAACCAGGGTTTACTCTCACAAACTCTTGGTGCAATCAAGGCACACTGACTTGTTATTGGCCTTAGTAGCATATTGTTATATATTATACTTTTTTGTGTGTCCATGTGTGCAGGTGCATGTGTGTGAGCATGCATGTGAAGGCCAGAGAACAACAGCATCATTTCTCAAGAGCTATCTACTCTTTTTTTTTACGTGTGTGTGTGTGTGTGTGTGTGTGTGTGTGTGCGCGCGCGCGCTTACTTGTCCATTGGCAAGAGTTGGATATTGAAGTTACTCAACATCAATCACTATGTGAGGGTCAATATGTAATTTTAGATATAGTACTATTTCTTTTATGAAGTTGGGAGTTCGCGTGGTTGGTATATAAATGTTTAGAATTGTGATATCCTCTTGGTAGATCCTTTTACTTTAATGAGTGCCCATGTGTCCATCCCTATCTCTTCTAATTAGTTTTGGTTTATTAAGCATGTCAGATAGTAAGATAGCTACATCTACTTGCTTTTTGGTTCTGTTTTCTTAGAATACCTTTTCCCACCTTTTTATACTAAGGTCATGTATGACCTTAAGAGTGAAGTGTGTTTGTTGAATGCAACAGAAAGTTGGATCCTGTTTTCTAACCAAATTTATCAGTTTTTTATTAGAGAATTGATATCTTTAATACTAAATCATTAATGATTAATGTTTATTAATTCTTGTTATTTTGTTGTGGTGTTGTGTTGGTTTTTATCTCTTCTGATGAACTGTTCTGACATTATTCCTTTTGTCCTCTTGGGCGTAGTTAATCTTCTTCAGACTGAAATTTTTCTCCTAGTTCATTTTGTAGAATTGCATTGCTAAACAGAAATTATTTAAATTTCTTTTAAACATGAAATATGTCTCTTTTCCCTTTGAGTGTGATAGATAGTTTTTCTGGGTATAATAGTCTGGGCTTTCATCTGAGGTTTCTTAGAGCTTATAGAACTGCCCATGCTTCTTTGGTTTTCATGCTCCATTGAAAAGTCAGGTGTTATTCTAATGAACCTATTATTGTAAGTGACTTGATTTTTTTTTTTAATCCTTGCATCTTTTAATATCCATTCTTTATTCTGTATATTTAGTGTTTTAATCAAGTTGTGCATGGGAACTTTATTTTCTGGTCCAATCTATTTGATGCTCTTTTTACTTACTGTACATTGATATGCACCTTCTTCTTTAGGTTAAGGATATTTTATTCTATAATTTTGTTATAAGTATTTTCTGTATTGACTTGGTTTATTCTCCTTCCTTCATACTTATTATTTATAAGTTTGGGTTTTTTTTTCAAAATGTCCCAGATTTCCCATATTTTTTGATTGAACAGTTTCTTTGATTAAACTATCCATTTCTTCTGCCTTGTCTTTAAGAGCTAAGATTTTCTTTTCTGTCTTGTAATCTGTAGATAAGTCTTGGCTCTGAGCTCCTTGTTTGGCTTCCTGAGTATTATCTCACCTTAGTATTTCTAACAACTTTATTTCTTGGCTAACTTCTATTTCCATGTCTTAAATTATTTTTATTATTTTGTTCAACTGTGTTTTTATGGTCTACATATTCCTTTAACATCCTTGAACACATTAATTAATTGATATTTTGAGATATTTGGTTTATGCTTCAGGTAAATTTTTTCAGTTAGAGCCTATTACATTGGGTTGATGGATTCTGGAGGAGGCACATTATCTTGATGGTTCATGAGATTGTTATTGTGCTGAGATCTAGACATCTGAACTTACGATGTTTGTGTTGCTTGTTACAGACATTTGGTACTATCTTTGCTGGGTGGCTGTTTTGTTATTTGGTTATTTTTGTCCCATTTCAGGTCCTAGCCATATGTGGTGACTTTGGAGTCCCTGATAGAGGAGAGAGATTCTTTGGGTTGATGGACAGTCACAGAGGAATGGAGATGGGTCAGAAGACTGACTGAAAGATCAGGGTTTAGTGAGTGTTTCCATTATTTATATAACCATGGATGGGTTATTTACCCATGAAAAGCCTTGGCTTCCTTGTTTAGTGGATAGGGAACTCCCAGATGCTCCTCACACATGGTGCCAATTAGACTGGATCATAGAAGAACCAGAGTCTGCCATTCCTGATTGGTTCCTTCATAAAACTGGGAAAAATTCATACCTATAGGAGGCTCTTTCTTGCTGTTGTGCAGTGTCTCTTGGGCTATCTACCAGCATTACGGTCCTCTATCTATGAGATGCTAGTAACATCCAGACTCAGTCCAGCATGCTCTAGAGCTAAAAACTGTCCCAGGTAAGCCAAAGCTCTGAGGCAAGTAGGATACTGCTCTCCAACTCAATAGAGAGCTTCCAGTTTGGGAATGGAGTCATGGCAAACCACCCTTGGAAGGAAAGGATTCATTAAAGTCCTAAGAGCTTGGGTTTGTTCTCTTAAGAATGCGTTATTATGTGGCTAGAAACATGGCGCAGTGGGCAAAGCATTATGCCACAGGAGTATAAGGACATGATTGCAGAGTCCACAAGTGAAACAGATTAGTGTATATAGTATGTGCAACTGAATGGGCTTTTTCCTGGTGATTGGGTGTGTGAGTTCACTTGGATGTTTGTTAATGTGGGTCCTGGATTAACCACAACTTTCTAAGTGACATGTTCACAGTTAGAAAGTGGTCTCTCAATTCAGTATGTCCCCACCTTAGGTCAACATAGCTCAGTCCTCAGCTAGTGATGCATTGAGTTCTACTTCTACTGAGCTTTAGACCCCTTGCTGTGACTTGATGGATTGAAGCAGGGTATGGGGTGAACAGAGCCATGAGTAAGGGAAGGTTAAGAAGAGGTGATTCATCCCTGAGGTGTGTGGAAGAAGTGGGAAGCAGCCCTAGGTCTCTGAAGCTGGTCTCACCTGTGTCCAAATGTGATGACCTAAGTCAGGCTTTACTTCGACTTCTTGTTTCCGATTCTGTTCCCTGATGATCTCAGCGAAGTGAGTTCAAGGTAATTTCAAGGCCAATTCTAGATGTTTAGATTGGTAGATGAGTACATTGTGGTTCAGAGAGCCCCTGACTCTTCAAGTGCCCCTGGGCACCCTTTTTGTGGCAATGGATTCTCTGTTCTAGATGGTTCTGAAATGCAGAACTAGAGACCCATGCAGCAGAGAGTGCTGGGCCATGTCCTGAGTGACAGCTAGGTGACATTCTCCCCAACCCCAGAGATAACACTCAGCTCCTTCCACAAGGGCCACCCAGCCTGTTTCAGGCTCTCCTCATTTCTTCTCTTCTTCCTTGGAACCTGGTTTCTGTCATTGCTCTGAAGTGAACTTGCTCTGTAAGTTCTAACAAGAACTATTATGCTATAACTTCTTGTGGCTTCAGGAGATACAAATCTGTGGTAATGCTTCAAATTAAGTGTCGTGAATGAATAATTACTTTCTGAATCAGAGGCATTCCATTGAATGGGGATCATTATTGTGTGTTAATTAAAATCCTACTGATTATTAAAATTATATTTTGGGGTTTTAATAACTCTATAAGGGACATGAAGATAAAGCTCAGAGATAGACATCGGTGTGGGCTCTTGTTAAACCCCAATAAATATTGGTATTAATTCAAATATGTACTCACTGATTTATGAAAGTAAAATGGGCTTTCTACCTGAAACAGGCATGGATGTTGCAATAGGTCTATGCTTTTTTGGAGCCCGAATGCAGAGATCTTTTTGATTTATATGAAGTCTGAGCTCGAGGCAAACTTCCTCAGGGTGCAATGTGGTGGGGGAAACTGAGGGGTGTGGTTTGAGTGACTCACGTAGGCTCCTGTCCAACACCTTCTGGGCTTTTCCAAAGACAGAGTAAAGCTGGCACTGGAATCCTTTCAGAATCTGATTAACATTGGATCAGAGAAGCTATACTCAGGTGGGTAGGAATTCCAGGTCATTTCTTTCTCCCTGTGGAACTTACCTGAGAACATCCTGGCTTTGAGTTACTCTGAGTCTGACTGGGTATGTCTGGGCCAGTCCTAGCCCTCAGGTGATCTGTTTCTATAGACTCTCTATTCATCTGAAGATGGCAAGGATGGTTTGACCCCATGAGCTGTCTTCATCATCTCTTACTCCAGGGGCTTGTGGAGGTGGTATCTCAACACTGGCATTGCTCAGCTCACGAACAGTTGCATACATAGCTCTGTCCTCTGTGGACTGGCAAGCTTGCTCTTCATACCCACCCCATGAGATATCCGGCTAGTCCTCTGACTTCCTGCTTTTGGAAGTTGAGCCATCTGGAATGTCTCAAATGCTTAGAGATGACTTTTTCTAAGGATAGTGTGGTACCCTGGAACTGGATGGAAAAATAGCATCACTCAGCTGAGCAAAACAAGGCACTTTGCAAGGCTCAGGTGCCAAAGAATTTTGGTTGGCTGCCCCTCCCCCCAAACTGGGACTTCCAAGCACACTTACAATGCATTTTCATTAACCCCCTCTTTCTTTTCCTACCCTCCATTGCCCCCTCTCCTTTTCCTCCTTCTCAGCCTCACATGCTTGGATTTTGAAAACTCTCTGAGTCTACCTCATGTACATGCATGGGTGTAGGTCCAGCCATAGGACCACGGATAGACTTCCATGGCTTGCAATCCTAATGAAAACTGATTCTCTCTTCCCAACAGTCATCAGTTGCCAACAGATACTCAACTAGGGGTGGAATTTCATGGTCCTCTCTCATCAGTGCTGGGATTTTGGATCATTTGATGTTGAGGAAGCAGTCACAGTTGCTGTTACTTCATGGGTACAATGGCCCTGTCGTGTCCAGCAAATACCCTTTTACAGAAAATATCTACTACTTTTGACTCTTACTGCCTCCCTTCCCCGTCTTCTGAGGTGACCCCTGAGCATTAACAGAGGGGATGTGATACAGATGTCTCATTCGGAGCTCAGCACTCCACAGTCTCTTATCCTGTATGCGAATCAGTGATGGGCCTCATTGTCTATTTAAAAAAACAAAAACACAAAACAACAAAAAACAAAACCTTTTTTGATGAGGGTTGAGGGATGGACAAACCTGTGAGTATACAGATCAGAGCTTCAGGGTCACTGTATTGCTAAGCCCATTTAGTAGAATAGTGTTAGCTTCTCCTCTAGGGCTGATGACCTCACCAGCCATGGCTTTTTAGCTCAATGTACGCTCCGGGGCATTGTTTAGTGTGGGAAAAATCCTACTCAGGCCCTAATAGGAAAAAGGGCACTTTCAAATGACTGTTAGTAGCCAATGGAAGAGATAGGCCACCTGCAGAGGGGGAGGAAGGGGAGGGAGAGGAGGCCCCAGGAACTCCTCAGTCAGGTCCTTGGGCCCTGCAGAGGATATAGCCCCAGAAAAGACTGGAGGCAGAATAGCCTGGAGAGAGGACAATGCAGCAGCTTGATGTGATCTGGATGGTTCTGAGAAGGGGTTGTCTTGACTACTGGGCTTTCCTTCCTTCTGGCTTCTTCCTGGCCAGCTCCAAGGGAAGCACCAGCGCCCATGGGCATACAGAACAATTCTCCAGCCCCAAAAAGAGCATTCAAGGAGGCTTCTGGGAGGATAAAGGAAGATAAGCAGTGGGCCCAGGCTCTTGTACTCAGCCAGGTAGTGAGTGACTAGTGACTCTATCCCTTTCCCAGGGTATGGCCTTGGGGATCCTGGGGACTAGAGGACCTGGAGGCATCGGAGAGGAGAGAGGGTCCTCAGGCAGGGAACTGGTATATGAATGAGCTTGTGTTCTAGGAAGAAGGCGTGGGAAGAGGCTGGAAGGGGAGCCTGCTAGGGTCCTAGATGGCTAGTACAAGTTGTCAACTTAACAGGTTCTAGGATCATTTTGGAGATGGGCCTTTGGTCATGGCTCAGGAGGTCCCTTACAGACACTCCCAGTGGCTTGTCTCCAGGTGATTCTAGGTTCTGTCAAGATCACAGAGCCCAGGGGTACTCTAATGAGGATGATGGACACATTCATCTCCCTGCATATGTATGCCTGTCTATGGGGAAGGAGGTCTGGGAAACTAAGACATGGAGGTGGCTGGGCTGCCCATCCTCTTGTGGTTGGATCTGAGGGCTGCATCTGCATCTGGACTAATGGAGCCCCAAAGAGGAGGGGCAGGCTGCTTTGATCTTCATTCTCTCCTCTCCTCAGACAGCTCACTGGGAGGTTGGGTCCTGCAGGGTGGAGCAGGCCCCACAGCTAGTGAAGGCCTTGGTGCCAGACCCTTCCTGGTGGCCAGAGCCTCAGCAGACAGAGCTGGGAGGAGAATGTTGGCCTCAGCAGGCCCTTGCACAGGGAGCTAGGCTAGAGCTGGTGGTGAGGAACCTCTTGGCCCCAGGTCCCAGAGACGCATTTTGAAAGGATCAGGAAAGATGACCTAAGTGTGGGCCTGTCTCTTCTCGTGGGCCACAGTGCCAAGGAAAATCCAATCTTCATGCCTATCTTTCCTTTGAATCTCAGCACTGCAGAGGGAAATATGGGGCCTTAGGCCTGTGACAGGGAACTGCAGGACAGACATGGAAGTTTAGTGTCATAGTCAGACATACGTGTTTCACTTCCCTTCTGACAATCCTTTTCCTCCTTTCTTCCTGTCTTTTTTCCTCTCCTCTCTTTTCCTCCCTCCCTCCTTCCCTCTCCCCCCTCTCTTTAGTTGTGTGTGGGTGTATGTGTTCACATGTGTGCAGATGCATGCTTGTGCACATACAGGTAGAAGTCACAGCTCAATTATTAGTGTCATTCAATTTTTCCTTGTGACAGACAGTTTTGGTCACAAGCCCTGGGCTCTTGAATTAGATTGGACTAGTGGCCAAAGAGCCCCAGGAATCTGCTCGTCACGGCTCCAGGGTGCTAGGATTGCTAGGGGATGCTACTACATTTGGCTTTTTATTTTTAATGTGGATTCTGAGAAGTGAACTCAGGTCCTCATGCCTGCAAAGGATTTTACCAACCGAGGCATCTCTTCAACACTGACAAGAAGCTTCTTTACCTTGCAATATTTGATAGCAACCCCTACCTGGCCCCATGGTGGGTGTCAATGCCAAGGGAGTCACACTTGCTGCTGAGAGCCCTGTTGGCCACAGAGCATGTAAAAACGATTGTGATCTAAAGTGTGCATCAACCCTAAAGAGAGGGCCATTTATTGATTAGAGCAAGTGTTGAGCAAGTGTCTGCTAGCTGTTACACTGTGTGACTGACTACCTATATGTAGATATAGAAGCCCACCTGGAGGAGCCCAAGTGGTAATCAGAGCTAATCATCCCACTGGGAGGAGTTGTGGACCTCTGTGTCCTCAGTGTCCAGGATGGTTGCAATGGTGTAAAGAAAGGGAAATCCTAGCTTCTGGCTCAGCATCCCAGTGGCCATGGAAGGAACCAGCAATGCATGCGAAGAAATCCAAGGTAGTCCTGGGGGCATGTGACATTGGAACTGTGGCCTTTAGGGATGGGATTTGGAAGGTAAGATGGTGGCTTGTTCCTTCATCTGCCTTTCTCTGTCATCTGGGTGGAGCACAGCCAGAGGAGAGGGCTCATCTCTAGGTCTCTCTGCTTGCCCAGAGTCTGGATACCCTTAGACCAGGAGCAAGGATCTCACCTTTCAGGTCTCTTACAATACACGTGTTTAGGACCAAACCAGTAGAGATGAAAGCCAGCGCTTTCCTAAGGGGAATGAAGCTCTGCATTGTCCTGAAGTTACAGAACAGGGTACCAGAATGCAGTGTCAGGGCATGTGACTCTTCTGGCTTGGCAGCTCCCATGTCTTCGGTTTCTCAAAGTTGACAATCAGAGACTTCTGTGAGATGGCCTTTGTCTCCTGATCTGGAGAAGTTGGAGCAAATTATTCTTGCTTCCTAGTGGACAAGGGGAGAAAGATAATGAGACAGACAGACCAGAAGATCACATGCTCTAAAGAGGATCATGTGCTCTAAAGTCCTCCAAGAAGGAATTGTATATGTGAGAGGCTATGACAAGCGAGACTTTTGAAAGAGGGTCACTGCAGACCGCGTAAGGGCAGGGTCGCACTAGGCAGAACTAACAGACAACAGAGAAAGTTACTCATCACAAGCTTCTCACAGTTTACACTTGATGGCTGGGAAAGGTCCAGGCCGGGCACATAGCATGACTGTGCAGATGACTTAGGCCACCATGGATGGACATAGGGATGACATGAGGAAGAGACATGACAGGAGGCGAGAAAGGTCAGAGCCGGGAGTCTGGTCTCAGGGTTCACTGTGTCTGAGTCATGGTAGGACCCTGTGTTTCCCCTTCATGTTCAACTGGAGGAAGAGATAAAATTGGATGGGATTTTGAAAATAATATTCTTTGCACACACTTAATGGAGGGGCTGGCACAGAAGTGATCAGCCCACTGAAGATATAGGACGTGGGTTTGGTGCATAGAATTGTGATTCTGAGCAAGCCCTAGCAAGGCTTCGTAAACCTGAGATGTTTTGTGTCTCCTTCAGCTTGGATGTCCTTTGTGGCAGAGAATTCTTTGCTCATTCCTTTGAGACACAGTGGGTGAGCATTCAGCATTCTTTTTAACCAATCAGAAACCGGAGTCCATTGTCCAGTACCATGCTAGAACCAAAGTCTAGATCCCCAGCGAGGCTGCTGGACAGTGTGGCAAGGTGGTGAAGCTTTACTGAAGTCTCCTCTGACATGAGGCAGAGAATTGCAGGCTGTACAGGGATCAGCTCACTCAGCAGACCAGAGCAGTAGTACCTGAGGCTGATGGGTAGGTGGTGCTGAGGAGGGAGGGTGAGGAGTAGACTCCCCAGCCAAGGTGGGCTGTTTGGAAAAGCCCCAGACCGGCAGGCAGGGAGGATGCGGCCTGGGCCTGCTCCAGGCACTGGGGTGCTTCCCGCAGGTGGCCCTTTGATCTCTCAACAAATAGCCTATTCAACATCTCCAAGACTGGGCTGGCCTCTGGCAGCCAGAGTGGGAAGGTGAGAAAACACAAGAGGATTGTCTGCTCAGGATCGGGCCGAGAATTGGCTAGGCAAGACTGAGTGCACATGAGGGAGGGGGCTGGCGGGGCAGCCCTGGCGTGGGGTTGAATGGCTGCTGGCCAAGGACTCCCCTGAAGGCTGCAGGCTGGCCTCAGGGCTGGGACTCCCAGGCTCTGCTGCTTGCCTTTGCAGGTCTTGAGAAAAAGCAGGGTGTGGAAAGGATGTTATGGACAGTGGATCTGTGTGCATACACGGACTGATGGGAGACAGACAGACCACAGCCTGGCCCTATAGCACGCCCCCCACCCCAGCCTCCCTCCCAGCCAACTGCCTGGCTGGAGATTGAGTTGGTGAAGACACCAAGCTGGATCTTGTGTCTTTTAATATTGAAAAATGCCATTCCCTGCCCCCCCCCCCCGTTCTCATTTCCACCTGCAGCTCAAAATGAAGCTAACATCAAAATCGAGGGAGATAATTTTATTTAGTGTATTAAAATGATAACAAATACAAGTGGCCAGAGGCCTGGGGCTCATCCTCTCTGGTAACCAATTCTGGAATTCTGGATGTTGGTCCTTTCCTGTCACATTAGATAAGAGCCTCACTAGATTGTGGAGGGTCACCCTAATTGCAGATTGTCAAGTTCAAGGAAGAAAGCTTGGTGGTGGGCCAAGGGGAACTTGAAGACAGTGCAGAATCATAGTTCTGGCTTTTCATTCTCTTCTTATCAGCAAGCTGTGCATCTTCAGGAAAGTCACGTAACTACTCTGAGCCCCAGTCTCTTATAGTATTAACTTATCATGCCCATTTGTTTCATTCCTGAAGGTCAGTGTGCTGATAACACCTTGCATACACTAGTAGCTCTTGGGTGATGAGATGCTCTCTTCCTTTAAAGATGAAAAGTTGGCTTAGAAATAAACTTTCTAATTAAAATATTTTTTGTCATATTAAGACTGGGTCAGAAGTCAAATCATAATTTAAAGATCATTTTCTCTGAGTTACAAAGAGGTGATTTTGTCCCTGACCTGAGCCTTACCATGGATTCATCTTCGAAAATTCAAATCTGCAATTTAAGTTTTTCAGCTCATTGTCTCTCCGTTCACTCATTCACATCGACTGTGGAGAAGCAGTCAAGGCTCCCTGTGAGGTCTGTGGCTGCTCCCAGAGACACTGGCAGAGGGGAGGAAGCTTGAAGCTGTGGGAAGGAAGGGCAGATGCTGGTCCAATGGGTCCCTGCAATTCACTTGCTGTGACCCCAGGCAAGTCATTTCAACTCTCTAGGCTCTGTTTCTTGTTTATATAATCAGGATGATCACATTTCCTTTATAGGGTTGTTTGTGAGGATTAAAGATGGCATGGTAAGATGTTTGGCTTGTGGAGTCTGAAGACAAGCCCTTATTTCTTAGAACACGTTTCTGTGCCCCGGTGGCCAGTGTCTCCAGGTGGTGACAGAGAATAGCTTGTATGACCTAGAGAGACCTGTCACAGAAAAGTACACTTCTCCATAGACCTGTTGGCTCAAGCAATCTCAATTTCTTTCTCAGAGCTTAGTGATCTCAGGATCTTTCTTTGGGTGGGCCTTTTATTTTATTTTTATAATGACTGTCTGATTCTTCCCGAACAAGCCAACAATCCAACAGGGCTTAGAAAGATGCTTCCAAGAGTCTCAAAGGAGCTGGCTGCTGGGCATGGCTCTTGGGTCATGGCATCCCCCCCCACGCCGCCGCCCCCAGCTAGTGGCGGGCTTTTGGGAGACTGGTTGTCTGGGTGCTTGGCTTAGACAAGTTGAAAGAAGGTAGAATTAGTTCCCTACGGTTTGTTTATCCCCCTTATCTGACCTCAGAGCCCAGCTACCCTAATGGTTTTTAATGACTCTACTGAAGCTCTTGACTGTATCCGTTGGCCAGGCTATCCAATGGCCTATTACCACATGCTCTGTCTGGCAAGAAAGCTGGTCCAGTTGTCAGGTTGGGCTGCCTAGATGCACTGTGGTGGGCTTTACCTGGGGTCGAAAGGCTTTTCTTCAAGGCTCTCTGTGAAGTAGGGTGAAGAAGATAGCTGCTCAGAGAATGTGATTCCTGCCCAGGAGGCATGCCATGACCTGTAGGACTCTTAGCAAACTTGCTTGACCTCTCTGGCCTTTACTTCCTCAGGCTTGAGCCACACCTGGAGCAAATTGCACAATTTAGCCCGACTCTGTCCCTGGTCAGTACTTCCTGTTCACACCAGCTATTGGCTTAGAGATTTCCCAAGAATGCATTTGATGGCAATGGTTGCTGCCTACCTGACTAGGGTGGACACTTTCCAGCTATTGGCTGCCACCAGAGAACTAAGACAAGGTTTATGGAGGCTGGGGTCTTCCCTTAACTCCCATGGTGCAGTTGTCCCTGGAGATGAAGATTTCTAGGAAGGAAAAATTTGGTGGTTAGTCAGAGCTCCCATCAGCTCACAGCCTTCTGCCCGGATAGTCCCACTCCAGCTTTGCCTTTCTCCACCCTCTTGTGCAAGCCCCAGCATCCCGACCAGCTGAGTCACCAGGACTCCAGTGCTGCCCTGACCCTGCTGAGAATGGCCCGGCCTCTTCTCCACCCGCCATGTGGGTGGGAGCCCCTTACCCCTGTTGCTGTTCTAAGTGTTTCCCATTCTACAACTGAATCCTAGAAGGGACTCAGTGCTTTCTGTTTAGGAACCAAGGGTGTGACTGGGGCTAGAGTTGGCTCTTGACACCTATGCCTGTGCTAGTGAGCAAACTGGGGGCTTCTGTTACAGGACAGGGCTCCATCTGGGACATTGTTGCTCCACCCACCCTGGGTATGTGTGGTTATATCTGCACACAGGGGGTGGCAGTAAGGGCGGGGCACCACTTGCTTCTGGGATTCAAGAGTGGTAGCTTTTTCCTCTAGTTCACAGCACAGCTCCATGCAGCAATGAAATGGCCCGGTGGCTCTTCCAAGGCTCTCTTGCTGTCATCTTCTGATCATCTGTCTTGACTCCTGCCCCAAGGGATGTGATGACACCAGTCCCGGCTCTGGCCCAGGGTGGAGCCACATTCTTGGTCTGCAGCTCTGATGTCTATCTAGGGCTATTGTCCCACGTTAGGTCTCCACTCTTGGCAAGAAGTGACACCTGCATGTCCCACCCTCAGTTCAATGTAAACGTGCTCCAACCTGAACTCAGCCTCCACCTTCTCACCTCATCTTCTGCAGCCCTGTGCCCAGGCCCCATCCCCGCCTCCTGCCTCCTCCCTGTCTCTCCACACCCTGCCCTACTTGGGTCATGTTCCTGCCACTTTTTTTGTGTGTCCCTTCCTTCTGTTCTTGTCTTGGATATGTATGTATATGTGTATGTATGTATGTGCGTATATATATGTATATATGTATGTATGTTTATATGTATATATATGTATGTGTATATGTATGTGAGTATGTATATATATGTATGTATGCATGCATGTATATATGTATGTGTGTATGTATGTGTATATATATGTGTGTGTATGTGTGTATGTATGTATACATGTATATGTGTGTGTGCATGCATGTATATATGTAAACTTCACACAACCTGGAGTTGTCTGAGAACTGTCAGTTGATAAAATGTATCAGATTGCCTGTGGGCAAGTCTATGTGTCATTTTGTTCATTAATGATTGACAGGGGAGAGTCCATCCCTCTGTGGGCGGTACCACTCCTAGGCAGGTGGTCCATGGTGCTATAAAAAAGCAAATTAAGCAAGCTGTGGGGAGCAAGCCAGTAAGCAGGATTCCTTCTTGGTCTCTGCTTTGGTTCCTCCCCCAGGCTCCTGTCCTGCTTGAGCTCCTGCCCCTACTTCGTGGCAGACTCTGAGTCGTAGTAGGGAAGAAACTCTTCTCTGGTTTGCTTTTGGTCATAGTGTTTATTACAGCAACAGAAGCCAATTAAGGAAGCTCCCTGCTTCCAAGTTCCTTCTGTCCCCAGCTCTGAGACCCCAGTTAGCTTTCCTCTACCAAGATCTCTCTGGTCTGAGAAAACGCAGTCCTTTTTTTCTGTGGTGCTGGTTTTTATGGGTACTGTGTCCGTTTCATGTCTCACCTGGTTCCCTTTGCTAAGCAGAGAGAGTCCAAGCCTGGTGACCTCTTGTTGAGCCAACAGACTCTGCCAGCCATTGGCCAGGGTCACAGTGATTCCAAATATCCACTCAGCAGCCAGAAGATCTCCATAGTTATGTCCACAGGGTAAAGGACCCTGTCTGCACCCAGTGACTCATAAGCTCTTGGTCATAGACATTTTCTCATTCACACATGAATTTGCTTATCTGTGAGGAAATTGGTGAATCAATAAAATGAAAGAATGAGTCCATTCAAGTACTAGCAATTGAAGAGTTTTCATATGTCAGACACTTCAAAGACTTGATAAATGCTCCCCAAATGCTCTACCACAAAGCTGTAGATCCAGCCTCATAATGACTTTTGATTTTGAGACAGACTCTTACAATGTTGTCCAGGCTGGTCTTGAACTTGTTGTCTCAGCCTCTGGAGGTGTTGGACTGTCAAGCCTGACTGTTGTTTTTGGGGTGGCAGATTATGATGATGACATTTCCAGTTTATTAAATTAGGAACTGAGTCACTGTGGAGTGACTTCTGAGCTTTAGAAACAGAATATGGTAAAGCTGTGAGTGACTTATTCTTACACAGTGCATCATGGGGATGGAGATCAGTAACATAGCCAAGGGAAGGATCTTCAAAGGGAGCCCCCAGCCGCCAGGGACTAAATCTAGCCTTGCTTCTGGAAGTAGACTTACAGAATCACCTTGTTCTTCCAAAAACCACTCTGCTGTACCTGCTCTGTGGGGGTGATAGGCCTAGTCTGGCACATGTGTTGAACAGGTGAAGAGAAGAGAAAATGCCTTAATACCTGGGAGGCCTTGTGTTCTCATTTACCAACAGGGAGGCACAGTGGTCCCACGTCACGGATGGAAAGCTGAAGTTTATAAAGGCAAAGCGCCAACCTGGCAGCAAAGCTGGAGGAGACAGGACACCAAGGTGCCCCCTTTCTCCACTCAGGCAATAGCGGCCCTGCATGGCTTGGGACAGGACCTTTGTCTTCTCTGCATCCCAGTCTGCCTGAATATAGAGCAGGGGTAATAATGATGCACCTGCTTCATAAACTGGTAGTGAAGAGAGTGTGCACTGTGCCCTTCAGTGTGCAGATCTGTGCGGCACAAATGAGCTGACAGTTACCCTGCATTGCGATCATTACCTGTCCAAAAAGCTTTGATTTTGAACCTGTACTGTCAGTCACTGACCCATAGCCTCAGATGCTGCAGCAAAAACTTTGGCATCCTGACTGCCCAGTAGGTCCTTAGCCAATGTGAATTGCTTCTCTAGTCTCTATCATGGTGTTTAGAGTTTTTAAAAAAAGAGGGGCTCTTGATGCTGAAGAAAGAGAGGAGCAGGAAACTGGAGGAGCCCCCAGGAATTCTGGCTTGTTCCTTGCAGCTTCTTTGGAAATGCTGGCCTGGCACCCATGGTCCCTCTTGCTTCATATGCCTGGGCATTGCAACATCTGGCGTGGCAAAGAACACAGTGCTGTCCTGGGAGAGAAGCCTGAGTCGTGGGAACCCTGGAACATCTCTCGGGAGCGTCCAGCAGTTGGGGCAGGGCCTGGATGGTGGGGCCACAGTTAGTCAGGGGCCTGGCAAGGGAAACCCTTATTGTGCAAGCAGCCTTCTAACAGGAGTGTCCCTGGCCTCTGTGGAGACGGGACTCTCCCATGTGCCCCAGGGAAGCAGGAAGTCCTGTCTTGCCTGTGAAGGGGCACCAGGCACAGAAAGGAATTTGAGGGTCCAGGAGAGCAGGCTGGGAGATGTGGAATCACTCATTTTATTTTCCTCCCCTAGCTTTCTGATAAACTTGGGCTGGTTAGCTCAGTCTGGCAAAGGAAGTGATCAGAGGGCCTGACCACTATCCATTTCAGCTTAACATTGGTCCAAGCCTAGAGTCCAGTGGGGCCTGGTAGATGCAATGAGAGGGATGATAAACACAGAGATTATCACATGTCTGGGCTTCCTTGCAACCCACAGAATTCAGACTCAGAGATCCCCATGAAGCAGAACCCTGGAGCAGAGTCCCCATCAAACATAGGCGCTTACTGGCCCTTGAGAGCCTGCTTTCCCAGAGAAGAGCCAGCCGGAGGATCAGAACAAACCAATTAAGGGCCTTTGTGTATTTAGCTTTTCACACTGAAAATGTTTGCAGAGGAGGAAGATCCTTGGAAATCAAGCAAATCTTGTTGGTTAGTGCTGGTGTTGTTTTTGGAGGCAGGGCCTGGTTATGGCAGCCAGAAATGCCCCACAAAGGGCACATTACCATTACATGAGGTTATGCCTAATTACCTGAGATAGCCTCCTCCACTGGGTGAAAATCAGTTGTCATTAGTCCGGTATTAATTACGGCAAAGGCTGCCTTTCAGTTCATGACTCAGAGCTGACTCAGCACCCAGCAGGAGCTTTCCATGGCCTGGAGCTGCCCACCCCCCCCCTTTTTTCCTGGAAACGAATAATCTGGCTGCCAACCCCCTGGACAAAAGCATGGACCTTTTCTGGGAGGCCCTGTACCCCTTGTTGAGCTGTGCATGACGTGGGGTGGGGCAGGAACTGTGGCTATCTTTCCTTTAGCTTACCCACTCCATACCCATACCCCGAGGCTGCCCCATAGGGAGAGAGTCTGCTTCCCTGGAAGTGTGGGAGCAGTGGAGGATGGATTTGCACTCAGCACTTCCTGACTTTGAAATTGCGCTATACATTTTTAATGCCATTGCTCTTTGGGTGTTTCATTTGGCTTATGCGAAGGGAGCAAGGGGATTGTACCAGAAGCTCAGAAGCTAAGTATGATGTCCACACTGGTCAGGACTGAACTTGTTTCTAGGTTTCTTCACAGGGAAGACAGGACAAGTTATAAAACAAGGATGATTTTCAGTGATGGGTCCAGTTACATTTGATGAGCATCTTGTCATCTTCTCACTCACAATATCTGAGATCTTTCATTGATCCCTGATCCTAGAGTGACCACTCAGAGGCTGGGGGCATTCTGGACAAGCTTGTGATGGAGGAGGCTTTTGAGGCTTTCCAATTCTCTCTAGTCAGCCATCCCCTTGCTCTTCACATTGACTTTCTGAGCATCCGGTGTTAATCTCTCAGGGCCCACACTTAATAGGTCAGTAAAGAAACTCAGGTTTAAAAACCAAAGTGAAGGAAATTTTTACGAGTGTGGATGAAGTGACCTATTTGGTCTTCCTCATCTGAAATTTGCCTTTTGCATAGAGTGAGGTGAGAGTCATATTGAGTGGGCTTTGATGGTATATGAAATAATACCAATTACAATCCTCCGCTGTTTTCCAGGAGGCAGGGGGATGGCCTGGATGGATGATCCCTCAGTGTAAGCTATACACTGTTGTTTTACTGTGTACATTCACACCTATGAACTCACAGTGAATTTCGGGCATCCACTGCTCTGGGTTTTGGTCATTCCTCCTTTCCTGATGTATAGACAACAACACAAAGAAGACAAAGCACCTTGTTTACTGTCATGCGGCTTGATGTTCAGTGCAATCTAATTTAGAGTAGTGGCCAAGACTGTGGCTGTATCCTCGCATCCCCGGCTCTCCAGGTGTCCCCCTTTTCCAGCCCCACAGCAATGTGTCACCTGCCACATGGCAGAAGCTCTGCTTGGACTCTAGAGGGCTGAGTGACAGGGACCCTTAAGGTATGTGGAGAAGAACTTCAGGGTCAGGAATCTCATGAGCAAGGTAGCTGATGTTTGCAGGGCAAAGAGCTGATTGGTTGGAAAAGAGCAGGGATTCAGTTTCCCCAACTTCCCAGCTCCCAAAATGACCCTCCTCCCTCCACTCTGCCTCTCATTCTCTTTCCTTTTGCTTTTCCCTACTCCCTCCTGTCTCCCGTCTCCTCCTTTTCTGAGGCTGTCCTCTGCATCTCTGTGGTCCTCCTCTCTCTCCATCTCTTCACTGACTCTCTGGAGGCATAGACTATGGACAAACCTTCAGAACCACTGAAGAGAAAGTGGATCAGTCTCAACACCTCTTGGTTTCTGCACTTGCTTTAGATCTGAAGTGATCAGACTCTTGCAGCCTCCCACCCCAGAGGATAACTTGGCACCAAGGTCATTGCTCTCCTTGGTTCCAGTAGCAGGGGATTGGGGACCATCCATATGAAAGTGGTGCTCAGCGTGGGTCAGAGCTTTATGTCCCACTGTGCATTGTGGGTCTTCTACTTTTCATGGGCTTCTTGAACTTGGGCTTTGCCTGTCCTTTCTTCTCTGATCACATCTTTGTCCCTATTTGATGTAGAGCATGGTAGAGAAAGGGGCAGTGAAGGGAAGGAAGACACAGCGGACGCTCAGGGCTCATGTGATTGTTTTGTGTGTGCTTGAAGATGCTGTCACTCTTTTGGTCAACATAAAAACCTGTGTTAATGTCAGCACATGAAGGAGGCTTCACGGACTGGATGCAGAAGCTGGTGTGAGCTCCTAATATCTCGATTTCACAGCAGAGGATGTGCAAGGACAGAGATGTTGAGGAACCTCACCAACTCTACACAATGGAATTAGAACCTATCCACTGTGACTCCGGGATAGTTATACAACTCTTCCTGCACCAGACTGCCATGGTTGACGGGGAGAGAAGACGATGGAGGAGGTGGGTGGGCTTGGAAGTGCCAGTGCTATAGACCTCAATAGCAGCACCAATCCTACCTGTTTCTTTGGTATTAGAGTTTGAACCTATGGCATCACAGAAGCTAGGCAGTGCTCTTCCACCAGGATCTCCCCTAACTTAGTACCAATAGGAACTACATTCGACCCTCTCACTTCACCTTGGCACTTAGTTGAGATTCCCTTCTCTCAAACTGAAGATGATAATGGTGGATGTGTCTCCATTCCCACCCTGCTTTGAGGCATTCAGGAGGAGGTTCACAAATGTGACAGTGGTTGAGGACATCCCACCATCTGCTGTACCCACTTCTCTGGTTGTTATTTATTAACAAAGAGGCTATGGTGGTTGACATCAGAATCTGTCAAATAGTTAAGCTTAGGGCAAGCTCAGCATGGCTCTCTATATTTCCCAGGCTCCACAGGGAGTACGCAACTTTTATTAGTTTATATTTGTTTGTCTGAGTTTCAGAGTGGCTGCAAGTGTTACCCCTGCCCGTGACCTTGAAATATAGGGATGGTAACTGTCAGGGGCAGGACTTGAAAAAAAATCAGAGTTCTATTTGGCCAAAAGTACCCTTGTTGTGAAATGGTTTCTGGGCTGGACTTTTCAGCCTATCCCAGAGGTTCAGTCCCATTCCCAGCCCCGCTTAGCCTCAAATAATCACACACATGCTTATATTATTTTTTTACTCTAATTGGCCTAGGGCCCAGGCATATAATTTGCTAAGTCCATCATCTGAACTCAACCCATCTTGTCCAGCCATGTGGCTCAGTACCTTTTCCCAGAGCAGCATTTCAGCTTCTTTCCTCTGTGTCTGCTGCTGTCTGCATTACATCTCTGTGGCATCTGTGTCTGGCGTCTGTGTCTGCTCTGAGATGTTCCTGAGTTTTCTTAGCCTGGTAGCCCTGTCCTACTTCCTGTCTGCCTTTGGCCAATCAGCTTTTATTAAACTCATAGGCGGGACAATTATTCAAAATGTAATACATAATTCCACTACGTACCCCTACTTCGGAGCACTTCCTGTGGCACATGGGTATATGTATATGTATATGTACATGTATATATATATGAGTGTGTGTGTGTCTTACTGTCTAATCGCCTGTCCATTTTACTGAATATTTCTTCTTCCTTGCATTTTTCCTCCAGGAAGCCCTGTTTGGTCCTTACAGGGAGTCTTTGACTTTATTAATTTACATTGGCTTGTCTGAGTTGCAAAATGGCGGCCGGTATTACCCCTGCCCATGACCTTGGAATATAGATAGGTATAGTAGCTGCCAATGGCAAAAGACCTAAATGCAGCGGCCCATGGTGCAATGGTCAGATGAGCAGGAGATCTCAGGCGTGTGGGTGAGACCAGAGTTCTCTTTTCTGTCCACGCCTCTGCCTGTGATTCTTGGTGTTAAGATTTTCACTCACTACTCCCTCCTCTGACAGTTTCCCTTTCTCTGGGGTCTTCGCAGCAGCACAGGGTGGGTGGGAAGCAGGGGCGGGGCTTCTTGAACAGTAAATACCTTCTGCACAGCTGCCCCAGCCTTGGCTCTTGCCATGTTCCAAGTCCTAGTGGCCTCTGAGGGTGCTGAGGTGGGAACAGAGTGTAGCAGCCCTTTTGGAGGTGAAATCAAGTTTTCTTCTGGAAAAAAGCCTCCTTCCTGATTGCTAGAGAAATAGAAGAAAGACTTTAAAAGGCTCCAGCCTTCCCGCTGGCCTCCCAACTGCCAGCCTCCAACATTTTGATGATTTAAGTGTTGATGGATTAAAAACATGTGGTTTGTGTTTCCCCCAAATTCAAGCACACATTGAACTTAAAGGAAAGATTTTTTTTTTTTTTTTTAAAAAAAGGAAGGATTCAGAAAAGCAGGTTGGGTTTTATTTACTCAATGCTCTGACTTGGGAAACTTGGCTTAAGGTACTTATGAGTACACCTCCAAGCAGACTCTCTCAAGCCTCTGGAAATGTCTTCACTTGGCTGGGAGGTGGAATGGATTTGTGCAGAGATGCGATCAGAGGTGGGGGCCTGCTTCTCTCCACTCTTGAACTGGACCCACGCCAACTTTATACAGCCTTGGGCATGGGGAGAAGGCTACATTTTTCAAATAATAAAATTCAACTTCCAGAGAGACCCCTTTCCCAACCTGCTCAATACTTCATCCTGATTTTACCCTAAGAACTAAGACTCAGTCATCCAACATTTACTGAGCCTCTGCTATGTGCTGTTCTTGGTGGGTTCTTGTAGAGGGTGAACCTTTTATAGCCACAGACATGCAGACTGTTTCAACCTAGCCCAGAGATCTGTGTAGTGGGCTTACTTCATCCTCTCCAGGCTCCTCTCTCTACCGCCTGCTTCCTGAAGGGACTGATGAGACCTAATAAGAACAGGGATTGAAGTCGCTTTCATGTGGCATGAAGGCTTCAGTCTGGGCCCTCTCAAATATCTTCAGAGATTTTTATGGTCAAGCTGAGGAGTCGGCAAGTTTGTAGGGAGAGCCCTGGTTACAGCAGGGGCCGGGCACGAGGCCTATAAATATCTCTTGGAGGTCAAAGCTGAGAGATTCCAGTTTTCCCACTCCAAGTGAAAAGAGAGCTGTCCAGAAGTTCGTGGCTACAGTTTTTGTCTGCACCTCTCAAAAGTTTGTGGATGATCCAGCTGGAATTTTCCAGTAAAGCCAAGGATCTGATGTTGGAGGAGACTACTGTGTGTGTAGCCCTGGAGCAGACATTTAAATAGGTCACCCCATTAAGAACTCAGAAGCCCCCAAAGTCAGAATTGTCTCTTCCACAGGTGATATATGAAGACTCAAAGTAGCCAAAAGCCTGTGATGGAAGTCATGACCACTGAGTTGAAGGGAGAATGGGCTGTTGGCCTGGAGGATGTGGGCCCTTCACTTCACAGCCCAGCTCAGCTATCCCACAATCACTCTGCAAGATCAGGGTTTTGTAAGACTTGTGCTTTCCCTGGGTAATATAAATAACACATGTTCTTTTTCTTTCAAGAAAGTGGGGGAATTTAAAACCGCATAAAGAAAATTAGAATCACCCATGTCCTTACTATCCAGCCACCCCTGCGTATGTTTTGTTTACATTCTTCCTGTGCTGAGGGACATAAATGAACAGATAGGAGAAAGTCTGATAGGCACTCAAAAAGATGAGCAAGCTGTGTGTGTGTGTGTGTGTGTGTGTGTGTGTGATCTCTGTCTGTGACTATGTGTGTATGCATCAGCGTCTGTGCATATCTCTGTGCGTGTATGTGTCTCTGGATCTCTCTCTGCCACCCCCCCCCCCCGGTGTGTGTGTGTGTGTGTGTGTGTGTGTGTGTGTGTGTGTGTGTGTGTGTGATTGCAGATCTGACATCAACCTTGAGTCTCTTCTACTACTGCCCACCTTGTTTTTTGAGACAGGGTCTCTAATAGACCCTGAAAAGTGCCATCTGAGCTTGTCTTACTAGCCTGGGATGTCCTGGGATGCACCTGTCTCCCCAAGCCCTGGAGTCATAGACATGTTTCTCCAAGTCTTGCTTTTGCATGGATGTTAAGAATATCCTCATGCTGGCACTATAAGTATGTTACCCACTGAGCTGTCTCCCAGCTGGAATAAGCATGTTAATTTTTAAAAAGTAGATTCTCTTTCATAGAGTGCCTTAGCGGGTGACTGTTAAGGATGCTGTTGCCATTTTATTTTCTCTGGAGACTTGAGTGTCAAAGAGGAAAGTGATACACCTCCACTAATAGATGGGAATCACACCTGTGACCTTTAGAATGTGTGTTCTCTAACATGGTTCACAAAAGCAAACACGCTGCTCCCTCCAAAACCAGCTATAAAACGTGGAGGCCTCTCTCATTCCAAAGAAAGAAGGTGGCCACAGAGAGGTCCAGGAGAATCTGCACAGGCAGTCTCATTGGCTCTCCTACACTCAGCACCATCTGGTCACATTCTGTTCCCATATATCTCCCCTTCTCCTTTGAATGTGAAGATAAAAAGGGTGGGCATACAGGACTGGAACCTAACCCAAGATACAACACCCCATTTTCACATATGTTGATATAAAATGATTATGAAAGCGATGTACTTTTTTACGCTGGGCAGATAGATAAGAGAAATAAGAAAGATTCTTTGTATTCTTTAGAAGGAGATCAGAACACGAAGTCTAGAAAAATACCCCATGACAGAACAGAAGAAAAGTTACCTGAAACAAACACTTCTCCCAGACCCTGTGTCTTCACTTCTAAGACTATCTTCATCAAGCAAGACTTAGATTCAATCAACCTATGCCTGCAATGGCCTTTAAGAGGAGGTAAGGAGAGCCATCTTACTTTATATCCTGTACAAGTCAATTTCAGACATTCACAAGTAAAGCTCAATTCTTCTTTGCTACGAGTAAGTACCTGAAGAAAAGGCATCTTCCAGAACCCCTGGGTTACAAAGAAGCCATCTAAGACAGGAATGAGCAATGTTCCTGTGGGGACCCAGTGTATACGACACGGTGATGGAATAGTGAAGGTAGAGATTCAACCAAGTAAGCCACTCCCAGCTCAAAATCAGAATCAGTATGTTAGAGAATGTGGCAAAGGATCTACTGACCAGGCTGAGGCTGGAAGGTCTGCCTTACTGTCCTCAGAGCCACAAAGTTAGCAAAAACCCAGATTCTTACATATTAGAAGACTTTTGGGATCCTTAATTCTATCCTAAAGACATCAATTAACATTCTGAAAGTTATTATGTCATCTCTCCACCTTCAACTTATGTTTATATAGAATTATTATGAAGTTGACATATATTTATAGTAGACAGCAAAAATAAGCAAGATCACTGGTATTCTTTATAAGGAGACTGAAATAAGTGATACAGAAAAATATTACAAGATATGACTGAAGAAAACTTGACTGAAATTAAGGCTCATCCAAAGGAGAATGTAACTCAGAAAGTGACACTCAAATATAACTCTTTGAAGAAACGGAATTAAAAGAGTAAGACATACATTTCCTATAAGCCAACAAGCATGTAAGAGAGACAATTTAAGATGGCTCAGTGGTTAAGAACACTGACTGCTCTTCCAGAGGACCGGGGTTCAGTTCCCAGCATCCACATGGCAGCTCACAACTGTCTGTAGTTCCAGTTCCCAGTTCCAGGCAAAACACCAAGGCAAATAAATAAATAAATAAGTTTTTTTTTTTTTAAAGAGTCAAAATTACCGAGATTACCCTGTGAACTTCTGAAGCTAGAGTCAAGGCCGGAGGAAAATGCTTGCCAATGGCAGGGGCAACAGGGATGATTCGAATGTTTGCATACAAAGTATCATGTACTTTGGAGATGAATGTCCTAGAAATATTGACCAAAATGCAGAAATATGTATATAATAATACCCATGAATCTCCAAGGAAAACTCTGCCCCTTTCTTTATTTTTGTCCTTTAAATATAGGGAACATGGTGATGGACTAAAGAAAAATAATTTAAGAAGGATGTCACATTTGTTTGATGTTTACACAGTCGTTAAAACCAGTCAACTCAGTTTTATGCACTAGCAACAATTTAAAGAGGCTGAGAGAAGTATATGGAGTTTATTGCCTCTTCCTCATACTCAGGAGCTGGTCTAATATTCAAACACAATGATAACCTCAAATAAATCTGTGTTTCAACCTCTTTTCTTAATTAAGCAAGATCTTAATAAGAAATCAAATCCCACTCACTCTCAAAATTCATTTGAGAAAGTCTTCAGGCTTTACTGCAGCTGTTTTGCTCAAGTCTGATGTGTGCAGGATTCTGATTTCTCTCATTATCTTTCTTTTATTACATCATCACTATTGTTTTACCTATTTTAACACAGAGAATAATGCAGTGGGGGGTTTCAGTGAGAAATGTCCTCACTAGGGCTTAAGCGTTGAATTTCTTGGTCCCCAGTGGGTGGTGCTCAGTGGTGAGGTTTAGGAGGTGTGACCTTGCCGGAGGAAGTATGTTACTAGGGGGTGGGCTTCACAAGTTTATCACCTCACCCCACTTCCTGTTCTCTCTTTCAGCTTCCTGATACTGTTGCCATCCCTGCTGCTACGTACCATGCCTTCCCCCAAAACAAACTCTTATCCCTCTGGCACTGAAAGTCAAAATAAACTCTTTCTTCCATAAGTTGCTTTGGGTAGTGGCATTTTATCACAGCAACAGGAAGGAATATGTTAGAAAGGCCTGCCATGATGCTTAGCAAATATTGATGACCAAATAACTAAATCTTGAAATTTTTTAGTGTGTATGTTCTATGTTAGTGGAGAATTTTCACAATGAATGCCTATCATATATACAAAGCATCTAAGGTCAAAAGTCAATGTCCTGGTATGGAAACAGACTGTCATGATGGAAGAGTTGGACAAGATTTTGGGATTTACCCACCCTGTTGAAGGAAGCCCTCTCTGGGTTAGACTTTTGCACATTCAGCTTCTAGTATTAGCTGAAACTGACCTTACTTATTCTCAGCATCTTTTCTAAAAATATCTAATGTGTTAAAAAAAATACTTAGACAACACCTAAGCCAACAGTAGAACCCAAACAATCAACCAACCAACCAAACATGCAGAACGCCTATGTGATATACAGTCATGAACTGCAGTGGGGTGGAGTAATAGATCCCAGTGTCTCTTAGGAGTTGTTCAACACAGAGGCAAGAGCCTAGAATATATGTGTGGTACACTTAGATGCTCATGGGATGCTATGTGTTTGGTTCTCATAACTACTGAGAGCAGTTTACTATTCATGTTCTTCCATGACAGTGATGTGCCACCTAAATCTAGAAGTATGTAATGTTATTTACTTTAATTTAGTAAATATATTCTCACTGTATTGTAAATCTATCAGAAAGGCAATACTGCAACCCATTGTACCAATCAGGAACCATAATTTCATGGAGATTCAAATGACTTGCAGAAAAAGTGCAATTCTGAGCCAGTATTTTCCAGCAACTCTTAGAATGTACAGGGTGGGGGTTCCAGGAGCAGACTTCATAATAAATTTTCCAAGCAAGCATACGTTATTTTGTGAAACCCCACCAACACTATGTTCTTGTAAAATCTTTACTATTTACTTTTAAATTATTGTTTTAATGTTTATTTTTGCATGTATGTGCATGTGTAGGCAGTGTCCACAGAGGCCAGAACAGGGTATCAGGTTTCCTGGAGATGAAGTTAGGTGACTGTGAGGTATCTGATGTGGATGTTGGGAACTGAACTCAGGGACTCCACAAGAGCCGTAAGTGCTCTTAACCACCGGGTCATCTCTTCACCCTCTCATCTTTTTTATTCTAAAGAAAAATTAATTTTGGACCTGGAGAGGTGGCCTAGTGTTTAAGAGCAGGTAGTGTTCTCCCAGATGACTTGAGCTCAGTTCCTAGCACCCACGACTGGAACTTCAGAACTGCCTCTAACTTTAGTGTCAGGGCATCCTATGCATTCTTTTGATCCCATATGAATATAATTAAAAATAAAATAAAATCTTGAAGAATATTTGTGTGTGTGTGTGTGTGTGTGTGTGTGTGTGTACATGAGCCACAGTGTGTATGCATAGGTCAGAAAAGAATCAGAGAAGAATCTTATGGAATTGGTTTTCTCCTGCCACCTAGATGTAGACTCAAGTGAGCAAACTGAGACCACCAGGCTTTTAGAGCAAGCACCTTTCCTTTCTGGGGTCTGTCACTAGTCTCACCTGGGTGCCCTGATGGGTCCTCTTGTCATCTAGTCCTTTTGGAAGGGGTTCATATAACTCTATAAATTCAGTCATCTATAGATCACCTGGTCACCTTGGTTAGTTTAGGGATGGGTAATTACTCCATCATAGCAAATACAAGGGCTTTTTCTGCTATAATTAATGAGCATAAACTCAGTTTCCTTTTTTAAAAGTTTATGTTTTTCAACAGTTTTATACCCACACATGATGTATTGTGATGGTACTGAGTTTTCATTGAACCCACCTTGGTACAGATGACCACAGTAAACACTTGTTAAGGGCAATCACAGAGATCCTGAGGCAAGGTCAAAGGACGAGGGGATTTCTCTGTGATTTACCAATGAATTGCTGAGGCTCCTTGACCCAGCTATGACTAAATCTAACCACCATGGGCCTTAGGAGTACACATAAAACAATCAGTCTTCTTTTGAGTCCTACTTGACTTTACATCCCACTTGGAAACACCAGCCTCTGTAAGCACTGAATCTCTCGACCCTGTGTGGACACTTCTCTGCAGACCTCCCTGAGTGTTGATCAGACTTCAAACACTTCAGCCATCTGGGGATATGGCTGGATTTGTGGAAGAAAATACCTTGCTCGACTCTATACACCTGTCTCCCAGGAATGACTGTCCCATCAAGACAAATATAGCAGGTGGGTGAACCACAGCTCAAATGTTGTCACTTGGAAATTTTATTTTAAATGATCTGATTTAGAGGAATGGTCTTTGTCTTTGATGTGCATATGAGATTGCCACCCATCTATGCTTAACAAGCCAGCTTCTATTTCCACTATCAGAAGCACGAAAATAAGTAAGTGATTGCTCTTTTTAAATTCATAATATTTTCTACCACAGATTATGGGACATTAGGTGGGATTCTTTCTTCAGGAGGTGTGGAAGCTTGCCTTTCTTTTGTTGGATATCGTCACATTTTTTGACACTGTTTCTTTGTTTTATAAACAAGAATGGCCTACCATCAGCCAGAGGAAACCCAGAGAATCCACACACAAACTCAGTTTCTGTGGAGACAAAGAAGAGGCAGCGAGATGGTTAGGAGAAAAGTTATAAATGTAATGATGGGAAAAGCATGTGGTTCACATTAATTCAAAAGGGACCCTTTATTGGATTGTGATCTGATTGTGTTTACAAATATATAGCCAGAGGCTTTTAATTTTGGGGCAATTTCATTGTTCATAGATATATATCCAGCTACAGATATACATCTATGAAATTATGTGCTTATGTGTTTTAAATGAGATACGGCCTCTCTCCTGTAATGCAATAACCTTCCTTCTTTATGATCTACAGTTGCCCAAAGTTGGGGCAATTTCATAACAATCTGATTTGAAATACCATAATAGATGGAAGATGTAAATATGTGATGTTTAGAGACACGGCTGAAATTTGAATTCATTGGAATCTAGCAACTGAGAGAGCTAACAAGGACCGAGTCTATTAAATCGCACACATCGGCTTCGTGTGCATCTAGCCACCTCTTGCCTCTTCGCTGTTTATTTTTCTTTGAAGCCCAAGTTCAATAAATAAACCCACTAACAATTAAAATGTCCCCAAATGATTTTAGATTGAAAAATGCAAAAACCAGTTGGGCTGATGCTCCAGTTGCAGCACTGTTTGATTATTTTCGCTAATTGCATTTGGAGGGGTGGGATGGGAGCCGACGAGGCGCTGGGGCTTTTAGTGAGAGCTGCCTATGAAAACCTCAATTATCACTAAGAATGGAAAATGTTCATAAGAGATGAATGCTCCTCCCAGTCAAGAACTGTCTTTTTGACACAGCACAACTGACTTGGGAGAGATTTTATTCTATGCTCGCTTCTTTCTTCTCCGCCCTAAGCCCGGCAGCCTTCAGTGGCTATAGGTGAGCCCCTTGGCCTGCCTCCAGCTCAGATAAAGCAGCTATTTTCCTAACTCAGACACTGAGTGCCCTACACTAAAAAAGATGAAATCAGAAAGCTGTGTGGAGAAGTAAAACCAACATGGAGGAAGGCACCTTTGTGAGGTCTGCCTTTGGATGGGCTCTGTTGTGCAAGGCAGGTGACTCTGAGAGTACACAGGACAGGAAAAAGTGCTCTCCATTGTGTGTGTGTGTGTGTGTGTGTGTGTGCACATGCGCTTCTGTGTATGCCTGTTCATGTGTGTGTACATACATGTGGAAGCTGAAAGCTGATGTTGGGTGGATTCCTTTATGTGTGTGTGTACTTGCATGTGGTTTATGTATATGTTTGTGTTTTTTGTGCAGGCCAGAGGTTGACCTCAATAGCTCTCCACCTTACTTTTTGAGACAGGGACTCTCCCTGAACCTGGAGCTTGTTCATCCAGTTTGACTGGCTGGCAATAGACTTCAGGGAACTTCCCGACTCCACCTTCCCGATGCTGGGATTACAGTTGTGTTCTGCCATGTCCAGATTTTAATGTAGATGCTGAGTTCTGAACTCCAGTTCTCATGCATGCTTGTATGTGTGTGTGTGTGTGTGAAAGAGAGAGAGAGAGAGAGAGAGAGAGAGAGAGAGAGAGAGAGATATGTTATCAACTAACTCCTTTCCCCAGCCCCAGTGAATCCTCATGTTTAGACACTGCTGTAAGCAGATGTACCATGCATGACCTTTCATTAAGAGAACTCTAGGTTCAGATGTCATCTCAGAGAAGCTTCTGTTTGTTCTGTCCTTACTCTGCTTCCTCTACCATGGCACAGTTTGCTTCCACACAATCATAGCTTTCCTCTGGACAGAGCTCATATTTGTGTTTTGCTTGCTAAGCCCAGGATTGTGCCCTTGTAGGCTTCCTGAGCACAGATTCTGGCTCCTCCTCTGTGTCTTTCTTTCTTCCAAAGGGCTGGGAGCTTCAGAATCACAAAGGCCTAGCTTAGAATCCTGTCATGCCCTCCAAACAGGGAGCTTCAGCTTTGGGGCAAGGGTTTATCATCTGAAACACAGGGCAACAATCTATCTTCCAACATCGCTGTACAGTTAGTAGAAACACAGAGCAGAAGGCAACTGTCAGGTGACAGGGCAGAAAATGGACACTTTACTGGTACAGGGAAGCTCGGGGTCTTTGTGTTTTTAAAAATTAATTTATTCTTTGATATTTATGTACACGTGCACATTATATCACTATTGTCATTCGATCCTTTCTTATCACTGCCCACCTCCCTGCCCTAATTTCCCTTCACACTGAGTTGTTACCCCATTTGAAGTCTATTTGCTTTGTGACCCATTGGGTTTATCCAGGGGTGCTCCCATGAACACAGATGTGACACTTTATATTTCGGTATGGACAATTCCTCAGTGACTGCATCACTGAAGACAATGACTTCCTATTCTTCAGAAGCCCTCTACTGCCATTGGCTCCCTTGGACAGGGTGAGACTCTTGTGATAGAAAAGCATGATCAGAGCAACTTACAAAAGAAAACCTTTAATTTGGCTTAATATTGTTTCAGGGTGTTGGAGTCCATGATGGCAGAGCATCCCTGAGGCAGAGAAAATAAAAAGTCACTGGAATCCCATCAGTCTTTTAAAACCTTGAAGCCTATCTGAACAAGCACAGTTCCTTCAACAAAGCCACACCTCCTAATCCTTCCCAAACAGGTTCACCAACTGGGGACCAAGTATTCAAATATATGAGCCTATGAAGACATTCCCATTCAGACTACTATGGGCTCTATGAGCGCCTCTCTCATCTATGACTTCATGTGGCTTAGTTTTGCAGGCAACCACAGTTGTTATAAATTTTCAAGTGCCGTGACTATCAATCAACTCTTATGTTCTTTCTGGCTTCTCTTCTACAAGGGGATGATATGGATTTCTTGTTCAATGCTGAGCACACAGCAGTCACTTGTTAGTCCATTAGCTAGCTACCCACGAGTCTCTGTATTGACCACTGTTTTCTGCAAAGAAATTTATTTAATCAAGGCTGAGAACAGCACTACTCTATGGCTGTAAACATATATTTAAGAAGCAGTTTGATAACATGTTCAATCAGCAAGTCAAATGCAGTGGGTTTACTACTAGTATCCATATGCTTTTCAGCTACAGGCCTGATCGAGATCCACTGTGCTGTTCAGGAATGCTCTCCTAGAGGTCAAGCCTCATGATCCCATAGAAAAGGATTGGTTACCACCACAACTGTCATGCCACTAAGGCGCCTCCAATTTTAGCAAATTGTTATTGCAGCAAGCAATGTCTAAAGCCAGGGAAGACAATTTCTGATTTTTTTTCCCAGCTCCTTATACAGTAACTTCCAATACTGAAGGCTAGCCTAAAGTGGAAAATGTCTGGCTCAGTTTTGGCATGTTTTCTCTAAATTTTACAACCAAAAGGTGCAATATATTTAGCAATAAATTCTTATCATCTCAATTTGGTGGACAGCCAATGGCAATGTCTGCAACCTATATGGTTTTAGATGTCTCTGGAGATTTCCTGCTCAACAACTCATAGGGTAGTACCCTGTACCTGACACTAAGATTTTCATTTAATAACCTATGATTTCTAGATCATCATTATCTAGTCATACTTGACAGCTCTCTTCAAAGTCTTATTTTTAAAATATATCTTAATAAACTTATACAGCAGTGGACTTCTATACAGCTTCTTCTTATAACCTTAGTTTTAATGAACCTCTCAATGTACCCCACTCTGTTTCTGTTCCCTATCCATCTTTATTTAAACATCATCTCCTCTGGTATCACCTTCTCTCATGTTCATAGTACATGTGTCCTGCCGTCTCTGTTTACCCCCTACTCTGATGCCATATTCTTGCACTAGCATTTTTACAGGTATCCAATTTTGACAAACATATATAAAATATTGAATTTATGATCCACACGAGAGACCATGTAACATTTGACTTTTGGGAACTGGGTTACTTTCACTTATTATAATTTTTCCAGTTCCATCAATTTACCTGAAAATTTTATTTTACTTTAGAGAAAAATAAAATCCCACTGTCTACATGAACAATGTTTTCATTATACACTAATATGTTGATGGACATTTAGGCTGATTTCATCTCACAGATAGTGTGAACAGAAAAGTTGCAACCATGGCTGAGCAGCCGTCTCTTTAGTTGAATAGAATCCTTTGTATATAGGCTGAAGAGCTATGGCTGGGTCATATGGAAATTTGAATTCGAGTTCTTTGAGACTCCTCCAGACTTATTGTCATAGTGTTTAGATTGGTTTTCATTTCTACCAACATTATATAAGGGTTCCCTGTCCCCACACTCTCACTAGGACTAATTGCCATTTGTGTCCTTGATGGTATCCATTCTCAGTCAAGGTTACCCATTCTGGGTTAAGGAGAGTCCTAAAGTAGCTTTACTATACAGTTTTCTAATAATTAAGGGCAAATTGCAGTCTTAAAACTGTTTATTAGCCGTTTGTATTTTTCTTTTGAGAACTCTGTCCAGCTCCTCAGCCCGCTTTCAATGAGGCACTTCGCTATGTTTACTTTCTTGACTTCTTTGTGTTCTGTAGACACTGATCAGATGTACAGCAGGCAAACATGTCCTGCTGCCTCCTAACGGGATCGACAGTTTCCTTTACTGCACAGTCGTTTCTGAGGTTCGTGAGGTCCCATTTGTCACTTCCTGCTTTTTCCTTGCTTCTCCCATTTTGCTGTCCTGCATTCTAAGCATCCCATCATTATGCCACCACTTATAAACACAGCTGTGCAGGGCTCATGTCAGGGGTCCTTGTGAGAAGGATGTGATGAGGCAACTCTGTGTGTGAGGATCAGGATGTGTTCACTCACTTGGGAGGTCAACACATTGCACGGCCATGATCTCTTATGGAACTTCATGATGTATGTGCCTGTTGACTTCTGAAACTTCATTAGGCTGCATGTGACTGAATTCATAATCACTGAGCCTGTCGCTCACTAGCACACCTATCATGCTATGTTCTTAAATTTTCCTTCTTCCCGTTTTTGCCTAGCCTTACACTCTAGCCTCAGCTGCCACAGCCCCACACTTCTTATCTTCTCTGTATGGGATCTCATAAAGAGGTTGGCTCAGGCTTGTTTCCAGTCCATGGCAGGCTTTACTCTAACTTACATTCACTCTATGATTGGCTCATCTTGTAATTATGGAGCCCAGAAGCCCTGGTTCACTGATTTATGAAAGGTTTTCCCATGAGATGGGATATGGCAGACAGAATTGCCTTAATCCTCAATGCTTTGCTACACCTTCCACCCATGAAATTAGGGATACACTTTTAGAACATCCTCTGCCTGTACTAACCTTGGACTTCATAGAGTGTTGAGCCTGTTGGACACTTTAAACCAGTCTTGTACCACACAGTTTTCTGTCACTGTGGCTTCTGCCTTCTGTGTCTCAGGCTCACCAGATAATACCCAAGTGAGACACATTCCTTCGTCTCTCCACTCCATACCTCTCTCTTCCTCGTTGTCCTGATTTGCTAGCTTTCTTACTTCCCCAACTGTCACCTATAAACAAGTCTCTCACTTCCCACAGAAGGTCCTGGCATTACAGCATGCGGAAGGGAGTTTTGTCCAGGGGGCCCAAGCCAAGTGGGGCATGCACTAGAACAACGACTCAGGCAGGGCACAGAGCCTTTTCCTAGAGATCCTGTCAGAACCAATGGTGAGAGTTGCTGCAGACATCACACATCCTGGCTGCAGAATTCAGAGAAACCACACCAGAACTGAGCTTCCATAATGGCTCACATTCATACTGTTTGAAAGTATTACACAGTTTGGAGATAAAAGTAAACAGTAGCCTTTCCCAGACTTAGGTCTTGCCTACTATAATATCAACCTCCAGATAAGAGGAACTTACTGGTGCAATAGTGGCATGATTGGTAAGGAGGTAACCAACTGATTTCTTCATCAATCTGTTTTCCAGCCTACAAAATAGAGTCAAAGACCTGTGGCTTCAGGGGTCATGGACATAAAAGATGAATGTACTACTTTTGTCTTGTTAATTGAAATTATCAAACTTCCTCTTAAGTATAAATGTCCTGCCAGGTCCTGCACATTAGTTAACATAATCGAAGGGCAAGGGTAAGGTGTAAGAGAAACTAAGTTTTACAGATACATGTGAAGGAAATGATTGAAGAATACATTCAGTAGGATTCAGCTGGGTTATAGGCTTGCTGTTCAAGCCCATTGGGTCTGGGCCAACATCCTAAGGCTTCAGAATAACACTGGGAGGTCATCTTTCTTGAATTTTCCCTTTATGCCAAGAATTGAGTTCCCTTTCAGAGTAGGCTGGGGAGAAAGTATCAGAAAACAAACAAACAAACAAAGCTCTGAGGATATATGTTAAATATTTAATAAGTCCTGGAGTATGAGAGAGACCACATAGTCAAATCCTAGGCAGGCAGCTCAGGAAATCCTTGAATACAAGGATAAACAGTTGAGTCAATCACACACACCTTTAATCCCAGCACAGGGAAAGCCAGGACCCAACACCCTTGATCTCATAACTCCAGAAACAGAACTTCTTCTGTTTCTATGAGTTCAAGGCTCCATGCCACCTTTAATCCTAATTTGGATAGAATAGGGTATATAAGGGCTGTAGAAACCAGACAGAGACAGAAGCAAATGGCAGAAGCTACTGGCAGAAGTGACCAGGAGCAAGACTGAGGAAGTTGCAAGATAGCTGGGTGAGAATTGACTGTGGTGCTTCCTCTCTCTGATATTTCAGCCTTTCCATGATATTTGGCTCTGAGTCTCATTCATGCTACTACAAAGCTCCACTGAGCATACTCAGGGCAGCAACAAAGGAAAAGATCCTGGGTGTGTTAACACTTGTGCAAAGGGAAATGATTTGAAAGAAAATGGCCCTGAAAGGGAGGGGCACTATTAAGAAGTATGAGTAGACAGAGGGTTGTTGGAGTAGACAGAGGAATTATGTTACTATGAGGGTGGGCTTTGAAGTCTCCTACAGTCATGTTACCCCAATTATAACAGACCACTCCCTGTTGCCTTGGGATCAAGATGTAGAATTCTCAGTTTCTTTTCTAGCACCATGTCTGCCTATACACCACCATGTTCTACCATGATGATAATAGACTGAACCTTTACATTGTAAATCACCCAATTATTAAACATTTTCCTTTATAAGAGTTGCCATGGCCAGGGTGTCTTTTTTCAGCAATAGCAACTCTGAGACAGAAGTTGGTACCAAGGATTGGGAAATTGCTGTGACAGACCTGACCATATTTTTGTTTGGAGGAATTTAGACTTTGGTACTTTTGGTCAGAAAGGCAGTGGAAGCTTTAAGCACTAATTAATGGGCCATATTAGTAGGAGTAGAGAAGACAACAGTGCTGAGAATGATTGAACTGCAGGGAAATGGCTCAAGAAGTTTCAAAGGAGAAGAATTTTAATATGTTGCCTAGAGATCATTCTTGTGATATTTGCAGTGAAGAAAGTGGCTGCCTTTTGTCCTTGTCCAAAGAGTTTGCCTGAACCTAATGTGAGGCATTTTGGATTAATTTCATTGGCAGAAGAAATCTCAAAACAGTCTAGTATAGATTCTGTCATGTGGTCATTAGGGTAACTCTAATGAAGATTTATGATGAAAAGGAACAAGCTAAGCAGGGTAAATACAAAATGTAAAATTTTAGGAGTAAAGGAAAAACAAGGAGTAGAATAAATTCAAGTTCTGTTTTCAAAGAGATGAACAGATTAAGAAATGGAATGGGGGAGTGGTGACCTCAGGGTAACATCTCACCTAGCTAAGTTTCCAATTTGTGAAAAATAATTAAAGAAAAACTTAGACCCTGTGTGGTGGTGCCCACATTTCATCTCAGCACTCAGAAGGCAGAGGCTGGCAGATCTTTGAGTTTGAGGCCAGCCTGGTCTACAGAGCAAGGTCCAGGACAGCTAAGTTTAGCTAGTGAAGCAAACTATAGAACACAGAAAGTTGGTGAAGATGTACTAGAATAATGTTGGAGGCCATTTTCCAGCCCCTTGGCAGCTCTGGCTATGTGGTTCTGATTTTAAAGGTTATAAAATATTCCTCCATGACTAAGGAAAGCTGCTGAGGCCAAGCATGTGTCAGAGGTGTCGTTGAATGGAAGCCTAGAGAGGCCATTGTGTGAACCTGTGAAGGAGAAGCCTGGATTGCCTTGGAGATGCTAACATGTTAGAGAAGACAGAGTTGTGGATACCTGCTGAGGAAAGCTGCAAACGAGGAGTAGAACCAACTCAAGAGAAAGAAGTGTTTTGCAGTCAACAAAGCTGAAAGGAGCTGGAGATCTGAAGAGTATTTTGACATCAGACCTGGGGATGCAGAGTTTGGAGTTTGTCCAGCTGGTTTTTGGTCATGCTTTAATCCAGTATTCCCTCCCTGTGCTTTCTTCCTTACAATTTGGAGCTATAATGTACATCCTGCCCCATTATATGTTGGAAGTATGTGATCTAGTTTTTGATTTTGATTTTACAGAGGATTACATTTAATAGATTAAATGAATCACAGAAGAGACTTTGAACTTTAGTTTTAAATAAGTTTGAGATTGTTATAGACTATGTGGACTTTAGAAGTCAGACTAAATGCATTTTTGATATGATATGGCTATAAGCTTTTTTTGGGGGGGGTCAGGGAGTAAAATGTTTGTGATTTCAAAGAAAATGGCTCCCATAAGAAGTTCCACTATTAGGAGATGTGGCCTTGTTCCAGTAGGTGTGGACTTGGAGGAAGTGTATCACTGTGGAGGTGGGCTTTGAGGTTTCCTATGCTCAAGCTATTCCCAATGTGACAGACTGCTCATTGCATCATTAGAATCAAGATGTAGGGCTCTCAGTTCCTTCTCCAGCACCATGTCTGCTTGCATACTGCCATGTTCCACCATAATGATAATGGACTAAACCCCTGAACTCGAAGCCACCCTATTAAATGTTTTCCCTTATAGAAGTTGCCACGGTCATGGTGTCTTTTCACAGCATAGAAACCCAAACTAAGATACCAGTAAATACCTGATAGTACTACAGAACCTGCAGGATGCAGACTCTAGAAAGAATTCTGGATTCGAAGATGCTCCTGGTCCAGTGGCAAGGAAGACTCCATCACTAGGAAGAGAAACTAGATGAGCAGGCCCTGGCATGTTACAGCAATTCAGCCTTTGACTGGGGGCAAAGTGAGATGGGGGCTGGAGAGAGGAATACACTGCAGCCACAATTTGTCATGTGAGAAGG
The DNA here is from genome assembly GCA_004025045.1 of Sigmodon hispidus. NCBI lineage: Eukaryota > Metazoa > Chordata > Mammalia > Rodentia > Cricetidae > Sigmodon > Sigmodon hispidus. The sequence continues at coordinate 83,370 of PVIH01000853.1, read as the reverse complement.
CACTAGACGATGAGTAGACATTGTGGAATTGATTCTAGGGGCAACTGACACCAGACAGATGCAGAGCAAGATTAAGACTGCTTAATCAAGTAAGGCCTAAGTGTGAGAGCCAGAGGATAACACAGAAAGTCTCACACCTCATCTCTTGCCAGAAGAGTTGAGGATCAGGCCCTAATTAAAAGAGTAATAGATTGTCTAGAAAGAGCTGTAGTCTCAGACCCTGCAGGCTTGTAATGCTGAGCTAGTTCTCAAATGGAGGCATGGTCTGATAATGGTTCAGTGAGTCCTTGTGAATAGTCTCGCTTCCTTACTCCTTTGATTTAAAGATTTCCGGTTTTGAAGTGGGTGGGTCACCCTGCTGGTAACCACCTGAGGGCAGATGCGGATCTCCACACAGAAGGGAGGGGGGTGGGTAGCATCTGATGTGGCTACAGCGCAGCACAGGGCAGCAGTCATTGCTCTGATGTTGTTCACAGTCTAGCCTCCCCTTGAAAAAAAGACACCTGTAGCTAAAGTCTTGGAGCTTCTCCGCCAAAATAGACCTAATTTAGAGTCAAAAGCAGGTTGGGATGCAGAAGGCATGGACTGTAGTAGATGCTGCTGAGCTTCTAAGACACCATTGGGATGGCACCTGCAGGGCTGGTGCCTAGCCATCCTCCATCATCAAAAAAACTTACTTCCTGGGGCCTCAGGGCACTTGCAGCAATGTAAACCTAATGCTAGAGTGTGAATGTTCAGGTCATCTAGCCTTGATTTGGAGGCATCCTTGAAGGTTACTATTCACAGCAGGGCTTCAGTGAGATCCCCTGGCAGTGGGATTCTATCTTGTTTTTTCCTCTTTGTCAAACCTTTCTTTCCACAACCCCTCTCCAGCTCTCCTGCAGTGATATCAAAAGTTCTACCCAGCACTTACAGGTTCACTCACTGTTTCTCATGGAGCCTACATTTGCACACAGTAAAGTCAGGAGCTCTTGTACTCTCTACCTGGATTATTCTTATTCTGCATTAATCTTCAAAGATGAGGTCCATGCCCATTGCCCTCAGCCTTTCCGAGGATGCCACTGTGATCTTGCGCCTGGCACTCTGTCTCCTGGATCAGTTTTCTGCAACCTATGCTAATTTCTAAGCGTCCTTCCAGCCTTCTTACCTGGCCCCATCCAACTATAGATTGATTCCTGGTCTTTCAGGGAGATAGGAGTGAGGCAGCCACTTGCTGATAGAGAATGTGCAAAGTGGCTCAGTTAAGTCCAAAGGCATGAAACTTGCCTTCTCTACTATTTATGAATGACCAGCCTCCTAAAGCCACACTGGAAACGGGGTCCCACTAGGAGGGTTACTGTCTCACTTACCTTTTCAAAGACACATGGGTAGGTGGGTGAGTCACTCAGTACAGCAACAGCTGACCGTGGTAACATGTGCTGTAGGCACCCAGAGTCCATTCTGAACTACAAAGTAGGTTGCTGGGAGGCCAGGGTACAGCTAAACATCCTTTCAAATGCTTGGGTTTGGTGTGTGTGTGTGTGTGTGTGTGTGTGTGTGTGTGTTCCTCCACACTGTGAAGGATTTTTATTCAGCATGTTTTGGACTTCCATGCTTCTCACTTACGTGCTGTTTAACAAGACTGTCTGAACTGCTTGGTGCGGGAGTCTTTTCCTTGACCAGAAGACTTAGGCTGTACTGATAGTGACAGGGCTGCTTTTTGTGTCCTTCCAGGAGTTCACACTTGCTGAGAGCTCAGAGTTGGCTCAGGGGACCTTTTACCAGTCTAGTAATTTTCATGCTTAACCTTTCATGAGAAGGAGGAATGTTCAGGGTGGAGGAATGGCCTTTTTGCTTATTGTTGTTGTTATGGGATCTGCATGATGAAAAGAAAGTAGAGGCCACTAATCATCTCTTCAACTTGTGGCTTTGCTGCAAAGGCCTCTGGGAAAGCCTTTTCTAGGTGCTGCACTATTCTGGCCAACCACATCCTGCATGGTCTGCGCTCACAGCTCAACCCAAGGCAGTAGAGAACCAAGTTCATTTCTCCATGGGATGTATTGTTTGGTCTGTCTCAGAGGCCAGGGGAGGGCCAGGTCAGGAGCAGCTATAGGGGAGGACTTTGCTAAACTGCTTTAGTGCTCTTGGGAGCACTGGGCTATGAGCATCGAATGTACCTTTTAACAGACAGAGGAAGCAAGATGCTCAAGTATGCATGGAGACTCTGGGGTCTCTTCCTTCCTCCTGCAAATATCCAAACAATCAGACATCACTGCCTCGCTTGGGAGTATTGAACTGTTTCAAAAAGAAATAAGATAATGTGACCAAGAGCTCTCTTTCCTCATGTTGCTTCCACGTTCTCTGTGCTCCAGACACATAATTACTTTGTTCAGGGGGAAAAAAGGCCTTGAACTTCAGAATACACCTTTATGTTCCCAAAGTATGGTTGTTGTGAGGCCACAACTAGGGACATGCTTAGCACATGCCTGTAATGTGGTGAGGGGTGCTGATATCCATTGCTATGAGGACAACCCTCTAATGAGGGGCCCTTGGGATCTACTGCTACCTCTGTAGGAGGCTTTCAGTCTGCTACATAAGAAGCCCCATGAGAACGAGATAGACCCTTCTAGGAGGTTTGCAGAGGGCCTCTACATTTGGTGAGGACGTGGAGTGTGTGAGCCTAAGGAAAGACACTCACTGCCTGCTGAACTGACCTGACCTTCCCGACGGAGACACCAATACAGAATTTCCCAGGGGCTGCTCGGTGAACCAGGCTTGGTGTCTGAGTTCAGTCACTGCTAGGATTGTGGGTGTGCTGTGTGTATAAGTTTGCATGTGTCCTTGTGTGCACATGTACATGTTGCACAGATGAAAGCCAAGAACTGCACAGAGAAAACTTCGGGTTGACCAGATAACCCTGTGATTATTCTCAGTATAGACTCTTGGTTGGTGGTTCTTCCCTCCCTCCTTCCCCCTCCTTCCCTCCCTCCCTCCCTCCCTTTCTCCCTCCCTTCCTTCCTCTTTCTCTCTTTCCTTGCTCTGTTCCTTCCTTCCTCATCCCCTCCCTCTCTGCTCCTTTCCAGCCTCCTTCTTCTCTCTTCTTTCCTTTCCCCCTCCCTTCTTCTCTTCTTTCTTTGTCTTTAGAGACATATTTTCCCCATGTGGACTAACCTCACCTATTTCTGTCCTCTAGGAGAGGGACTTGCTTTCCTAAGTGAGACCTCACAGGGCTGAGAACTATGAGCCCACCTATGCGATCATCTACCCTAAACCCTCTGGTCCCTTAGGAAGAAGCTGGTGATATAGAAATAAAGGGCAAGGGAGTTGTTGGCAAGGGTGTCACCATTTGTTGGCAGCTTCTACCACGGGGTATGAACTTAAAATTTTTGTAGTGTTTTATGGAATTTTTAGAAACAAAAAAGTCCTGCCTTTGGTAATATATTATATATTTAATAAGCCAGTCTGGAATATCAGAGAAGAGATCCACCCACAGTCAGAGTTGGGAACTCACACCTTTAATTCAGCATGGGGAAAGATCTGGAAGTGGTGACCTAGGCCTTTAATCCCAGCAGATCTGAGTTTGAGGCCAGCTTGGTTTACAGAGGGAGTTCCAGGCTCCCAGGCAGGCAGTGGTGGTACCATGCCTTTTAATCCTGTATCTCCAGAGACAGAGATTTTTCTGTGTTTCTGTGAGTTCAAGGCTGACTACCAAATAGTAGTAGCCCACATCTTTAATATTAACCTGGATGTGAAGCAACTTATTGAAGACGGTATTTAAGGCAGGCTAGGAAGACAGATTAGGCAGTAGGAGCAATGAGGGGCAGGACAGAGGAAGCTGGAAGATGGCTGGGTGAGATTTGACTGTGGTGTTTCCTCTCTCTGATATTTCAGCCTTTCTCTGATATCTGGCTCTGAGTGTCATTGTAACAACCAGAATTCATACAACATGGGTCCCTCTATATTAACCCTTTACTCAACCCCTGTGCTTTACTTAGATGTTTCCATAGTAGCCAGAACTGCCTGAAAGTCCTAGGTACTTTAAACATGCTGAATTTAGAGATAAGTCAGGCTCTGCAGCTGTGTGCCCTCTCATCCTCTTCACTACCACAGCAGTTATTTGGATGCATATAATGTTTTCCTTTATAGGAAGCTTGGATTGTATATGCTTTTTTGCACACCGGATATATATTGCTTTGTGTTGGGATATTTGCATGGACAGTAAATACCAGGCACCATGTGGAACAGGATGCTCACCACCCTACTTTCTTCCCCCTGGCTCTGTGGAGAAGTTTGGGTGATGGATAATAAGCACAGGGTTCATTTCCCTGGGTGGCGGGGCTGCTACACACCCACATGCCTGTAGATCACTACCAGGCTATGTCATTTGCTTTCTATAAATTTCAGAGCAAGGAATTTGGAAATCAAAAGGAATTCTGCCTATGACCTCAAACTACGGAGGGGCCGGAAGCCAGGTTACTTCCCCATTCTTCATTTGTTTCCTCACCAGCTGAGCAGTCACACCTTGTGAAGAACTGTGTGGGATAATGTAAGTTCCCACCAGAGCCCTGCATGGCCCCACATCTCACCTGCAGTATAAAAATCAAAGCTCTGTTCCCCTCATGTGATGTGCTGGGCATGGGATAACTTTTTCTCTATTCATGTGTATGACTTGCCTGTATGTATTTTAATGTATCAAGATGGGAAGGAAGTACATGGAGAAGTCACTCCACAAAAAAAGAGGAGGTCATTTTGGGAACAGGTGGATAATGAATGATCTATCTGAAAAGGTAGAAAAGCCCTGTGAAGATGCTATTGTACAGAAGTAGGGGTGCTTCTCTGGCAGTTTGACAGAGGATAGGTCCCCCATCACCAAGAGCAGTTGAATGCAAAGAGTGTATTTTTCTTAGATCAATGTGTGTTTGAGAACAACCCAAGAGTCAAAGCCGAGGCTTTGTCAGCTTTCTATAGAACTGGTTTCAACTGGTGGCAGAGTTTTGGGCATCGAAAGAATGCAGTAACAGGTGTAAAAAAAAAAAAAAAGAAGTGTTATGGGATAAAGTTGTGGAAGCCCTCATGGGTTTTCATGTGACATACCTCTCAGGTGAGGTAGAGAAAGGCCATTCCAAGACAAAGGACAGGCTAATGACGTGTGGCTGTAAAGCAAGTCATGGTAGGACCATAGAACGGGAAATTGTTCAGCGCTGTTGGAGGAGGGGGAGGCTGTAAAGATTGATGGTTATTGAATATCTATTGACAAAATGAGATTTATGTCCCAGGAAGATGGACAGGATAAACTGGAAGGATCACAGCCTGAGGCAGAGGTGGGGCAGTAACACCCATACAAATGCCAGGTGAAGCTTGGGGTGGGGGGCTGGGAGACTTGAAGGCAGCCGGGTGGGCCAAAGTTGCCGGACTCCTGGCTGAGTAGGAGCTACATGCACCAAATAACACATATTTCTTTGCTGCAACTCTCAGTAGAGTGAATGTTACATCATCATACCCATTTTATAGATGAAACAAAGGGGGAGCTGGGTAAAATAGCCCCCCAAGTCCATTACAACTGTGGGAATCCACAATCAGCCATTCCCCCTGGAGAAGAAAGATAACCCCTTCTGCAACTCTGAGGATGAAGGTTTTGCCCTCAAGGATCTGGGTCGAGAGTCACAGAGCAGACAACACTTCCTGTTACAGAGATCCAGCCTTCTCTCTTGTGGCTGAGAGTGGTCATGTGACTCGCTCTGGCCAATGAGTTATGTGACAAGCTGAGTTAGGTCAATACTGGACTGGAGTATCTGGCAGGTGATGAGAGGTTTGCTTCTCTTGCTTTGGTGACCGGGGAAGTACATGTTGAGGCTGTACTAGCTCAGACACTTCAGGGACTTTGGGAAGCCGAAGACACCTGCCTATCTGTATGGCCATGGAGTGTGGTGGTGAGCAGCTCCATGTTAGGCTGTGGATGTCTAGACTTGCCTGCACCTGCAACACAACACCACACATTGGCTTATGTGGTTGATGACATCCCATGAGCGGAGTGTGAAGGATGAAGAGAAGTCAGATGGAGGATGAAAACACTGCTAAGATGTGGGGCACTGGGTTGAGCTGGGACATCATCATGGAAGGAAGAGATGATGGAAAGGTCTCCGTTTTCTCCCATGAAAAATGGGGAGAGTTAGCATCACAACCCCAGTGGTCCATCAGAATGCGATGAGCTGATATACAGGGCATGCCTTAAAACAGGAGTTCCTCGAGCTGTTTGGTCCTATCTGTGAGTGATGGTTGCTGCTCTTACAAGATGTGTGTGTGTGTGTGTGTGTGTGTGTGTGTGTGTGTGTGTGTGTGTGTGAGAGAGAGAGAGAGAGAGAGAGAGAGAGAGAGAGAGAGAGAGAGTAGTTTATACTTTGAGGTCATGGATACAGTTTCTGTGTTGCTCACCTGCTATTGAAAGGTGATTGAATCACAATGACACTAATTTATCAATGGGCTGATCCCTTGATGAATTCTTGGGTGAATGAGCTATGGAGAGGTGGGGCAAAGTTAGAGGTTCTAGGTTCCCTGAGCTTGCCTTTGAAGAATGTGTCTGTTCCTCTAGCCCCGTATCTTTATTCTCTCTGCTTCCTGGCCACCAAGATATAAACAGCTCTGCTCTAGCATCCTCTTATGTCAGCCCCAGAGACATTGGGAAGGCCTTGCATGCTTTGCATTTATGATCTTGTCTGACTCCCAGCTGCCCAGGGAATGTTCATTCTCAGGACTATTTCCTTGTGAGAAGAGTCACCTTGACCTTTGAAATCATCAAAGCTGTGGGCCATGTCCCTCTAACACATAAGATGCTTTGCTTTTCTAGGGGACCCCAAATCCACCCAGCCTGCAGGATTTTAACCCTAATCTCTGAGGCCCTTCAGGGCCCAGGGTCAAGGCCTCAAGAAATCTAGACATGAAAATGTTATCTGGAATCCATGTGTAATCCAGCCTGGCAGCGTGTTGGCATGTCCCATCATCTCGCCATGCACTGATCCCACCTGCAGCTGGCCAGGTACAGACTTTGCAGAGCAGGCAAAGTGGGTCTGTCACTTCTGCTTCCCAGGGAGACCTGTGTGGAGCAAGAGTGTTTATAGACAACACCTTGCTGTAGCCAGAGGTGGTGACTTAAGAACAGCAGGAACGCCTTCATTGCGTCATAAGCTGCTAGTTGAGTTTCTAAGATGTTCCCTTGGCCTCAGTGGGTAGATAAGCACCTGCATTGGAGAGAGAGCTCTTGATCAAGGGCTGATAAGCTCAGGGAAGGAGAACAAAAAAACCACCCCAATAACAACAGAAAAAGCCAAGCGACCCACTGTCGGAGGCTTTATTCATGTACACTTGGGTGTGTGCTGTGTCTTCGCCAGCGCCCAGGGTGGTGCAAAAGCTCTGATTTTAATTTAATTTGGTGGTCACGCAATCATGGAATGAGAGCAAGTCAGAGCTGGAAGGGACTGTGGGCATTGTCTGGTTTGAACCCTTTAATCTTCCAGGTGAGGACACTGAGGGCCAGGGAGCCGCATTGACTTGTTTGGAATCACCCAACACAGCTCGGGTAGAGGGAGAACTGCAGCTTAGGTCTCAGACCCCAGGGCTCCGGATCTTTCCACCCCACAGGATTACTTCACAGCCTGCCATGAACCACTCAGGTGCAGGCTGCCAGTAACACACTGCCTGAACAGTCTGCTCCGTGTCACTCACGTATCTCTTCTGCCTCCAGCAGCAGGCAGCCCCTCCCTCTCACCTGCTGTTGGGGTTGATCAGTTACCCTTAGGCGTTCAGGGCTGGAGCTTGTCACCCGAATAGTCAAAACCTGCTTTTTCGTGTTTGGAAAAAGTGAGGCTCAGCTAAGAGAGGGGGCTTGCTTGGGTGACACATTTGAAGAAAACAAAAGATCTGGCTGTAAAAGTGTCAGAGTTCTCTGGCTAGTGGTTTGAAGACCTGGTGTGGGTGAGGATGTTTTGAAATGCAGCCTCTGCACCAAGCCCCAGCTTCTGGGAAGAGCCACCCTGGGTTCTTTCCAGGATGGAAGCCTCGTCCAGCAAGCCCTTGTGGTACTAAATGTGTCCTTGCTCTTCGCAGGCCTGTGACAAACAATGGCTGGAGAATGGATGAGTCCTTAAGGGCTGCTGGTGGGTGGGGGTCCAGGCCCAACAGGTATTCTCCAGTGGCTGTTGACTCATGTTTCTCTGAATCATTTGCCTCCTGGGTTTGATCTGTGAATGGAATACATAGAACAGTCTAGAGTTTAGTTAAAATAGCTTCTAGATGGTAAGTAACCGCCATATCACTGGCAGGAACAGGCTTGTCACCCTAGGGAGCCCAAGTGTGATTGGCGTGTCTAAATTTATATTTATTTTATGTGTATGACTGTATGTATATGTGTATAGGCACCCCATTTGTGCACTGCCTGTGGAGACCAGAAAGGAATTGGTCTGGAAGTTGAATTTCCTGGAACTGGAGTTATAGATGGCTGTGAGCTGTCATGTGGGTACTGAGACTCAAACCTGAGCCTCTGGAGGAACAGCAGGACATTTAACTGCTGAGCCATCTCTCCTGTCCCTAGTGTGTCCCAGTCTTAATTAACTATGTCTACAGTATGAAGCCAAATTTAGCTCAAATGATGCCTAAAAATGTTGGTTAACAAAGATTGACATGTGTTTAGTATCATGTGGTAGATATAGCTTTTGCATCTTATTTAGTGTGTGTGTGTGTGTGTGTGTGTGTGTGTGTACATGCATATGTGCTACTGTGCACATGTGGAGATCAGAGAACAGCTTGCATGCTTTTCTTCCTCTTTCCATCATGTGGGTCCCAGGGATGGCACTCAGGTCATCAGTCTTGACAGCAGGCATTTCCGTCACTGAGACCTCTTGCTAGACTCTATATAATGAAAATCATTAGGCTCTTGTCACAGCACCCTGGCACTTTGGTCCTGTTCTCTCTCTTGTGTAAATCTCTTTAAATTCTGTGAGTTGTTTTACTCTGCATGTTAATGATGTCATTGTCAATCGGGTTTGAACATCATACACTAACCTCCTGTAACAAACTGAATTCATTCATTTGCTTGAATATCCTAATCTCTTCCTTCCCTGGCCACAATTCATTTTATACACAGACAGACAGACAGACACACACACACACAGACACACACAGATATATACACATAGACACACAGAGACACACAGAGACACATACACACAGACATACACACACAGATACATACACAGGCACACATATACACACAGAGACATAGACACACACATGTTCATACACAGACACACACAGATACATACACAGATGCACACATAGAGCCACACACATACACACACACAGAGCCACACAAATACACATAGACACACAGACACATATACATACACAGGCAGACACACACATACACACACACACACTCTTTTATTAACAATGTCTGTAAGCTGTAATAATTTGTACATTTTTATTCCCTCATCTTCTTATGATGCGTTTGACCCCACAGTTCTGAGATGACCCTGCCAGCTCCCCTCTTGTTTCTTCCCTTCCAGATTTTACTCCCCATTTCTAGCAACTGTGCATTTGATTGCCCATCGCTAAGGGTGGGAGCACTTACTCCTGACTTTGAATGTTGAATCTAACATGACTTGTCCATAGATTCTAGAAGTCAAGTGGTCACAAAATAAATCATTGTGATATTTTATGACTTTGCAAGTGTTGTCGTTCCCAGACAAGTAAGCATTACATGGCTACTAAAAGACCATTCAGGCAGTTCAAGAATAAGTTCAAATACCTAGAATTCTACCTCTTTTTATACTTCCTCCCTCCTAATTCTCTCTTCCTTTCTTATCTAGTCCAATGGCTCTGGGTTCTACTGGGCTGGCATTCTGGAATGTTCCTCATGTTTATTTACTCCTGTCTTTTTCAGTCACAACTTTTATGTAAATGTTGATATGTCTGGTAACAATTTTCTTTTTCTCTCAGACTTAATTCTGCTCCTATCACATGCCCATAGTTTAGCAGGGTATAGAATTCTATATTGTCACCTTTAGAACATTAGAAAAAAATTCATCATTATGTCCTTAGATCCACTTGTGGTAACAACAGGTATGAGGCTTATTTCCTTTATTTTGGCAATGACTGATGAGTGTTTAACATTTTAATTTTTTAAATTTTGTTCTCTAAAATTTTATAATCATATACTTAGCTATGGATTTTTCAAAAAGTTTTACTTTTATTTACATGTGTATGTGTGCGTCTGTGTGTAGGTATGCACACATACATGAAGGTGCCCTCAGAGGCCATATGAGGGTGTGAATCCTCTGGATTTGGAGCTCTAGGTGGTTGGAGCTATAGGTAAGCCACCTGATGTGGGTGCTAGGAATTAAACTTGAGTTTTTTCTGGGAAAAAATGCTTTTTAACTCCAGAGACATCTTGCCAGGCATCCAGTTACTAATTAAAACAAACAAATAAAAAACCTGGGAGACAATATTCTTTCTTCCATGTCATCAGTTTTCTTTCTAGAAGTTCTTAAAAAAATTTTTTTAGCATGTCTGTGTATGACTGTTGTACATGCTTGGATACATGCATGTTCTTGTGTGTGTTGGTAGTCACATGTATTTGTACATGAATGAGGAGACCCAAGGTCGACATCAGAAACCTTTTTTGATGGTACTATGTTTCATTCATTGAGGCAGAGTCTCTCAATCAAACCCAGAGATTGTCAATATGGCTAGGCTACCTAACCAGTACAGTAAGAGTTTCTGGCCTGGCCTAGTCCCAAGATCTGGACCAGCAGTCTCAACTAATCACACAAAGTCTTGTATTAATTACATGCTGTTTTGCCTAAGGCTGAGTCATAAAACTTGCTAACTCTTACTCTTAAACTAATTCATGTTTAGCCAAATGGCTTAGTACCTTTTCTCAGAGCAGCATTTTCATCTTCTTTCCTCTGAGTCTGTCTGGCATCTTTGCTCTGCTCTTCCTCTTTCCAGAATTTTCTTAGTTTGGTAGCCCCACCCATCCTCCTTGCTTGCCTTCTGGCCAGTCAACATTTTATTAGATCAGTAGGGGGGAACAAGCATTTACAATGTACAGGAGCATAATTTCATAGCAGCCCGTCTTTCCCTAGATAACTCTTTTCTCTGCTTTCTGTGAATTGGAACTGTAAAGTGGGATACCATGTCCTCTTGCCATTTGTGTAGGTTCTAGGGATCTGAACTCTGTTCCTCATTCTTGAATGGTAAGCAGTTTAAGCGGTGACTACATATCCCCAGACCCTATTAGCTGGCTATAGGATCTTTCCAGCCTCTCTCATTTTCATCCATGGCTTCCGAGGCTCTCTTCCTGGGAGAATTCACCAATATTACCTTCCAAATCTCTTATTGGCTTTTCTTTCTTTTTCATTGAACTTTTCAAGTCACCTAATTGTGCTCTTCACCTTATAAAATGCAACATTCTCTTCTCCCATGTATTCCATTTCCCAGAAACACAAGTTGGTTATAATTATTTACTCTAAAATTTACCTTTTCTATTCTGGATATTATGATTGCTCTGTTAAGTACAAACCTTCTCCAAATTTATCTGGCAGTCCCAGGCCATTACACAACTAAAAAGTGAGATGCTGGAAGCATATACCACTGTGCACTTAGATGATACTTGTCAGTAAGAAGGCTGGGGGTTTAAATGCTGACTTAAAGATGCTGTGTTGTATTACATTTTTTACATTGTTGTATGAGGTTTCTGGCCCAGACTTACTGGTAGAGCCTCAACATTCAGACCCACAGTCCTACAGAAACACATGCAGTCCCATAGAATCACACAGATGCTCGCTTATATTATTTTTTATGCTGATTGACCTAGGGCCCAGGCATATAATTTGTTAACTCCTTCAATTTAACTCAACCCATGATTCTTGTTCAGCCGTGTGGCTCGGTAGTTTTTCTCAGTAGCATTTCAACTTCTTTCCTCTGCATCTCCTAGCCTCTCTGTGGCATCTCTGCTCTGCTGTGAGATGTTCCCACAGTTTTCTTAGTCTGGTAGCCCCACCCACACTTCCTGTCTGCCTCTGGCCTATCAGCTTTTTAAATAAGCCAGTAGGAGGGACAAATATTTACAATGTACCATAATCCCACTACAATGCTTGACCCCAGCCCCATAGGTCTTGCCTCTCAGGCTCAGATTTTTCCATCAGTAATTTTAAATTCTTCTATTTTTCTTTAAAATTTTCTTTGTGTATGTTTATTGTACATGGCACTGTGTTACACAGGGCATTTTCATTAATGTATGTGTGCTGAACACATTTCCTTTTTACCTCATCTCTTTCCCAGGAGTTCGTTTTTCTCCTTTGACAACTTTGCTTCTACTTTCATGCTATACATGCATGGACAACTTTCTGTGTCTCTATAGAGTCTAGGGGCCACATATGAGAAAAAAAACATTGCCTATTCATCTTTCTGACACTGAGTTAACTCACTTAATATAATTATCTCTAGTCATATCCATTGTTTTGCAGATGAAATAACTACATCCTTCATCATAGCTAAAGTAATTTCCCTGTGCATCTATGTTACATTTTCTTCATCCATCTACTTTGCCACTTGGGACCACAGCTCAGATCCTGGGAACAGTGCTCTGGGATGGACTCCACAGCTGAGCTTCAGGGAACAGTGCTCTGAGATTGACTCCATAGCTCAGCTCCTGGGAACAGTGCTCCTGTGGACACTGATGATCCTGGCTCTTGTTTAGAATGAACAGATGCGTGACTCAGGTCAGGGCTCTATACCCCAATTTTCTTTTCTTGCCCTTTTCAAGTAAAAGGTATGGAATACAGTGCGTAGGATACCTGAATGGGACAGGGATATGTCAGTTAAAAGAGGATCTGAGGGCTGTGACAACTGATATCTGGCTCTCAGGCCATCTCTCCAGGATTTACCTCATGACAGACACAAGAGTGGGCTCCCCACTCAGGACCTCCACTCTCCCTTCTTGTGTCAAATCATAAGTAGGGTATGACACTATCACCCCAACTCTGAGAACTAAGTTACACAGAAACAACTTTTTCAGCAGGCCTTCCCATGAAGTAGAGGGAGTGAGTGGAAGACAGACAGGAAGGGGGGATCTGCAGCTAGCAGACCTGGCGCTCGCTCGACACTGGAGGCTTAACATCAAATGCAGGGAGAAATCCATTTCCTCAGCTCTATTGGCCATCTCGGACGTCTCATTTCAAAGAGAAAGATTTGAATTCAGAGACATTGCACACCCTTTGTTCTCTTGCCCTCCAGCCTTTGGTACCAGTGTGGACGGTACCACAGGGAGAGGGTGAGATCAAACGCCCTCTCCGCTCCGCTACCTGCCCCCAGAGCTGGCCCTTGGCATGCCTAATGAAATCAGCTTGGCTATAGGTTGACAATGCCCTGTCAATTATAATCATTTATCTTGGCAAGCGGAGTATCTGAACACTTGAAAGAGCAGGGGTTCAGCAGACCCAGCAAAACCAGAATAAAATTATACTGCATGGTAATCAGAGCAAGAATCATAGTGAGAGTATATTGCTCACATAAAATTTTACTTCAACTGTCAGAAGGCCGATATGATCTTACGTCTCATTTTCTGCCTCTAGGCTGTCCATGCTTCCATTTGGGTCTCTTTCCATTTACATGGGATGTAGGGGTGATTTGCACAGCCCCCTGTGTGAGTGGAGGAGAGAATTGCCTGGAGCACATGGTGGGGGCACTTGGGGAGTTTGTCATTACTGTTGGTGGGGTGTGTGTGTGAGAGGAGATTCCCTGATGGGTGTAAATCAGGGTGAAACAAGCAGGGGGTCTGAGAGGACATTATCCTCCACTTTGTGACTGTGTAAGATCAAATGGTCCCCCAGACCCTGACAGGGTCCTATTATACCTTTTAGATTATGAAGGACATAGAGAATGCCTCCCATAGCCAGCCTCTGAAGTAGGCCCACTTGGACTTGTTTTGGATCCTTGTTCTGGGTTAGTGTGAATTCTGACAGGAACGAGCTGCTTGTACACAGAGCCTACTCCCTCCCTCTTCTCTGATAGGCTTGAGGAAAGATTGGGGACCAGCAGACCCAGGTCACTGAAAGCGCCAGTAGCCCAGAGTCACACAACACTCCAGAAGGCTGACATAGATCAATTATAGTTCACTTTGGTTCAGGAAGCTCCTCTTTCTGTTATATATACCTTCTCTGTTCTTAGACTGGATGCAGCTGGGCTCTGGTACCTCCTAGTACCCTTCCTTTTCTCTAATTTATATAACACAAAAACAGATCACATAGCCATAGAAATGACTGAAAATACTGTGAACATTTTGAGAACAAGAATCAAAACCTCAGACCTCAGTTCTCTCTTTTGGAGTAGGGAAGGGCTCTCTGTGTGTCCTGTTGCCTGTTTGTGGGAACAGGATCCTCTGAGAGGTGAATCATGAGCTGGGAGCTTCAGGGCTCATGCCCATGTCCCCTGAGGAAGTAGTGACAGTGTCGTACTGGCCACTATGGGAGTTTTGGTGCGAGTCTGTATTGTTAGTATTTTCTACATCTTTTCTCTCTCTCCATCCATATCTCTTGTCATTTGTTATGTTGCAGACACAGGCTGTATGTCTTGCTAGAGATGTGGCCCCTTAGGAACTCATAGGCAAAATGGAGTCCTTGATTGAATTGCCTGTGACTCCCAGAATTCAGCTTCCCGTTCTGGTCTTCCCAACTTTGACTTTTCCAGAGAACAACCTAGGCTTCTTCCTCTGAATTGCTTATTGTGGTTATCCATGTGATGCACCCAGGTGAACATGTCCAGAAGGTTCGTGTCTAGTCTATACTGTGACTTTCTCATGGCTCCTTATGATGCATGGCTTCTGTTTGGAAACTGTTCCTGAGTGGGAGGAAGTAAGACCTTTTCTAAGGCCAGGAGACTCAGGTGCAAAGCACTGGCAGAGAGCTTCACTATTCTTGATCGATTTGAACAAACCTGTGGCAGACAAATTCCAACAGCCCCAATGATCTTAGCCTCACCCTCTTTCAGGCTTCTGTGGTGCGTCAGTGACCTCTCTATCAACCCTTCTGAGTGTCTTACTATTTGAGGGATATTTGTGGATTCCCGAGGTGGTGCTGGGCATGGCGAGGGTGTGATTTGCAGCTTGCCCTAACTCAGTTGTGTGTGACCTTTCACGACAGAAATCCTTTGTGCAGCATAGAGTGTGTGCTCTGCTCCAGGAACCTGTAGTTTACAGAACTCTACACTGCCAATGAGGGTGCCCTGTTGCTTGTCTCTTGCAGAAGGGGAGACCAAGGCACTGAGAGCTCACAGAGCTGGCTGTGTCCTCAGGGACTCTCAAGGCTGACTCTGTGCTCATAACCCACATAGCACCTCTAACATGTTAGAACCAGCCATGTGCAGCACAAGGAGAAAATCCAACACGAGAACAGGTGGTTTTGACATATTATACCTTTATTTCACTGCTATTCCTTCTGGCCAGGTGACAACCTGGCCTCTCTACTTCCTCCCAGTCCACGACATAGTAGGAGTTGTGCTTAGTCACAGACGTTGAAGGTAAGTGGAGGTTATCGGGAGACACTCAGGAGATGATACTCTCCTGGGCTGTATTAGTCCCTACCACCAGTGACTTGATGTTAGGGGAAGTGCAAGGCATCATGGGAACGTTGACTCAGGATTGTTTATTCTGTTACTCATTTGATTGTGGACATATGATACTAGGTTGCTGATTAGGCCTGGAGGAAACTTCAAACTATCTTGTTTTGGTATTATCTACACAAAAGGCTAGATATGATTATGAACTTTGTAGCTTTGCAGCCAAATATATGGCACACTCCATTTGGGAGGTGGAGTTGGTAGAGCGTTTGCCTAGCATGCATAAGACTCCATGTTTGATCTCTAGCACTGTGTAAAGCCAGCATAATGGTACAAGTCCATAATTCTTAAATTCTGGAAGAATTCTTCTAGAGGTCAGAAGGTCAGAAAATCAAGATCATTTTCAGATCTAAAAAAGTTAAATACATGAGACCCTGGCTCAAAAGCAAATAGGTCAGCAAACAGACATTTGGACCATTCAGTTAGAAAAAACAGTGAACACCTGTTACCGGACACAACATGGCTGGACATAGGCTATCATGCTATAGCCAGGGAGAAACGGGTCAATAGCATCATGGTAATATGGAATGAGACCCTGGCCTGTGATCACATAGTAAGGCAACTAGGGTTACCACCACACATCATTTTTTCAAAAGCTAGAGCAAAGGGTTTTGAAAATTTTTACCATAAAGAAACAATCAAGGTGAGGAGGCAGACACGTTTAATTTGATTTTTAACATTATATAAAGTGTCAAGATATAATATGGTACCCCATAAAGGCATAGACTTTTATGTTTTTGTCAATTAGTTAATATAGATTTTCATTTGAAAAGCTTTTGGACTGATCCCACCTCATTCATTCTGCATGTGCCATGTCCACTCAATGTCCCTCTGGTCCTGGAGAACACAGCTGTTGCTGATGAAGCTCATGTTTGACCATGGGCTGCAAGACCTACTGGGTGCAATAAGGAAAACTGATTTGTTATAACACCTGGAAGTCAGAAGACAATTTGCAAGATACTGTTTTCTCCTCCCACTATGTGGGTCCTGGGCTTTGAACTCAGGTTGTCTGGCTTGGTTGCAAGTGCCTTTATCCAATGAGCCATCTTGCCGGTCTCAACTATAGATTGTTAGATTTGGGGTAGTGGGAAGGCAGATTTCCCTGCTGGGAGTCCTCCTTCAGGGACATCCCCTCTGTAACTATCACTGTCAGCTCTGAGTCTGAGGTGGAACTCGGCAGGTACAGTCCTATGGACAACTGCAGGGAGAGAAAAATGGTGTGGCCCACATCCCCATCACACCAAAGCTGCTCTGGCGTTATGTCCTGAGAGTTGGGGTGGCCTTTAATGCTGTGGATTCAGAAACAGGCCCAGAGGTGACACACAGCATGATAGCATTAGCAGCTCCATCTGTTAGGCTTTGAAATGGGATTACACCTGACCCGAAGTATCAAAAGACATTAAGCTGTGAAGACTGAGAATCATTGGTGTTCTGCCCCCCAAAGCTCCAGGTCTGGGGAACCTGTAGGCAGATTAACTGCTCACCAAAGGCACAGATGCCAGAGTGCAGAAGAATGGCTTCCTCAGACACCCAGCTCACATCTTTATAATTTCCTGTTGATTCTATGAAAATATTTACTTTGTAATCTTTTACCAAATGAAGTGTATATTGCCATGGTAACCACTAACCACAAACACCTCGTTAATGACTTCTGATCTAATTTTCTGTGTGTGAGAACTGCTAGAGAATGTCCGCTCCATCCCCTCTTCACCCCATCTCTGCATGAAAAAACAACAGCCCTTCAAGGTCCATATCCCCCTTCTTCAATATGTCACGCTATCTGGAGCCAGTTCTCTTGACTGATTTATAGTGTCCTTTCTCCTAATCTTCAGTAAAGACCTTTAGATCATCAAGATTTATTTGTTTACTAATCTAAGCACACATCTACCCATACATGCACCTATGTATGTCTCTGTTCACTCTTCCACCTGTCCACTCTCCACTCTTTTATCCATGTGCTAATTGTTCGTCCAGTCATCAGTATCCATCCATCCATCCTTCCATCCATCTATTCATTCATCCATCCATTTACTCATTGTCTTAGTCAATGCTTTATTGCTATGAAGAGACACCATGAGCAAGGCAACTCTTATAAAAGGATGTATTTGGGGCTGGCTTACAGTTTCAGAGGTTTAGTTCATTATCATCATGGCAGGGTACATAGCAGCACACACAGACATAGTGCAGAGAAAAAGCTGAGAGTCCTACATCTGCATCCACTGGCAGCAGGAACAGAGAGGCTCTAGGCTTGGAATGGGCTTTTTGAAACTTCAAATCTCACTCGTGGTGTCACACTTTCTCCAACAGGCCATACCTCTTAATCCTTTCAGATAGTACTACTCTCTGGTGACAAAGTATTCAAAACTATCAAGCCACCACACTCACCAAGCTATTTAATCTATCTATTTAGCATCCATTCATCTATCCATCCATCCATCTGTTCATCTGTCCATCAGCTTTCCCATCCATCTATCCAACCACATCCTCACCCACCCACCCACCTTCCCATCCATCTATCCATCTATCCATCCATCCATTCATCATATTCATCTATCATATTCATCCATCATATCCATTCATCCATCCATCCATCCATCCATCCATCCATCCATCCATCAAAAAGCGTTGTCCAGCACATATTCTATTCTATGCCTTCTGCATGGTGATGAGAAAATCATCATGATCATCCTACTCAGTCCTGCCCTCAGACAGGTCATGGCCTGATTATAGAAGCATTGATCTAGATAAACATTTAGAATCTGGGTAAGGCAGTACTCTAATAGGATATGGCACAGAAGAGAGAGCAACTAACACCATTGGTGGGGTCTTGGGAAAGGCTCTCCGGGTAAGCGGCAGCTGAGTTGACATTGCTGAACATGGAAATTCTTCAGGACAATCTGAATGATCAATGGTCCACAGGCCTGCCATTGGCTTTGTGATGCATTTGTGTAGGTTATAAAAAGTCATATCTTCCTGGGAAACACCATATATAACACTACTTCATGGCCCTTCAGGTCCCCCCTCTCCTATGTTATCACTAAGGACATGCCCCAACTTCTTGTGGCCTTGATCAAAGATGTCTACTTGGACTGTACATTCGCTCTACACTACTTCTTGCCAGTTAGATTATACCCCAGAACCATGAACTCACATACCATATAAGAAACCCCTGAAGAATTTAGTAATATTCCTAACAGAGACAGAGACATTCATGCAACACAATGTGATCTATCTCTCAATTCCAAGCCAAGAACCCATTACTTCAGAAATATTTGGGGGGAATTCTAAAAGATACACATACAGTTCATACCTTTGAGGATGTGCGCAGAAGATCTTAAACATTGCCAATGGGTTCTTTTGCACCTAAGACCAGGGCACAGGGCTTTTATGCTGTGTGATCCCAGGAGGATGAAGCCTAGAAGACCTGTGGATACTGATTTAGGATAGTTCTATTGTCATGATCTTAAGCCTGCCCAGTGGAGAGTGAGAATACATTCTTTGAGGCAAAGAGGTTTGTCCAGTATTCTATTGGCACCCCCAGGGTTCTGTTGACTCCAAGCTCCTAGAGACTTAGTCCAGGTGATTGGGACTGGTACCACTCAGTTCATCCTGTGGTTCTGAGGCTACAACATCATCTCCCCTAAAGGGTTCCAGTATTGAGACTCAGAGTTACTGCAGGATGCTTGGTTTCCTTCCCTACGTGGATCTCCAAAGCGTGAGCCTTCAGGGTGCTTTTTCACCACTGAAGACTTCGTTGCTTAGAGCTAATTTTCCAGCCTCCAATTTCTTTGTTCCCCTGGAGTGGTCCCAGCAGGCCTTTTCTACCTACTCTTTCCTTGATACCAGGTGCAGGAATTCCCCAGACTGGAAGGTTGCTGTAGTCCTCAGAAGTTCTTGCTATACATAAGGTGAGAGGCCTTATACAGGCCCATGTCACTGTGAGCTGTGACCTGCTCCTCCCTCAGTTTCCTCACCCCATAAATGGCTGTGTGAGATGGCTGCTCCAGGGTTGAAAGCCATGACGAGTGACCCAGGGGGAATTCTGTTAATGAATTAGTTCCTGGGGTGATTATGTGTTTGCCACTGCCCTGGCTTGAGGCTGGAGGCCTGACACCTCTTCTTATCCACTTTCCCATGCAGGCATATGGACAGATTCAGTAGTTCTGAGGGCAGCCGGGTGGGATTGGGAGGTTGGGGTGGAGCAGACTGATTTACTCACTGCTGTGCCCTGCTCAGCCCACAGCACAGGGCCTCCCGTCTCCTGGGTTGGGTAGCAGGGATCAGACCTGCCACACTTTAATTTGGAACCAATGCCTCAGGGGGAATTTGTCAGCTTGCTTTGTACAAATAACTTGCCTTCCTGGACAGCTGTCAGGGAGAGTCCTGGAGAAGCCTCCTGGGTCCCTCCCCTGCTGAGGAGGCAGGGTGAGGGCTGGGCACCAAGCCAGGCTGTGTACACAGGGGCCCTCCTTCCCTGTAGCTGCCATGAAGACCAGCTTGGAGGTTCCTGTAGAGACAGAAGCAAAGCAAGGTAGAAGAACTTACATCATAGAACAGCCCAGCCTGGGCCTGGGCCAGGTTTACAGCCTGGCTCTTATTAACCCTCTGTCCATGGTGGTCTTGACAGAGCAAAGGGACACACATTCAGCTCACAGTCTTGAACACAGTAGGTGTTCAACTAAAATGACTACAGCTCCAGGCAGATGATTTGGGTGGTAAAGAATTTGTCTTGCAAGTGTGAGGGACCAAGGGAAATTTCCAGAATTTACTAGTGAAATTTCCACTATTTAATCACCAGGAGTAGTGATGTATGCTGTTAATCCCAGCAATGGGAAAGAAGAGACAGGTGGTCCTGGAGCTCAATGGTCAACCAGCCTAGTCTATTTGGTGAGATTCCTGGCCAGTGAGAGACCCACTCCCAAACTAAAAATAAAAGGTGCCTGGGAGATTGTGGACGTTTGAGATTGTCTGACACCCATGTGTATGAGCACGCACATGCATGAGTGTACCCTCACACATACGTGCATGAATGTACACACACATTCGCCTTGTACCATGAACTCATGTGTGCACGGTGTGGGGGGGGGGAGAGAGGGAGAGAGAGCAAGAGGGAGAAAAGGAGAGGAAGAGGAAGAGAGGGAAGGAGAGAGAGTTTGAAAATGGAGACACAAGTTGAGGGAAGCAAACAGATGAGAGACAAAGAATGTGAATAATAACAGGGAAAAATAACCTATGATGATGACGCCCACAAGATGGAGGGAGTTGGGACATTTTCTTCTCCTAATTTCTTTTAGCGGTTCTACTGAATCAGATGCAGCCCACAGCCCCTTCCTTCCTCTATCACTGGGAAGAGCAGGCCTTGCTTCATCAGAGCTAAGGTCTATCTGTCCTGGATCCGTGTTCACTTCTGATTGGGGAGGATTTCCTGCTGTCTGCTGGGCAGGGCAGGGAGGGCTTCACATGAATGGAAAGGCTGGCTCCTTCCTTTCCTGCTCCAGCCCAAGGCTGTGTTTTTCTGTAATGATGCCTATTTGAGCTACCTTTGAATCAGGACACTGTTTTTAAAAAACAGAAAATGAGAGCTTCATCAGGTGCTCATGTTGATGTTGGAAGCCAGGCTATGTTTGTCATGTAAGATCTTAGGTCCTTTGCTGTTTCTGTGACTCAGTTTCCCATCTGAAACCTGGGTGGTGGTAGAGAGAGACATGGGAAGCAGCCAGCCAGTAGGGGTCAGCTATGGAGCAGAGCTTCTTTCAGGGCACTGCTGGACAAATATCCATCTACTTCTGAAGGTGGTGGGTACACCCCTGTTTCTGTGGTGGCCTCCATGGTCATCTGAGTGTGGGGCTTGTGCATGTCGCTTCTGTGTGCTGCACTCCTGTATGTCACAGCCTTGGCTCCAGGAAGCCACAATTTCAAAGGATTTCTACATAGCACTAGAGTAAAGCTCAGCCATCCTCAGCACAGAACACCCACCAGGCTGTTTGTGTCCATCAGGAACAGGCAAGGGAGTGCTTGGCCCAGGGCCGAGGAGCCTTCAGAAGCGGCAAAGAATGCTGGCAAGCAGACAGGGCGACTGTCCGTCGGCCCCACCCTCTGTTCTCCGCCTGGGGTACTTGGCAGCCCAAGCCAACCACAAGACAAGTTTTATCATCTGTTAAACCTGTCGTTTGGAAACAAAAATGACTTCAATAAAATATTTCAACAATTATAGTCCGTTTTAATGAGGTGTGTACCACATAATTACAGATTTTAAAAAAATGTATAGAGTTTCAAAATCCAGCACTGCAGTTTGTGGAGTTAGGGTTCCTCCCCTTGGGATTTCCAGCTGCAGTCTCTACCTGAGGGGACATGGCATACCTGTGGAGTCCTCCGCCCCTCCCCCACACACTTTGGCCCACACAGCCATTCTTTCCACTTCTACCTGGACTCCCAGAATCCTCTAGACAGCTGTGAACTTGTCCATAGGAGGGGCCTGAGGCAGGGACAGTCTGAAGGGCAGGGCAATTTCCTCTTTGTACTTTACTCATGTGGGGATTTTTTTTTTCTTTTTGGCTTGTGTATGTGGTGTACATGTGTATGCGTGTATGCATGTAGAAGATCAAAATTGGTATCATGGCTTCCTTATTTGCTGTCTACTATATTGATCAAGGGAAGGTCTCTCCTTCAACCTGGAGCTTGTCAGTTCTGGCTAGTCTAGCTAGCCAGCTTGCCCCAAAGATCTCCTGTATCTGCTACCTTCTTAGTGTTGCGATTATGGGGGAGCCACATGGCTTTTAAGGGGGTTCTGGGAACTCAAATTCTGGCTTTCATGCTTATGTAACAAGCAGTTTATACAACTACAAGCCACTTCCCAGAGCCCCAGTTGCTTATTTTTAAAATTAGAAAATTAGAATTTTCTAAAAAAAGTTTTAGAAGGGAACTCATTTTTTTTTTTAATTTTCTGCAACATTTTTCTTTTTTAACTGATCTATAGAACAAAGACTGTTTATGCTTATGGGCCAAAATATGATGCTTTAGAACATGCACTCATCATGTGATATTCAGCTTGGGTTGAACACACACACCTCACACCTTTCATTTCTTTATGATGAGATCATTGTGCATTGACTATATTTTTGTTTGTTTTTTTCTTTTGAGACAGGGTTTTGATATGTAGCCCTGGCTGTTCTGGAACTAGCTCTTTAGATCAGGCTAGCTTGGAACTCACAGAGACCCACCTGCCTCTACCTCCTGAGTGCTGGGATTAAAGGCATGCACCACCACTTCCTAGCAGATATTGTTTAGATTTGGAAGTGTGTGGTAAGTATAAGGGGCCTCATGCTTGCAAGGCAAGATACTTACAGAGCAAGCCACATCTCCACCCTGCTTGCCCATCCTTTAAGTTTTCAAGGCTCCTTGTGTGCTCTAGATATTAGCTTCTTGCCAGGTGACTATTTTCTAAGTCTGTCTGCCATCCCACGAGCTTGTCTCTTCACTCTGTGGATGGCTTCTTTCTGTGCTGATGCTTTAAAAGTTGATGTCATCTTTCTTTTCAAGTGAAAGTTTGAAAGAAAAGCTCAATGAGTAGACTTTAAGACAGGTGCTTAGATCAAGTAGGGACATGGTCATAAACATCTTTGGGGCAGTTTCTAGCTGCAGTGTGCTGGCTCAGTGGGTAGAGTAGCTTGCCCCCAAGCTTGGTAACCCAAGTCCCATTTCTAGAACACACACAATGAAAGGAGAACTAACTTGCTCAGGCTGTGTTGCATGCACACACCCCATATGCCATTTTAAAATGGTAGCAATTAGGTGTAGGCAAGTCACTTCTGAGTCCTCTTCCAACTCATCTACTTATTCAATATTTACTGAGCGTCCGCAGTTACTAGATATGAGCTGGTTCTGGACAGACAATAGGAAACAAGACTGGACTAATCCCTGACCTAGGGCCTCATGGGACCTTACCATCTGATGGTGCATGAACAATGACCTGCCACTCTTCAGCTTTCATGTGCTCCATGGAGACCTTAGTAAGCCCTGTGATGGGGCATTAGGAGTCACTCTCATGTGGGGTACACTCCTGCTTGGAACACCCCACGGGGTTGCACACTTCCTCCAAGTATCTCTAGAACAGAGGCTAGATTTTGTGGCTTCCATGAGTCCAGGGCCATCTTCACCCACTCACTATACACATGGAAGCTTCACTCTGTCCATGTACCTGCTCAAACCTTGGGAGTGCTGTCTTTCTCGCCCACTTAACTCTTGGTAGAGTTCTGCATCCTCAGGAAGGCTTTCTGGGTGGAGTCTCTCACAAGTTAATGTCTGTACTTGCTACACCAAAGAGTCTTGGACTTCCCTCACGTTTCATGCCTTCTTCCCACTGGCAGGCTCGCCCCAGCAGATTTATGGTGGGGCCCCACTCCAGCAGTTTTGACTTCTCTTTAGTAGCCTACATGTACCCACAACAGGGAGCGAGCTGTTTTCTCATGAGTGCCTGTGTGGGTGAGGGAGCAAAGAAAGCCGTAGGGTAAGACAATGATGAAGGCGTTCCCAAACCTATTCGTGTGACCACCCTTTCTCCATGGTCTTTTTTCCTACAGATCCAATTGGCTGTGAAAAATGTTCCAAAAATATCAACTGGAAAACCACAGAAATAAAAAAAATTTACAGTTTTAACTGACTTTTATTATAGTATGTGGTCATAGCTTTTACTAGAGTATATTGTAATTTTTCTAATTAAGTTACTTATAATTACTATCTTGTGATTCATGATTATTGTTAATATCTTACTATGTCTAATTTATGAACTAAACTTTACCATAGGTATTGTGTACTGTATAAAAATATAACATGACACTTATAATAAGGTTTTGATGCTGCCTGTGGTTTCTGGCATCCAGGAGCCTGTGAGGGAAGAATCTCCAGTGGATAAGGGGGATGGGATGTGGTATGTAATGTGAGTCGATGGATGCACCAATGAAAAGCGTTGATGACTGGATGAACAGATGATGGATGGGTTAATATGGGTGAGTATGCAAATGAGAGGACACAGATTCGTATCTGTATGTGGATCTTCGTGATTGACAGGGAGAGTGAGGCTGCAGAGAGAGGAGCAAGTGGTAGGATTGCTGGATAGTAGCGAGTCTCTGAGTCACTGCTGGGTTCCCAGTTGCTCTGGACTTTCGAGCAAGCAAGCCATGCTGCAGCAAGCTTGCAGTGGTAGCCCTTTTTATCACTACATGTAGAAGATGCTTCCTTTCCCCCAACCCCAAGGGACTGTTGCAGATAAGCAGTGGCCAGTGGGTAGAGGAAATATCCAGTGTGGGGACCCTTGCTGTCTGTAGGTTTGGATTGGCTGCTGTGGAGGCCAGTGACTTATGGCTGAAGCTTTCTAGGAGGCATTGAGATGCGTGCCTGAAGCAGCTCTGGTCACCAAGAGATGCCACTGCCTGCAGCAGGGCCACCTGCTTGGTGTGGACAGTCATGAGTGTGGGTTTCTGGACAGCTTTCACCATCACCCTGCCAGAAGGACCCAAGTGACATCCTGAAAATTCTATGACAAATGTTTGCCTTGAGGCTCAGGACTCTGGTGCCAAATTTCAAGTTGACAGAATAGAATGCTTCTGAGCTTGGGAGGCACAGGAGAATAGTGAGTGGAAGAACAAGACAGAGCAAGCGGGACAGAGAGAGCAACTGGGGAGGTGTGGCCAAGACGGGAAATAGATAATGCCCATTAAGGACTGTGGACCCTGGAAGGCGCCTGCCAAGAGGTCGCCATGTTAGAACAGAACCAAGGTCTGAGGGTTACGGGTCAGGCAGGGTTCCCTTGTGACAAGGTGTGGTGTGGGTTCTGGACACTAAGTACACCACAGGCTCCCATTGTATCTGGAAGCTGTGTAATGTTACACTTGCCACTGATCCCACAGTGCCAGGTGAGCTCAAGGATTCCTGAGACCACGTATGAGAAAGGAAGTAGGCCAGGGCTGTGAAAGAGCCTTAGTGAGGCATAAGGGAAGGTTAAAATGCTGGTGGCTGTTGTTGTTAGGGCTCTGGAGCCCTGGTGCATGCAGGAGACCATTCTGACATCTCGTGTTGTGAAGGATGTGTGATGCAGGAGGACTTTGAAGACAGTCTAGGGACTGTGATAGTGGCTGGACAGGGGACTGAGGGATCTGGCTATGGGTGGCTGCTGTGGGAATGATAGCAGGGGCCTCTGTGGATGACTTTGTAGGGTGAGGTACAGAGCATGGAATGTCTAGGGATCACTGGCACCTGGGAGAGTGGTATTGATGCTACGTGACCACAGGCTCTGTGTCAGGAAACCAAGGAAGTTACTGGTGGCACCAGCACAGGCCTGATTTGACAAGGAGAATAAGAACCTTACAGAAAGGCTCACGGGGTTTGCGTCTTCCTTCTGGATAATTTCCAGGTCATGAACAGACCTAATGGGAAGGCCTGCTGCAGCCTCTGGGACCCACTCTCTTCCCTCCATGCCTACGCCAAACAGACACACATCTGCTTCCAGCCCAGTATCTACAGGGAACAGAGAGTGAAGGCCTGGGCCAGGGCCTGCACTTGGCCTCAGCCTCTGCCCCCAAGGTCATCAGGTGGCCAGTCCCCCAGTGGAAAGGGAGATGATGCAACTAGACGCAATGTTGTGTCCCTGGGGCAACAGAGGGCACTTTGTCAGGTGCCCGTGAAATAGGAGCCACTGGCCTGGCTGCCATCTGCTTTGCTAATAATCAAGGGATCTGGGAGGCCCTGTTATTGCAGAATGACAACTGATCACCTTTGTTCTCCTGAGAGGATTACCATCCCCGGGCAGGAGGTGCACACCTCTGCCCTTGTTCTGCAGGTTCCATGGACCAGGGCAAGACCTCGATTTGATGCCTTCCTTCCTTTCTTCCTTCCTTCCTTCCTTCCTTCCTTCCTTCCTTCCTTCCTTCCTTCCTTCCTTTCTCCCTCCTATCCTCTGCCTGTCCCTCCCTCCCTCCCTCCCTCCCTTCCTCCCTCCCTCCCTCCCTTCCTCCCTCCCTTCCTCCCTCCCTCTCTTTCATTCTCCTTTCACTTTCTTTCTTGATTCCGTTCTCCCTTATTCACTGGTGTAGCAGCCAACCCCACCCAGGTACTGTGTCCCTGCCAGGATGGGTAGGGCTTGGGGCTGTAGGCACAGCTAGGGATACCCAGAGAAGACAACCTGTGCTCTGAAAAAACTGAGCTGCACTGGGGGAAGTCTCTGATCTGTTTCCTGCTCAGTGAATGGCATGGCCATGGCTGTAGGGTGGGGAGGTTCGAAAGGTAGAGAGGGAGGTACAGATTGCTACCCAGGGTTTCCAGCTTCCTGTTTCCATCCAAGAACAAATTCAGAGATGAGTCAAAGCAGGGTACTGGGAGGAAGTTTATCACGGGGTGGGGTCACATTCAGCTGGCAGTGTGGGCTTCTCGTGTTGCATCACCAGGATCTCTGCTAGCTTGTTTTATGGGCAGACTTCAATGAAGGGAGGATTAATCATGAGTTAGGGTGAGGGAATTCCACGAATGGGTCAGGATTTCTCAAACACTGTTTCCTTTTCATTTCTGTTCTTTGGGGCTTTCCAGACATGTCATAGCACCAGATGCATGATGGGAGCAGGTAGTTTTGCAAGGGTGACAGTATGGAGATGCTGTTACAATAAGCAAAGAATGGTTAGTGGTGGGACCAGCTGTGTTAGTTCCAGTAAACTGGGGTGGTCTATGCCTGAACTCTTGGAGTAGTTACAAGGTATTCTGCTGGGGATTTGTCTCCACAGTTACATCAGCCTCACTGCAATCTGCTCTTCCTGCCCTCCTCCAGCATACCTGTCCAGTCTTCCTCAGTAGTCGGAAGTACTTAGGGTAGTTGCCTCAGTCTTTGGAGCATGTAGGGGAGCTGAGAAGGATGCATTCCCTAGCAGGGTCTGATGTGCTCATGTCCAGCAGAGGGCCAGATGCCCAACCCAGTCCTGGCCTACCCGAATCCAGGAAGTTCCACCGGGGAGGAGGAATAGTGGAGAGTGGGGTCAGAGTACAGCCACACCCTCACCGCCTAGGAAAACAAGGCATGGTGTCAAGAGATAAGATTGTAGCTGCTATAGAACACTGAGCTGGAACCTTCTAGAATCATATATATATATGATTCTATTATATATATGAAGGCTATTGTGAAGTATCTCCTCAAACATCTTCTGGAAGAATAGACCATTGCCTCCCAAAAACTAGGATGGACTCCAGGTGAGCACCTTACCACTGAGCCACATCCCTCAGCCCCTCTCCTGGTCCTCTAAAGCAGACTTCTTCCCTGGAGAGGGTTATACCAGCTGCTCAGCCTGAGAAAAGCTACTCAGTACTTCTGCTGCAGCTGAGGGCAGAGGGCAAAAAGAAAAAGACTGTGGTCTCTTTGTGGACAAAGCATAGCAAGATCTGGAATCCAAGGTCGAGAGAGAGAGAGAGAGAGAGAGAGAGAGAGAGAGAGAGAGAGAGAGAGAGAGAGAGAGAGAACCCTGGATGTCCTGTCTACTTTGTAGATGGCAATATCAATAATCACTCCCTGCTCTGAACCTGGACCAGTTTCCTCCTGAGTAA
The DNA here is from genome assembly GCA_004025045.1 of Sigmodon hispidus. Lineage (NCBI taxonomy): Eukaryota > Metazoa > Chordata > Mammalia > Rodentia > Cricetidae > Sigmodon > Sigmodon hispidus. The sequence goes on along the minus strand of PVIH01000853.1, from coordinate 55,143 downwards.
AACCCCTTCACAGCAGCTGGGAGATCTAAGAAAGATGTGACCCAAGAGAAGTTTTGTCAGCACCGAAGTCTGTCCAAACCCTGGCTATTATAAGAAGTGTTTGTGAGTCTACTAAGTGCCTAATGATTGCGGACTATTATTATTATTATCATTATTACTACTACTGCCATGTTACAATTTCATCCCTAAGGCTGTTCTATTTTTTTTTTTTCAAAACTATATGGCACCACCCGCTGCAGCCAACAGCAATTATCTAGAGCCTTGTAACCACAGTGCATTCTTTACACTCTCCAGTAAAATACCAGAGCCAGGGCAGATCCCAAAGCTAATCCCACCCTAGAGACTGGGGGTTGCACAGCCTTCGTTCAAAGCTTCCATCTCCCAGGTGCTGTTTTTAGAAGTGCCTCCTTCACAACAACTCTGAAATGTAGACATGCTGACCACCCCTGACTTTATACATGAAAGCAGTGGCTCAGGCAAATGCAGGGTTAGGCAGGATGGAGCCAGGACAGGAACCAGCTTCCTGAGCCAGAGGCAGGAGGGATTTGAACTTGGTTGAGTTAACACAGATAGTCATTTTTACCCATGGAAGATGTACCCCAATTCTTCCATTTGAGCAAGAAAATCAACGAGAGTGGTGGGTGTCCCCTTCTCTCAAAATGTCAGGATGACTCAACTTTAAATTCATACCCAGTCTCTTTCTAGCTAATCAACAATGAATAGAATGTATGTATGTGTGGGGGGAGAAGGGTAGTGGACTGGACATCCATGACCTGTAGGCCATACCCAGGTCCAATCTGGTATATGCATTGGTAAATGAGGTTTCTTTGGAATATGATCTCACCCATTTATTTATGCATTGCTCAGGGCTGTGTTTTACAAAGGGGTGGTTTGGCTACTTAGAGAAAGCTTGTAGCCACTAGAAAAGATGTCCCCTGTGTGCATCTTGACAGGTTCTTTAGTAAATGAGGGAAGGCAATGTACAAGTGTCCCTGGGTTTTCTGAGACCCCGGGGGTGCTGGTTGGTAGAGGGTATTCCTGAGATGGATGATGACATGGAGAGGTGGAGAGAAGAGACCTCATGGTACAGGAGGCAAGATAGAAGATCAGCTTGGGCATACCTGCCTCAGAAAGGCAGACTGAGAAGGCAAGACATCTAACTTTGTTTCCTGTGGTTTTGTGACTTGACCAAGCTATTTCAACTTCCATGCTGGTTGTTTGTAGTGATATATTTGAGGCATCTGCCAAGATTCAATACATTAACTCATAAAAATAATCACTTGGCAGTAGTGAGAAATTACAGACAATAGTATTGATTGAAGGACCCTGGGTTCTAGGGCCTAACCCAGGCATTCAGGTCAGGTATTCAGCAGAGCACCCCCCCATGAGAACAAGGAACTAAAAGTCTAAAAGTCTGTCCCAGGAAACAGAGTGACTCAGCCCAGATAGCCTTAATCAACTCAGATAGGACATAATAGTCGAACCTGTGATTAAAATACCAGAAATTCCAAGCAGAATAGTGGTGACCAACACCTGGTGGTAAAAGCCCCCTAACCAGCTGGTCTTAAGGCAACCCCATGACTATTGTGAGCAACCTTACGATTATAGTATAACCTTTAAAGTGACCAATCATGTGTTGCCCCAGTTGCTATGATGATTTTTAAATGGCAAGGCCTAGTAGGTTCTTCTAGGTCACTAAGAGTTGTGCTCTCCAAGGGAACTCTAAGATGGTGGCTCCTTCCTCTCATTTTGTGTGCTGCCATGCAGAAAGTGGCTTCACTATATCACATGCTCCCTGCCCTGATAAGCTTTTCTTGTTTATAAGTTGACAGTCTTTGGTATTTGTTGCTGTAACAAAAGCTGACAAACTCAGAGGTGACCCTTCTGTGTCCAGGTGACAGAGCTGTCAGGGTCAGTCTTTCAGGGGAAGGCTATCCAAACCCTGAGATCACAGAGCTAAGAAGAACTGTATGGAAAGATCCTGGAATGACTGGTGACTGCCTTTGATGGAACATTCTGGAAGAAGATCATAACTAGGCCCAGAGTCACAAGACCTCTTGTCATTTCTGCTCCTGCCCTTTTAGGGTTGACCTCAGGCCACATCCTGTCATTCCTGGAACTTCATTTACTTCTCTTCTCTGTTCATTTTTATGTCTTTGATCATCATCATTTCAAGTTGAGTTATCAGTTGGTAAAATGCTTGCCTTATACCATGGGCACTTAAATTCAATCCCCAAAATCTGCATAAAAAAGTCAGATATGGGCTGGAGAGATGGTTCAGCCATTAAGGGCCAGGCTTACAACCAAAAGTCAGATATGGTGCACATTTGAAACATCTATGTCAGAGAGCCAGGCATAAGCATATACCTGGAGTTAGCTCTCTGTCTAGTCATGCAAGCATCGTTGGTGAGTTTCAGGCCAATGAGAGGTCCTGCCTCAGTCTTATAAAGGTGAGGGTTGGCAAGATGGTTTAGTAGCAATGTGTTTGCTGTCAAGCCTGACAGGACATGATCTCATGTGATAGAAGGAGATAACTGATGTCTGAAAGTTGTCCTCAGATCTCTACATGGGCATATAACACACATAATAGGTGCATAGATGTGACTTTTAAATGAAAAAAAAAAAAGTGACTGGAATCTGAGAAACAACACCCAAGGTTGACCTCGGGTCTCTCTACATATGCAGACATTTAAACACTCATGCATGTATAAACACACATAAACATTCACACAGATGCTTATACATACATGTACTAAGTTAGGTAATTGCTAATATAAAGGCTGGAGATCTGATTGGATAAAGTTCTATGGCTTTTCCTTCAAAAAATATTGTCCTAACATTCATCCCACCATGACCACAGTAAGACAGGAAAGAAGGACCTACCCTCATTGTCTCCATGGATGTCCCCAGTCATGGTCCCCATCCTTTTGGCTCCCACTCTGGAGCCAAAAGCTAGCTATCCTTTATGGAAGATGTGGAAATAACATTTTTATGTTCATGAAAGGAAGAATGAGAGATAGAGTCACTGTAGAGGTAGTGCTTGAAGAACTATTTGTAGATTTAGATTCATTACTTTTTTATTGTTGTGAGACAACAGCTGAGGGAGGCAATGGGAGGTGGTAAGACTGGTACTCTCTGGAGCTGATGTGCAAGAGCTCCTGAAGCCCCTCAAACCTTTGAGATTCATCCTGTACTACCCTGTATGGAGAAGCCAGATAGGACACATATCTCCCTGAGGCTGGGGAAGAGCATAAACTCCCAAAAACCATGCAAAGTATATGGTAGATTCTGCTCCTAGGCTCCCAAGACTGCCATGTCCTCTGGAAATGATCATGATTCCAAACTTGAGATTGTTCTTGCTGGGCTCCTCTTGCTGAAGTCTGCATAAAAGATGCATAGTTGACAACGGGCAATCCATCTAATAGTACTTTACCTTGCTCATTTAGAATTTTGCCTTTCTGAGGACAGAGTGGGTCTCTCCCATCATAAAAATATTCCTATCCAGAAAACAATTTCATAAAGGCTTGGCTGTTCTGCTGGGGAACCAGGCAAGTACCTTTCTGGTTGGTCCAGTTTAGTTTCTGTTGTGATAAACACTGTGACCAAAAGTGACCTGGGGAGGAAAGGGTTTGTTTCAGATTCTATTTTACAGTCCATCACTGAAGACAAGCCAAGGCAGGAACTCAAGGCAAGAAGCAGGAGGCAGGAACTAACTGAACCAAAGTCCATAGAGAACCTCTGCTCACAGGCCTTCTCTCCTTGGCTTCCTCAGCCTGCTTTCTTATACAATCCAGGATCACATGCCTGGAGTGGCACCATGCTCAGTGGGCAGAGCCCTCTAGCATCCATCAACGATTAAGAAAATGCCCCACAGATATACCACAAGCCGACTCGGGGGAGGCAGTTCCTCAGCTGAGGATTCCTCTTCTCTGGTGTCAAGTCAACAAGCAATATTTGTCATCACATTGGCATTATCTCATTTAACCCTTCAGATAAACCTCACTGTTGTCACTTTGGAGTCCCTGGTGATAACACTGTGGTACCTGTACATGAATATGATATCCTCCTGAGGTTTCATGGTATGCTTGTGGTACAGCTAGGATCACAAACTTTGGCAGGTGGACTCTTGGCATGGTGGAGCCAAGCAGAGCCTGCTGTTTACTGGGCCAGAGATTATTTTTGCTCTGCCTGCCTCAGTGGTAAGTCTCTGAACTCCTACCCAGATGTACTGAGAGACTAGTCTAGTCTCCAGGCAACTCTTGATCCCATCGAGCTGACAACATTAATCACCACAGAATACCACACATCAAAGCCAACAGGCAGGAATCACGTGGGAGAGGTAAAGAGCAGGGCTGTTAACCTGTCTCTGAGTCGCACATGGGGCGATGAGGAGGGATGGGGAGAGATGGGCAGGGAGGCCAGTTCACCTGTGACGTGAAGGGCTCCTCAGCCCATGCTAAATATAAAAGCAAGAACAGTCCCATCCTGTGTTTCGGGAGTGTGGAGCACTTGTGTTGCACGGTAGCCATAGGCTGTGATCCTAGCTCTCTTTAGGCTCTTTGACATGAGTTCCCAAAGCCACAGTAGAAAGCTTGGTCTGCCTGCTCCCCACTGGCATAGATGTTGTTTAAATCATTGCACTCAACATAGACTTTTGTATGTTTCTCCTCAGGAAACACGCTCCGTAAAGCCTGTGCCGTCAGTTCAGAAAGGATAGGGCTTCTCTAAATATACACCTGCTGGTTGCCCCAGGAGCATTGATCCAGTTCAAAAGTAGAGGTACAGAACACTTCTCTCTTTCTTCCCGGCACATGGGCAGCAGAAGGCAGCCCTTCCTGCGCACCAACCTGTGTGCTTCAGAGGATAAGAGGTCCTGATTCTCTTTACCACCAGCGTCCTTTCTGGAAAAAAAATAAATCTTTGATGTTTTTTTTTCTCTCAAAAGGGGTATCGTGTAGACCAGCTACATGTTTTCCAATGGTCTTTAAACAGCAGGGGCCTTCTTGGCTCTGTTGTCTTTAACTGCTTCAGGAAAAGTGAGATAGTATTGCTTGCCCAGTTATTTTATTTCATTTTAATACGGGTCTTATTTAGCTCAGGCTAGCCTCAAATTCTCTACATAGCCAAGGATGACCTTGAACTCCTGGTCCTCCTCCCTCAAATCCCAGAATTCTGGGCTTACAGGTATGTGATATTATATATATATATATATATATATATATATATATATATATATATATATTGCTGCTGAGTGCTGCCCAGGGCTCTGTGCATGTTAGGTAAGCTAAGACCTTGTAGTAGATATTGTCCATTTAGTTGCATGATAGATTCCAATTTATGTTCTTTAAAATAAAAATCCAGCAAGGGCTACTTTGGGCCAAGGAATTTTTGACTCACAAGCATGTGAAATGGGTCATTGTGTCTAAGAAACCGTTCACTTTGGGACAGGTCCCTGGTCCCTTCCATCATTGGGACTGTGGCAGAATGCCTTGTACTGCTCTGAAGAAGACAGAATTAGGTATTTCATTTATTCCATTGATCTTAGTAACCCCATCTCATAAAGACTTGCTTTATGATGTCAGAGGGAGGGACCTTGTCTGCTTAGACAGTAGATACAGTTACTTTGTGCAGGCATGTTTGTTCATTGAGTACCACTGGGGGATGCTGAGAGTGGCTGTCAAGATGATCACGCTAGCTTTTCTAAGTTTCTGCCACAGCAAAGACCTCCACTTATGAAAGTCATTTTTGTTGTTGTTGTTGTCATAGCAACTACCTGAGACAAATAGTTTAAAAGAAAGATGATTTGCTGTGGCTTATTGGTTTCTGAATGATTTAATAGAGAAGTGAACTAAGACACAGAGAGGCTGAAAGAAGTGGTCGGCCACACAGCGACCATTTGAAATCGTGGCACTTGACACCCTCAATTCTTGGTCACCTGTGCATCTTCTGGCCTATTAAGCCTCCTGAATGAGCCAACATCTGTGAAGTGCTGGATGATATTGGCCTTAGGTTCTCAGACCTCTGCTCAGAGACTGGAGACTGATTTACTGGGCTGTGGCCAAAGGAGGAAACATGGTCAGTGACCTACCCAGGCCCAGACTCCTTGCCTGTGATTCCCATGACACCATCTTCTTGCTCACCTTTTTCTAAGCTTCCCCAAGTGGCTGGCACCTCTCTCAGGGCCAAGATTACTGTGCTGGATAGTTTTACATCAGCTAAACTCTGCCTAGGGGAGGGAAAATCAATTAAGAAAATACCTCGATAACATTTTGCTAACTAGTGATTGATGGGAGAAGGCTCAGCCAGCTGTGGGAGGGGCTATGCCTGGGTAGGTGGTCCTAGGTACTATAAAAAAGAGTAGGCTGAACAAACCATAGGGAGCAAGCCAGTAAGCAGCACCCCTCCATGGCCCTTACATCAGCTCCTGCCTCCAGGGTCCTGCCCTGTTTGAATTCCCATCCTGATTTCCTTTGATGATGGACTACAGTGTGGGAATGTAAGGCAGACAAACCCTTTCCTCCGTAACCTGCTCTTTGGTCAAAGTGTTTTGTTGCAGTGGTAGAAACCTTTACTGGGACCCCTGCCTTCACCACACCCATCTCTTCTGCAGGTCAGTCCACTTCCCTACCAGGGCTCCTGACCACATTCACTATGTAGCTTACCACCCACCAGGAAGGAGTTTCTGAGTCAGGGACATTGGAGCAGCCTATGGGATCCTCTGCCTTTCTGTGGACCTCTTAGATGGTCGTCCTTAGCCCTTTTTCCTTCTGAGTCTCTTCCAAAATCTTCCGTCTTTTAAGAGAGGTAGGAAGAGGCTGAGTATTGGGCTCCCTGTCCCCCAAAGGGGTGAACAGACAGGGCCACCCTGTGGCTCAGTCTTTCCAGGAATGTGTGCTGTGGTGTCACTGACTTGGGAGGCCAGTGCCTCAGCCTGTTTCCTTTGTGGCTATTGTCCTTGGCAACTGCATGCCTACAGCCAACTTGCCTTGCAGCCTGTGGCTGCCCAGGAGCGTGCATGTCTGTTAGACAGGCAGCTTTGACCATCCCACAGAGGACTGGTCTATCTGCCCACAAGGCTGGCCCTTGGCTCATTGTGCCCAGCTGGGTGTGGTTTGGTCAGCCAGCTCTCTCCATCTCACGTTAGCATGGGACAGAATCACTACTTCTCAGGCAGTATACATGCCTACAGCAAGCAGCAGTGGGCCTGCTTTTTGAGTGATAGGGGAAGCAGAACTGTTCCCCTCTTCTTCCCTTGACAGGGTGGTGAGGAACAGCTACACTGTCAGCAGATGTGCAATTGTCAATCAAAGACCAGGGAAGGACATAGAACAGGCCTCATCAGAAGTGCTTGCTTGAGATAGCACATTCTAGAAACTTTCCTCTTGAGCACAGGTCCCCACACTCCAGCTGTATACAGTATCCAATCTGCCTAGCTAAAGGTCAACTTCAGAGACCCCCAAACTGGTTAAAACACACACACACACACACACACACACACACACACACACACACACACACAAGCAAACAAAACCCAAACAATAAAAAGTATGATCTGGGGATGAGCTTGTGTGTCTTCTTCTGGTTTGAAAGTGAAAGATACAGGAAGAAGGTTCCCTTGTCCTTTTGGTCACCTAGGTAGGCGATAAAGCCTTTTAATGAGACAGCATGAATGGAGAGACTCATGTAGTGTGGGCTGCTTATCACAGACTCTCCAAGGGTTGTGTGATGAGGATCTCTTTGTTTTTCTGTTCTACCAACCTGGGATTTCTTCAGATAGAGTTGTACCCTTATCCTTTCCACACTCTGAAGGCAAGAATGTCCTAAGATTGTTCTTGGGAAGATAGTATTGTTGAGGCTGATGGTCACCACAGAAAGTCTTTATTTTCCTCTCTGATATTTCTCTTCTCCCTGCTGTGGGCAGAGTATCTGCACATGGTGTGGCCTCAGATCCCTGGGCCCTGGCCCCTCCTGACTGCTGACAGAGAGATTCTGTTCAAAGATTTTGCTTTCCATCTGAAGAAAGTATTCCCACTTATCTCTGATCTAGACCAGATTGGCTTAATATGAAACAAAAGTTCCTTGGTGGCCCAGAGCTGACGCTTACTGGGCTGTCCCCAGGCAGCTGGGGCTGGTCGTGCTGTGCTCAAATCTGGCCTAAGTTAGTGTGTACGAGCATGAGCATGTATTGAGAACGTTTTCCTACACTCTGGAAGTGCTTGGGATTTTTGGTGAGCTGCTGTGGAGCAGATGGAAGGCATGTGAGTACCAGCTGACCACTGTTGGCAGCGAGGTGACATTGGACCCTCTGTGGTTTCGGGCCTCCCTCTTCACTCCACAACCCTTTCTACGTGGGAGGCCCTGCTGTGAGAAGGGAAAGCCCTAGATATGGAGTCACAGAGCCTGAAGTCTCCTCTAAAGTTTGACTCTTGCAAGCCGGGTGACCCTGGGCAAGCCTCTCACTCCTCTGAACTTACTCTGGTTGCTGTGAGAAGCAGGGCCCATTCTTCTCAGTAGAGTGACTGTGTCAATCACTGAACAGAAAATATATGTGAAATGACTCCCTTTGTTGCCTTATGTAGCGTGAGAAATGGTATTTGGGAACTTCCGGGCTGTTTTCTAGCTAGATGTTCAGGGGTGGAAACATTTATCGAAACACATTTCTTGAGATAAGGGAAGTGCAATGGACAGCTTGCTCTCCATGGTTTTCAAGGCTGCAAACTCACATGTTTATGGGTACCAGGTAAGTGGAACCCAGGGGACCATGACAAGTGGAAGTGTCCTGTCCTGCCTGATGTACAGTGATTTATTTAATTCTGGTTCAGTGGGGTCACACAGATTTCAGTATACTAGTATACAAATTCTTTGTAAGAATTTGTGTGTGTAGGTGTACCTGTGTATAGGTGTGCTTGCACCTGTGTGTGAAGGTCAGAGGTCAACTAGCATTGTTCTGTTTTCTGTGTCCTTTCTTGTATAATTTCTTACTGGCCTGGAACTCTCCAAGTAGTCTAGGTAGGCTGGCTGTGGAGCATCAGGGATCCCCCTGTCTCTGCCTCCCTAACCATGAGGCTACAGGTAGGTCAGCATAACACCTAGTTTTTGCCTAGGTTCTGAGGTTTGAACATAGGCCCCCATGCTTGTGTGTTGATCAGTCATACTCCTGGCTTTGAACTATGATGATTTTCACTGGGTAAGGTGACAGGTGACATGGCCTTTCTACCTTTCAGAGATAGGTATGGCTTTGTGCATTCTTGGCACATGTACCACGACCTTACTGAAAACACAATGGATAGTTCTCCAGATGTTTATTCTTGATGGTTCTGGATGTGGTCAGCAGTATAGACGCCCTGGATTTCCTGGGAGGAGGAACATTTAGTATCTGGGTATACGTTCAGAGAGCAGATAGATTGTCACTGTGAAGCTGTGTGGGTCTGGATCCTCACACTGTTGTGTCTTTAAACCACTTGCCTTGCTAGCCCACAGATTGGAACAAAGGGTGTGATGGCATCTGAGTCCTCATTAGAGAGAGTGCTCAGGGGCTACACATAGGACCCTGAATGTGTGGCTCCAACTCTTCCAGCTCTTGTCCATCGTTAAATGAAAACAACAATGGTGGCAGCAGCTGCTAGGGTTGTGACCCTTCATAACCCAGAATCTCACCCCTCATCAGTGGCTCATGCATGTGCTGGTGGGCTCTTCTGGGTCTCAGGGATCCCAAGCTTCACATGGTGGAGGAAGGGACTGATGGCTCAGGGATCCAAGGTTGTCAAAGCTGCAGGGACAAGAGTGGTCCTGATCCTGATCCAAACCATATTCTAGTCACTGTGTCCACACTGCATCACTGATGTTTGGCTGGATAGACATGAAACATTTCTGTTTATACACATAGATCAACACTTCTTTTAGCTTTGGGCTGCGTCAGTGAGTTCAGACTCATAATGAGTCAAAGCATTGAGAGTAAGTTGAGTGCTCAGCTTTATCAATTTCCTCCTCTCATGGCTCAGGGAAGATTAGGGAAGAGAAAGAGGGAAGACTGTGAAAGCTAGGAGGGGTGGAGGAGTGCTGAAGGTGCTGTTGTTTGGACAGGACATGGCTGTTGCATTCATGATCTCCCTGGAGCCATGGTCACCTGTACAAGATCTGCAAAGATTGAATCCATTGACATTTCATCATGTTTGGGGGAGAGGCTTGCAAGATTCCAACCCTCTCCAGGAGCTATTTGCAATTAATAATGGCCAGGGAAGAGGAAGACACAAGATAGGTTGATCTCTGTCATGTAATAGCCTCTCGCTCATGTTCCTGCAGCTGATGCTAGTTAAACCCAGTGGTCACATGTGCATGTGGAAGTAAGTGTAATAATAGGTTCCTGGCCCCATCAGGCTGGTGCTACAGACCTGCAGTCCCAGACTGACTAGCCCCCCAAAATCACACAAAGGCTTATATTAAATTTGTGCTGTTTGGCCTGTGGATCACACTATCTAACTCTTTCATCTTAATTCATCCCATTTCTATTAATCTGTAAGCCCATGGTTTACCTGTTTTTTTACATGTTGCTTCTCTGGTGGCTGATCGTGTCCCCCTCCACACTCCTTCTTCCCCTATCTATGCTCTGATTTTCCGCCTATTTGTAAGGTGCTAACCATAGGCCAAATCAGTTGCTTTATTAATGATACTCAAAGCATACTGAAAGGCAGTCCACATTAATTAGGGGATTGTTGGGAGGCAGAAGGGTCTGGCTGGAGAGGAGGGGGATGAAAGAGGGTAGTTGGTGAATATGATCCAAGTATGTTAAATACATGTATGAAATTGTGAAAGAAACAGAAGAAGAGTCAGTGTTTCCATGTGCTCTGACTCTGTCCAGTGCCCTTGAAAGTGTTGTTAGTCTCAATGATAACAATAATAATGATGGAAATTACAGCTAACACTGTGTCTGGCCAGAGAGCATCACATGTCTCATGGATGGATACAGTTGAGGTAGGCAATCCTATTGCTCCAGCTTTATAGACAGGGAAACCACATCATAGAAAAGTTGAGTGAACTTTCTCAGATCATGCAGATAAGGTAAGGTCCAGGTGGGCTTCAAATTTAGAACTTGTTCTCAGAGGTTGTTAAATGCTCTCTGTGAATATGTCCTTTGTACTGGAGTCACATAATAGGTAGCTTTGACCTGTGCAGTCTTTCCCCTATTAGAACTCATTTGAGATCCATTCAGTGCATATCAATGCTTCATTCTTCTTGATGGCCAAGTAGTATTCCATTGTATGGACATATCAAAGATTTTTTAGTCTATCAGTAATTATGAATAGATGCTCTCTAAGCTTTTTTTTTTTTTAAACTTTATTTATTTGTCTTGGTGTTTTGCCTGGAACTGGAATTACAGACAGTTGTTAGCTGCCATGTGGGTGCTGGGAATCGAACCCAGGTCCTCTGGAAGAGCAGAGGGTGCTCTTAACCGCTGAGCCATCTCTCCAGCCCCAACTCTCTAAGCTTTTATACACAGCTTCTTTCTTTTTTTTTTTGGTGGGCATGTTTTTGTCATTTTTAGCTACATTTCTAGGAATGAAATGCTGGTTCAGGCATAAGTGTATGTCAACTTTGTAAGACACTGTCAAGCTGTATACAAACAGTTGTTAGCAATGTGAGGGATTCTGGTAGGTCTACAGTCTTTGACATCTCTTCAGAACTACTTTAATAGGGCTGTAGTAGTCTTGTTTTATTTTTAAACCCGTGTTTCTGTAATGACTGGTGGTGCTGGACACATGTTCATGTACTACTATCTTCCATCGTGTGTTTTCTTTGGTTATAAGTGCCATTGAAACTCTAGCTAGGGGCCCTTTGCCAGATAATCACACAGACACAGACACGCACACACACACACACACACACACACACACACCTCAGTGAGTGGTGGCTTATCTTTTCATTCACTAAACAATATCTTTAGAAAAAGACAAGCTTCTAATTGTTGGGTCTAATTTACCAATACTTTTTCTTTTATGGTTTGTGATATTTTATGTCTTACCTAAGGAATTCTCACCAAGGCCACAATAGCTTTCTTCTGTGTCTCCTATTTTCTCTTCCTTGTGTTAGCATTAAGATCTTACTATATGCCCACCCTTCAAAAATACTTTCTTAGCAGGTCATGGTTGGTGCATTCCTGTACTCCCAGAACTTTGGAGGTGAGGCAGGTGGATTGCTATGATGATTTCAAGGCCAGCTTGGACTATACAGTGAGTGCCAGGTCAGACTATAATAGAATATCTTGTTGAGCCTGAAATCATGGCTCAACAACAACAACAAAAAAAACAACAACAAAAAATAATGTCTTTGTTGGCTCTCACAGCAAGCTTTCAAGATGGCTCCTTCAACCTCTAATTTATAGGTGAAGGAACCAGGGTAAGGTTAGACAGATATCAGCTGTCTTGGTGATGTCCACAGGCAGGAAATGTTAGTCCAGATCTCAATGTTAAGCACCAAGTCTCTTAGATTCAGTGCTCATCTTTTGTATTGGGTTGCAAGAATGGGACTATCCTTGGCACTTCTGGAGTGCCTCAAGGCAATGACAGTAATCTGCTCCATAACCCTGTCTCTTTCTCAGAGTCTTCTCTGAAACAAACCCCAGAGATTCCTAAGTAGTGATCGCAGAGTGGAGATGGGATGGGAGGAGCCTATGATGATGCGAGATGGAGAAACTCGCTGCTATGGGCTGTTGGTACACATTTCTTGGGACTGCTTCTGGAAGACCATGCAGACTGTGCCTCAGGGGTGCTGGACCACCAATCAGTAACTGTAGGCTTCATACTGAGAGAGTCCCCTTCCCTTGGCAATGGCCACCCTTGCTGTTCCGGATGACAAAAGGATTGCAGTATGTTTGGAGGAATACATGAGGGAGGTGGGAAGCAGAGAGACATTCAGCTTCATCAGCATGGATCAATTGGTGGCTCTGCTTCCCTGGAGTCAGCTGTGGTCAGGACACATAGGACACGCAGGTGTTCACCATGTGTCATCCACCAAAGCAACAAGCCCTTCTGGGGCCACCAATGGGTTCTCCAGGTCTCACCTTTTCCATCCAGCAATCCATCCATATGATCTCTATATGTGACTGGTTGGCTTTAGAAGTTTTTCCAGGGACCACAGGACCAAACGCTGTCCTCCTAACCAAATTAATTTTCTCTCCCATCAGTTACTCTCTCAAATACTTTGTCACAGTACTGAGAGACATTGAGTTGACACAGTTTCCCCTCAACTCAAGACAGAACAATGAAACAAAAAGAAGAGCGAAACACCTAATTTCTGACCAGAAGCAATCAGGATGTACCCCATCTCTACCCTCACTGTGTGACCTTCACTACGCTATGACCTTTGCCCTGTGATGTTTGTCATGAAGCCTAGGCTTCTAGGGACCTCATATGACATCAGAGTCTACAGGAAGATGTGTCTATTGTGAGTGGACTCACACTGAGGGGTGGGGTGGGGAGTTGAGGTGACAATGTGGGCATGATTCTCTCTTTTCCTCTAATAAAAATCCCCACTCTGCCATCACTGCCCCATGATTGTCTGTTCCCTTGAGGGATTCTCAGGTCCACAAGCTGTGCTCAGGTGGCCCTCTAATGTTTTAGGACAGAAGCAACCAATTGATACACACTAGGAGAAATTTGAAGTCAAGGAGTCTGCCAGGATGCTTCTTTCCCAGAAGTTCTGAAGGAAATTTCATTCTGTGGCTGTGCCAAGCTTCTAGTGGCCACTGGCAGCCATGTTGCCTGGCTTGTGGGCTCTTCATCTATCCTGCCCTTCTTTAGCACATGATGGTCCATAAGTATGAAGTGAAGTGTCCCCTCCTCCACCCTGTGAGGACACTTATCTGTACCCAGGAGGATCTGGCCTGACATCCAGGGACATGAGGCATCAACAGTAAGCTTTATGACCATGGTCACTCTGGGTGGACCACAGGTGTGTAAGGTGATGTCATCCCACCTGAGGCTAAGGAAGGTGAAGGAAATTCTTCCAGGCTTACTTGTCAGTTCATGACCTGGGCAGGACTTTCGCACTTCGTAACTGCTTTTAGTTATGGAGTCAATTGTCCCTTCCTTCTTGGATTCCAGCACAACAGCTATGGGTTGGGATGGTACTTCCTTGCCATAGCCTTTCCAGTCACAATGTTCTGGTTTTTTCCTTGAATTGAGATGGAAGATAATGAACCTCTCTATGTCACACAGCGTGTGGGACCACAGGTCACTTTAGAACAACAATGACACATGTATTAAGTGGAATGCTCTCTTTCTATCCCCACCAGCATGTCTAAAGAATGTTGGTGCTGAATGGAGCCTTGGTTTGGTAGCCTCAGCAAAGTGGTTCCTCCCAGGGATGGCCTCAGTACAGCCCATCCTGCCTCTGAGCTCTTATTCTAGCTCTTTTGGTAAATCTTTTTGTATGCAATGGGTAGGGACACTGGGGAGAGGGGGATCCCATATTTTATTGCCTCTTTCTTTATGGCTGTCTTCAGGAACCAAGAGTGATGATTAAATTTGAGCCTCCTCCTGTATCCATCTACTCCCGGGCTATGTTCTGGCCAAGTTGTCTGAGCAGACCACATGTGTTCAGCCACTCGATTCTGTCACTTGGTTTGGATCACAGGGGCAATTGCATCCTGGACTCTTTGATGCTAGCTGTTTGGCTTCATAAAAATTATATGGAAAGTTATAAAAAAGTGATAAGGCCTTCCAGTTTTACCACCGAATGGAAAAGCCGTCCACACAAAGACTTTATAACCATCTTGCAGCAATTTCAGGGCTCTGCATGAGGTTAGCAGATTAGGTATTAAAAGATCTTTGGAACAGCGACCTTCAGTCTCATAAGGACAAGATGGAAAGGCAACTGCCAAGCTTCCGTGTGGGGCCTGGGCTTTCTCACTTTGGCTGGCTACCCCTCTGTGTCACCTCCTGCCCCACTGAAGACATACTACCTACCAGGAATGAGATATTGATGGCCACTAAACCTGAGAGTGGGTTCGTGAGCTGGGCTGCTATGGTAAGCTGGTTGCTCCTCACTTGAGGTTTCTGAAAGCAGTGTTTGTCTGCGGCTTAGTTTCCACATATGACAACTCACAACCTTCACAGTGTCATTCTGAATTGGGGGGGTCAGGTGACAAGCTTACAGCACTGCTTTGTCATTTTATGGGCCAACTTTTTATTCTGTTAATATTAACTTCAGTTACTATTGTTTAAATAAAATTTTTGAATTATGTCCATATATATCTTGTAAGTCTTTCTTCCAGACAGGTGTATATTTAAATGAGTCATTGTTTATTTAAAATCATTATTTTTATTATTTTTATTTTTTTTCCTCTATCTGATCTAAAAATTTTCCATTCACACATGTAGGTGGGTTTATTCCTAGGGCCACTGGAACAAAGTATCACAGACAGATGGCTGAGAACAACTCAGATCTATTCTTCCACAGTCTTGGCAATCAGGATTCCAAGTTCAAGGTGATGGGTGTGCTCGCAGAGAATGGAGAAGCTGTTGTACCCCATCCAGTGCTGGTGGCTGCACGTGCCTTGTAGTAGCATTTCTTGGTGGCTGCCTCTGTCAGCTCACACAACTCAAAGCACCCTCTTCCTTGCTTGAGGGTCTACCCAGATAATTCAAGATGACTTCATCTGGAGATTAGTTTCCTTTATAACCCCTTTCCCCATACAGTCACAGATTCGGGATGGCCGTGTATCTTTGGAAAGGCCACTCAGCCAGTCACATTGAGTACCCATGAAAAATGGGGACTTGCTTTGGGTAAAGGCAGCTTTGCTCTGAAGGCTGGCCTCAGTGACCACAGGTTGTAGTCTATAGGCATAGAAGAGAGCACTTTCACTCTGAGAGCTGGCTTTGGCAGATCACAGGCTGCAGTCTACAGGCACGAGAGAGTGAGCACAAAGCACTGAGGGTTTTTTGTCCATTTTACACTGAGCTCTCTCTCCACCATTAGCCCACCACAGAGGGGATTTAGCAAATGCAGTATCACATGGTAAACAAACTCCTCCCGTGTTCCATATGATCTCTTAAGCAAATCATGGAAATAGGTGCATATTTCCCTGGATTCTCCCACTTCACCTAGGGACAGACAGATAGACGCTGGATTCAGCAGCCATCTGGTTGGTGGTGAGTAAGCTTCTGGGATACAGGCTGAGGGTGGAAATGAGAGCCTGTAAGTGCCCATTGCCCAACTTTCCAGAAGTGTCTTCAGGGGCCTCAACTTGTTGGATACAGCACAGGTCATGGGAAGCTGTCCAAACATACCATTAAGGAAAACCCAACCCAGTACGCTGTCTATGAGGCACACCCTTATTTCCATGGCAACTCGCTTACCCTGCCTGAATGCTATAGTAGTTTCTAGGCTTATCACCACACCCTCCCCCACTTTGTGCCCCTGCAGTTTCTATGGGACAGAAGTTTGTGACTCATACCTCAGACATTGGGGTTCCTGCCCCCTCCATTGCTCAGGTCATATCTAACTGTCTCCTAAGGCAAGCCTCTTCTGCTCCCTGGCCACCCTCTGAGAAGCTTCTGATGGACTGCGTGTCAGGGTGCAGTCTTGGCCCTTTTCCTTGGCCACCAGCCTGCCTTCTGCTCTAGCTGTCCTTTATACCCATGCATGTCATCCTTTTAGAAGGTGCTATATAACTGCATCTCCTGTCTACTGCAGCTCTCTAATGTCTGTCCTGCAGGGTTGTCATCTATGTAAGTCATCCCCACCACCTTGGAGGTGTTCCTGGGCAAGTGACATCCTGTTTCCTTTACAGCTTACCTCTTCCACTCTACCAGCCAGTCCTGGGAAGATCCCATAGTCCAAGGGGCAGTATTTCCACATAGTTAGGTCTGGATGCAGATGGGAACTGGCATACAGTAGATACTTAGCTAACTGTTTCTAGATGAGTGAAAGATGCCCTTTTCCTGACCTGAGTGCCTCCTACCCAGCTTGGTTACTGGAGCCTGAGCTCCAATGCTCACTTCTGACAGTCTTGGCCAGGGCATACCCAGCAGTGAGTGACCCCATCTGATATTGTCACTGCTGTGGACCTATTCAGCAACTCTCAGGGACCCCATAGTCCCTGTCATTCACAGGGTCTATATGATTCTGGCTACTGTGTCCTATAGGCAGACCTCTCAAATGACATTTTCCTCAGCCCTGTTCTCTTCAGATATGGACCAAGAGATAAGGGAACAAATGCCAGCAGGTGTCAAAGAATTCCCAGCTGAGTCTTTTGAACCTAGATCTCCTTGACCCCTTTGGTTTTTATCGTGGATTAGTCACTCCTAAGCTGCCCTCCCTGGTCTACATGGTACTTGTGATAGGCAATTGGGAGCCAGCCATAGTCATTTAACTGACACTGGGAGCTATATCCATCCTCTCTTCCAAGGGCAGGGAACACTAACAGGAACATGGAGGAGCAGTGCTGGTCCAGCTATTAAGGGCCTTCTCAGCAGGTCCTCTACCTCATCCTCGGGAGGGAGCGGGAATCATTTGGTGCTTAGCCTGGCAGGGCAGAATATTTGATATCTCCTGCTTCATGAGCATGGGTGATCTCCCCAGGCTTCAGAGTCTCCCCCAACATGGTTCAGTTCCAGACTGGAGTCCTTTCTTCACTGAGCACTCAGCATGGCTTTGCCTTGGTTACCCATCCACTGCTTGACTGTAAACGCACTGTGAGAAAAATCTTCTATTTACAAAACACTGTCTTCCTATAGCTCTTGGCTACCTGTGGTTCCCAGGGTAAAAGTCATAGACCTCAGGAGGTCCACGGGGACCTGGTTTCTACCCATCTCCGCTAGTCTGCTCCTTTGCACTTAGCTTTCTTGACACCTCTGCTCATCCTACCACAGAGCCTTGGCTCACTCTGGGCTCCACTGAGGGTCTTCGATCTCCTGGTTCATTCTCTCGTTCTCTGTAGCCTGTCTGGAGCAGGTCCACTTGCTGTCCAGCTGTCACTGCTCTGTGTGTTTTTTTTTCCCCCTTTATGGCCACTTGGCTATTTTAGTTTGGTTCATGTGATCATCTGGTTACCATGTAGTACCCTTGCATTCACTACCACATTCTCTGAGCACTAGTATGAGCAGCAGTAGGGCAGGCTACAGATAGTGAGTAGTGTTAAGCGAATTGTATAAGGGATGCAATCTATCCTCCACTGACCCCCATCAACCACCATAGACTGATGCCTGACATATCTAAAGAACTCAGGAAATGTTTGCTGAATGAATAAATGATCACATCAAATATCTCAACCTGCTAAGGAGTCTCCATGATAAAGACAAAGAAACATGAGTCTTCAGCCCAGGGACAAAGAGAAGAGTCCACTGTGACTGCACAGGAAACAGTACAATTTACCAAGAACCCAAACCCTGGCATCCCAATCCAAGCCAAGAGTCCCTTCCCTGGTCACTACGCAAGGTGTTCATTTTCTCTGTCCTCATCTCCCTGGGAGATGGACAGGGAAGAGAGAATACATTTCTTAGTACTGACTCCATATTAATACTGGCCATTTTTACATTGGAGCTGGTATCCTACAAAAGACCGACAGGATGGAAGGCCCTCGCTTTCATACTGCATGAGCTAGGGACTGGCCAGACACCACTACGGTGAGCTTAAACTTGGATTATTTCTTTAAAACACAAGCTGGATCACTGGGCCCCCAAATCATTACTAATGTTGGATGTACTGGACTTAATTGCTGAGTTATCTATCAAAACTCTATCTACCAAAATTAGCTATCAAAAATAAACATTGATTGTGACATTCTCTAAAAATGTAACCCAGTGATTGAAGGGGCATCAGAGGACCATGGTTAATACCAGCCTGCCCATTGGGTTGTGAACCACAGGTCCCCATTCTTGGCAGTAGCTCTTGGGTAGCCATGCATGGCTCCCCACTGCTCTGGCCACGATGAAGCTGTAGAAGCTAATGTATTCTGAGTTAGACCAACTGCTGCCGTGAAGGGGGGGGGGAGAAGGGACCTGCTTGAGTAACTGTAATAATTGGAAAATTATTTTGATAGCCTGAAACAATCTAATATATTACAGAATTTTATTAAAATAATATCAAATCAAATTAACTGCTATTCCATAATGAATTAGGTAACAAGGTGGGCAGATATTAATCGGCCTTGGCTTCTAGGCAGGGGAGCCCGGAATTTATTAGTTCTCGTGGCTGGCATGAGGTGAAGGCAGAAACCGACATCGCCGCTGGAGAGGGAACCCCCTGAGACAAGCCTGCTTCCACTTCTTCGTCTCCTTCGGCTTCCACATCCTAATCCATCATTAAACACTTGTATTCCTTTTATGTGGGGTCTTATGAAATTTTTAATTTTTTAATTGCTTTGTGATTTAATAATGAGGACTTTTCATTTGGCCTGAATAAGGAGTGAGATACGATATTGAATTTTTTTTACTTCCCTGCCCCAGCAAACTCTCTTCCCTTTTCCCCATGGCTTTCGTTTTCCAAGACTGAAAACTCAAATCTTATTCGTGAGGCAACCCAGTGCCTGGCAGATAGACAGAGAATGCCTGGACATCTGCTTGCTTCTTCAGGAAGCACATAGACTCAGCTGCCCATGTGGCCATGGACAGTCCTTGAAAAGCCATTGTGAGCAAGGAGTAGGCTTTGTAGAGGTTCAATGAGTCAGACTTCTGAATAACCAAGTGCCAGTATTATTACCCTTTGAAGATTTTCTCCCTGAGACTCAGTGGTTTTAACCCTTTGAAATGCCTTGCCCCTGGAATGGTGGCACTAGGGTTTTGCTCAAATTTGTCCCTAGGCTGGAACTTTTCAACCTGACAAGAAGGGGTAGAGAAACATGGGTTGTCTGGACGCAGATCCTGCCATCCTATCTGATGTGAATTCTCCTTAGCTCAGCCACACTTTGCAAAATAGATAGAGATCAGTGCACTGTCTCTTACTGAGTAGTGACAAGGAGCGTAGGATGCTCTTTTGTGCCTTGTTACTGATGGAAATTAATTTAAAGCATCACATGTACATTAAACGAGACAGGCGAGTCATAGCAGAGGAGGTAATCATTCTCTAAAACTGGAGAAGAAATGCAACTTCACACACACATAAGGTTCCTTTTTGCTGCCCCTGTGGGCTACATATCACTCCCTTATACCCCTGGGCCAGGGGCAAGCAGCTCACCCAGGAAGACACAGGGAGTCACAGAGACCAGAGGATTTAGCAGTCTTGAAGTTCTTTTATGGACCAAGCAAGAATAACTTCTTTTTAATATTTGCACCCAATCTGAGGCCTGGAAATACTGACTTAATGCACAATTAAATGGAAATTTTGTAGTTTCTTTAGTAGGCAGATAAAAAGATGATCTTAGGGTTACATGAGGAGATTTGACATAAATGACCATCACCCATTCTCTCTTCCAATGTCGGCTTATTCACTGGACACCTGAGCTGAAATTCATGGGGAAGGACACTGCCATGTCTGAACAGCACAGGCAAAGTCAGTTTTGTGAATACATTTTTTTTTATCGTGGTTTGGATATAAAATGCAACCCAAATGAAGCGAACACTTCTCCTGTGAATAATCACTTCTAAAAGAATGAGTACCCAACAACCCCCTTGGTGCTTACATGGGAAAAAATAATAATAAAACGGATTTAAAATTAAGGACAAAAGAAATAAAAGGGTAGATAAAATCTGAGATGTGTCGGAGGGAAGATAAAGTGAGTTTTTGGCAGCGACTTTAATAGAAGCTCGGCTTCAAAAGTCATCTAGCTGCAGTGTTAATCTGCACATTCTTTTCTAACCCTGGTGAAGGCGGCTCCCTGTTATTACCTTGGTTAAAAAGGGTGTATATCTCTAATCAGAATGGGCTCTCACTAGTTATTGCAGTGATTCTTAGTTTCCCATTTCCGTCTATAGGTAATAAAGGGTCACACTGTTCAGCCTGTTTTGGAGAAGATTATGAAATGGTCTTTTCATTTTGCAACTTCTGCTCTGGATCAGTCCAGTGCACACAGGCCACGTCACGTCTCCAGGGGTTTGGGGCACAGTGAGCAGGATGCTCAAGTGACTAAAGGCAGAAAAACACGGCCTGAGCTGGGCACCGGGGAGCTTCCCCACCATCTCCTATCAGGATCCCTGTGCATAGGAGTTGGATGGTTTTCAAACAAAGGGGCTGTGTGAGGTCTGGTGGTCTTCCCCAGGGTGGCAGTGCCCATTGCTCTGGGACTGCTGCCTTCTTAGTGCCTGGGGTCTGTTGATGAGCCAGATAAGTTAGGTGCCCAGAACTCTGGTTGTCCAGTTGCCTTCTGTCACACCTGGAACATGCCCAAATCTTCAGCAAGGAGTGGCCCCAGGAACCCTGGAACAGAGACTATATGCTTGGTATAGTGCAACAGCTAGGCTTGCCAAGAGCTACATTGCCTGCTGGCAATTTTGCTTGCTTTTTCTACAAAATGGGAATGATATTTGCTTTATGGAGTTTGGATACTGGATGCATAGTTTTGTGGGACATTGTACGTCACTCAAGTCTGGGCACATTGTCAATTTTATAATTTTTATATGTGTATGCAGGGTGTGGTGTATGTACATATGAGGGTATACTTTCTACTTTATTTTTTCAGACAGTCTCTCACTGAGCCTGCAGGTTATTCATTGGCTATACAGGGCTGGCCATATATTTGGTTTACCAGGCCAGTCGTAAAAATGTGCAACACAGAGGGGCTTGTGCATAGGCGAGTGTCTGGCTGTTGTGCCTTCTCTGGGGACAGAGAAGGATCTGTGCTAGGGTTTTCCTTCTGACAGCAAAACTTTCAGTGACCTCATCTGGTGGGTCCTTGATTTTAGGTATTTCCTCCTTCTTAAGGACACTCATCATATTGGATTCTGGGACCTGCTCAGCTGCAAAGTAAGCATCTCTTTAAAATGATACCTCCATAGACCTGTTTCTATATGAGGTCACATGCTGCTTCAGTACTTCACTGGTGAATCAGAAGGAGGGATGTAGTCGCCATAGCAATGGCTGAAGTAGCCACAGAGATGCCTGTAAGCTTTAGCCTCTTCTCAGAGAGTCACAGAATCTTAACTTATCCAAGGACCATATCACAGCCTGAAGTAGAAGAAAGAATTTAGGGCCAAGCTGGCAGACCTGAGTTCAATCTCCACAGAGTGGGAGGAAAATATTGACTTCTGTAGATTGTTCTCTGACCTCCACACATGCACCATCCCATGTGAATAAATAAATTTAATTAAAAACGTAAATTGTCTTTGGCTTATTTTTTGAAAATATTTTTTTAAATTACCATTTTTTTAAGTTTAGCATATAAAATAGTGACCTTCTAATTATGGTCTTTACTTTCTTCTCTTGGTGTGTGCATGCACTCATGAAGGCATGCGTATGTTCATGCATGTGTGTGTGGATGGGAATCCAAAGATCAATATCAAGTGTAGTCGTAAATTGCTTTTTATCTCGTCTTTGTAGACAGTTTCTTTTAGAAACACTGGAGTTCACTAGTTCAGCCAGATTAGGTGGTTATCAAGTCTCAGGAGGCCTCGTCATGCTGCCTAGCCAGCATGCCAGTGCTGGAGTCACAGGCGCACAGAACCATACCTGGGTTTTTACATGAGGGCCAAGGAGGATTGAACTCAGGTCCTTGCTGCTCGCAAAGAATGAAGCATTTCCTCCCTCCTCATTCTTGGCCTTCTATGCGTATAATTCCCTTCAATTGTTCCACTTCCACCACCCACTGCCTCTAGCCTCCTCCTGCAGCTGGCTTTAGCTTCCAGTTTTAGAAAATCATTTAACTGAGGCATGGAGCACGGTTTGGCCCATGTTTAACAGAAACATACATCTGTAACTCACATTATGGAAATTGTTCTCCCACCTTTTCTTAGACAGTCTACCCAAGAAACAAGCACTGTTAACAGGAGTCTTTTGATCATGGATTAACACTGTTCTTTCCAGAACATTCTACACACGGGGCTAAGCAGCAGGTGCTCTTTGCATCTGTTTCCTTTCACTTGGTGTGTCATGTTTTGGAGACTCACCCATGATGTTGTGCTTAGCCGCAGCTTGTTCATTTCTATTGTTGGATAGAATTCTCCAGAATGAATTTTCCACAGGTGTGCATCTTCAGTCACCTGGCGAGGAACAGTCAATGGTTTCCAGGTTGGAATAGAGTTGGAGAAGCAGCTACTATAGTTACGGTGCAAGTGTTAAAATGTGAACATGTGTTTTCGTCTCTAACTTTGACTTAGAACTACTGAGTCATGGGAAGGGTGTAACTAGATTTACATGGAAGTCATGGCTTTTCCATGAAGGTCTTTGCTGTATTAGACTCTCATCCCAAGGCTCATGCTGATGTTTGGAGTTCCTTGTCTTTCAGCCACTTGGAGACTGTGCTCTTATGTCTCTACAGTTCTAATTTTCTTTCCTTTGATGAGCAATAAAAGTGACAGTAATCAAAACAGTGTGGTGTTGGCTGGAAGCTAGAGCCACTGATGAGGCCAAGCCTGGAAATAGATGCATCATTACATGGTCAATTGATCTTCCACAGAAGCCATGGAGCAACTGAGGAGAGAAGATCCAGTAAAAGAAACATTGGGACCATTGGTTGGCCATATGGAAGATAACACTTCATTTAATAGATGAAAAATAATTCAAGATGGAGCATAGCTCTAGGCATAAAAGACAGCATATGCATATCAGGAAGCTATTTTTGTGAACTTGGGACAGTGGTATGTATGTGCACACACATACACAATCAGCAGATACTTTTGTAAACTTATAACAGTGATATATGTCTATATTTTAACAGAAACAACTGGGATGTATTAAAATATTTTTCAGCGAGGAAAGGAGAGGGGAAGCCACACACTGTGAAGAAATATTTGCAACACATATGGTCTCAGCAAAGGACTGGCTTCCAGGAGCTATAAAAATCTCCTACAAATCAAGAGTTAAAAGGCAGACAACCTAATAAAAATACACAAAATATCTGAACAGACACTTCATGAACAAAAACAAGGTTTACTGGCTCCACTGCTTCTAGAGCTAAGCACAATAGAGGTTCCAAGGCTTCCTGGGTCAGCTGTTTCTCCATGACTGGATGGTCTCCGAGTGGATGAGAACACACATGCAGCTCGCACAATTTATTAGAGAAGTTTTATCATGCAGGAGATGGTGGTGAATGCATCATAACTGGTCATTGTGTAGAGAGTGAATATTTACGCAGTGTTCAGTCACAAATGGGGCCTCAGCATCACCTCTTTTCCTCTGTGTCTCAGGGGCAATTGTAGAAGAGGCAGTGGCAAGACTGTGAGAGTCAGAGGTTGGGGTGGACTGGGGTGGAACAGTACCTTCTGGACAGGACATGACCATCATACTAATGATCTCACAGCAGCTAGGATACCTGCAGGAGACCTGGACAGGAACAAGGCAGCCAATGTCCAATGTTGTTCCAGTGCATGTGTGTGTATGTGTGTGTGTGTGTGTGTGTGTGTGTGTGTGTGTGAGAGAGAGAGAGAGAGAGAGAGAGAGAGTGTGTGTGTGTGTGTGTGTGTGTGTGTGTGTGTGACAAGCTTCCACCTCCAGCTGAAGAGTTCTTGACAGCTTTTGAGGGAGAGTCAGTCTTCTTTAAGGGTATGTCCTCTGATGGGTTGGCCATTCTGTATATGGCTCTATATCCAGGATTGGTGAGTTTTAAAGCAAAACCAAACAAAACACACAGTTGGGAGGTGGTGGTGGATCTGTGAATAGTCAGAGAGAGTGATGCAGTGACTATAACCAAAATACATTGTATGCATGTATGAAATTCTAGAAGAATTAATTGAATTATTATAGTTTTTAAAAGCAAAAGAAAACCTTATTGTGTACTCTGAACTAAGGGTCTGGATGCTTGGATGGTCTAGAACTGAACTCAACTGCAGTCAACAGAGGTCTGTGTGACAGTTTCACATGAACCAGGTATCATGTCAGAAAAGTCGATCATGTCAAGCTTGGTCCTGGAAACAAAGCTGTACCCTCCCTAAACCTGAACCCCCACAGTTTCCCCTCTCTTCTCTCTTCCGTGCTTACATCAGCTGCTAACCAGATCCTGCCCACGACTCACACACAATTCCCCTCATCCCATGGCCATCTTCTGCCTCAGCTTGTCATGATGGCAGCCATTTCCTAGGTGATGCTAGTCCAGTACCTGACTCTCCAGCTCTTCTTCCCATACAGCTCTAACTTCCAGACCTTGTCTGAGTTAATGGTGAAGAAAAATTTTCATGTTCCTTTTCTATTGCAAGCTCTCTGATGCATACCAGCTGATGTATAAGTGATTCTCAACTTTCAGGCTATGAATGGGCTACAGCAGAAATGCCTTCTGGCATCAATGTCCACTTTTCCATCTTCTATTCCCCTAGGAAGCACTACTGAGAGAAGTTCTGGAGGTCCCCAATTACCCCATTTTTCCCATGTGGATTGGCTGTGAGAGCGCCTTAGGGCATGTTGGCCTTCACATCTTAGAGCCACTCGAAGAACTGCTCACCTCTATTCACCACCAATTTTTTTTTTGCTCCAGCATGCCTGACTACAAAAAAATCTTCAAACTAGACTAACCAGTGTGCTATGTTGGCATATATAGGATTTCCATTACTTCTTCTGGCTTATAAATATGCTTTTACCTTATTTTCCATGATCACTTTTTACAGCTATACTAAAAACCACTACAGAAGTTGTTAGGCACCTTACGGCTCCTATGAGTCAAGAGACTACACTGCCTGGCTGAAGCCTGTGCTTAAGGGCCCTTTGGGCTTGTGTTAAGGAGTTAGAGGTTGGTTGGGAAGTATCTACTTTTTTTACATGAATGGTTACTGGAAGTATATCTCTTGGAGGCAAATCTGAGACTACTACTTTGCTGGACATCTTTACTTCCTAGATACTTTCTTTCATATAGTTCTTTGCACACGTTTCTCCCCAGTGTGACTGTGTGACTCCTTACATCTAGTGAGGTGGAGTGGTCTTATGGGGTGGGTGTTGTGATCCTGTGTAACTGAACCATCAAGACACACCAGACATCCCTTACACAGCACAGCTATGCTTCATGGCCAGAGATAGTAGATGGTCTCAGGAGTCTTGGTGGGAATGGGAGGGAGGCTGTCACACAAAGGGGTGAATGGCAGATATGGAATCACTAAAGCCACTTAAAGAGTCTGTCTGTCATCTCATAAAGAGTGTTTACAAGCTCTTCTTTCCCAGACCATCTCAAGAAGACTTGGCTCTTCACCCTCCTGAACTTATGCAGCAGCACATTCATGGTGTCAGCTAGCCACTCTCCTGAGTTCACATTCAAGAGAGCAGGTGGGCTCTGCCTATAAACTTGCACATTCTAGATGGTTTCTCTTTTCTGCCTCAGTTCTCACATCTGAGATCTGGTGACAAAATTTGAAGCCCAGACTTATGCCCATAGGTGTCCATCGTCATATTCTGCTATACATACTTCATCATCAAAGAGAAGCATATGCAAGTGAGGCCACATCCCCCACTCCATCACTCCCTTTTCCTTTCCAAGGCCTTGTGAGCCTGCCTGCATGACTTAGCTTGAGTCAGGGTCTGCCAGTGCCAGGACATCTTAGACAATGAAAGAGCCTGGAATCACAAACCAAGATGCTTCTGAGCATGGAAGACAGGGCCAAGGTCAAAGAACCCTGTCTCCTCTACCCTTTGTCTCGCCCTGCCTCCCTTACACTCCCCTGAAGCCTGTCCTCTTCACTTCAAACATTTCTTAATAATCTGTAATTTTGTGGAAGGGATAAAGGATAAGGGGAACCCAGAAGGTGGCTGGATTTACATATGAATGTTGGGTTTTCATTTTAATTTTGACAAAGTGTAAAGGTTGATAATAAAAGTGTCGTTAGTGCCTTGCCATTTCTTTGATGGACTACAGAGCAGATTGCCAAGATATGGAGACAAATCCAGGGGTCACTGGTTTTACCAGGAGCTATCCTTCATCCTGTAATAAAAAAACAAAACACCATGACAAATTTTTTAAAAAGGATAATGACATTCTTTGTAAGGCACTTGTGATTATTCAAAGCCCTTTCTGGGAAGACTGAACCTCAAGTTGGTTTCAGAGCAGGTCCTGTGCTCATCTGGATGTGAGTGGTTATGCAGCTGGGAGTCTCCAAGGTCATATAACTCTGCAGTTCCTAATGAAGATGCCTTGAGTCCATGTTGATTGGAGGTAGAATAAAGAAGAGGCACAGTCCTGAGCACGGAGCTTCAGACCTGCTTTCGCCCTGTGGTTATATTGCTGAAGGAGATTGAAACAGACCGGGTGGTGAGCTCAGGGGACTGGGAGGAGTAGAGGAGGGCTGGACACATCCATCAGTCCCAAGTTCTGTGCTCACTTCCCTTGGGTTTAAAGATAGTCACCTGTCTGCATCCTCTCTTACCCAGTGAGGCTCAGCTATTGACTGCCCCAAGTAAGACTTCCTCCAGAGAGGACTGCCATGGATTGGAAAAACTGGGAGCAGTGGATGTGGTTTCCAGAAGCTTCTCCATTGTGGTGTCAACTCAGTTGATGCTCACTCAACATCAAGAGCCAAGCTCCCTGCACAACACTATAATGCTGAGGGTTGGAGGGAAGAGGGAGGGAGGGAGAGAGAGAGGGAGGAGAGTGGAAGGGAGAAAGGAGGAAAAGAGAGAGAGAGAGAGAGAGAGAGAGAGAGAGAGAGAGAGAGAGAGAGAGAGATCCCTGTAGTTCAGAACATTTCAGTGGTGTTTTTCATCCTTGCATCTGATATTCCAGGACCTTTGTTGTAGGTCTCACTCCCTACGCATGCTGGCTTGGTTTAAGTTTGGATTTTTCAGATCTACTTGGTTTCTGAGGTCTTGGGGGAGTCTCTTTATTGGAGGCTGATTGTGTGGGAAGTCTTAAACTTAAAGATTATCTCCTCTGGTCCTTCTTGACTTCAGAACCCTTTAGGAAGCATCCAGTTCAAATTCCTCCTTTTTTTTTTTTTTTTTTTTTTAGATAAGTAAACTAGTCTACCAAAGGGAAAACGAAGAGCCTACAAAGCCACATATATTACAGCTTCTTGGGTTCTTTCATAAGCCTCGAACTCATGGTGAGTATCCTATTGATGTCCCTCTGCAATTCCTTATGAAAAGAAAGGTCTCTCTGTTGCAAATGGTCACCCTTCATAAATCTGCTGAACTTCACCTGCTCATTATCTTTTGCATCAGCCTCATGGAACAGGGACCGCAGATGCTCCTATCTGCTTTCTTTCCTTTATTCTTCATCCAGTGGGTGCTGGTAGCAAAGGCACCTGGGTTTTTGGGAGATATCTATTCACTTCCTGTGAGGAATTGCGCTTTACTCAGTCATAAAACAAACACACTGGATGCTCTGGAAGATATGGAGGAGGTGAAAAGGCCCATAGGCACCCCTTCTTCTTGCACATGCTGGTTAACAATCTTTGTGTGGGAGTCGGCTCCAAGCTCCCATCACTGAAGAGCAGTTATAAGATGCCACTTTTGAACACTTGTCATTCTGATTCAGTCATCGGCTCCCATCTATCATAAGAAAACAGCAGCGCTCTTATGCCCAACAACGACAGAGTGGGCTGAGAGATAGTGAAGCTATACCAACTCTGTGTATGAGTAGAGGGCGCAGTAATTCTGGTGACGATACGGAAGAGCATCAAGCAGCAGGAGGAGGGTACAACAGGATTGGTACCCAACCTGATGATGGTGGGTGTCTCCTGGTACCCACCATCCTCTCTTTTAGAAAATCACAAGTCATTATTGTGTGGCCTTCTTCCAGTGACACAAATGAGATCTATTAATCTCTGATAAGTCACTAGTGATAGTCTAGGCAGAGCTTGGAGAAACAATGTCTTTAATAAGTGTTACTACTAAAGAAAACATCCTTACAGAATTCTAGGAACCAGTAACTGCCTATACATCCTCCAATATGGACAAAGTCTTCTTGGGCACCCATCCCCCTCCATAAGATACATTGGTGGGCCCAGACATGTGTAGATCTCCTTCAGGTAATCCATCACAGCCCCTGACAGTACAAGGAGGTTAATGGCTGTGTCATGTTTGGAGGATAGTGGTCTACAATGGGCACCCTCATGCCTCCCTAAGTCTTTCCTGTCATATGTAAGCCTCTGCCTCCCATTTCCAAAGGAGATGAGAAGGCTGATGGCCCCCTGCAGGTATGGACTGTCAAGTGTTGACATCACATGGCTTCTTTAGACTGCTACATGCTGAGCCCCAGCCTCCAAACACTAAACTTTTCATTCCTCCTATAGTGAAACCCTCCCTTACTCATGGGGAAGCTGAAATGGATAAAACCATCTCCCCTCGCCCAGGATGGATGACTGCTTGTCTCTAAGTATATGTGTAAAATATCTCAGACATCTTGGACTTCTTTGTTTGAACCCCATGTCACCTCTGGGAGGTAAAGGAGCCCCGTAAGAGGTGAAATGTCTGAGTTTAAATGGTGAAGGGATGAGTCCAGAGTTGTAGGGTGGACCCTCGTGGGGCTGAGGTTTGGCAACTCAGCCATGTAGCCTCTGAGCCTGGTCTCCTTCTACTCTGCCATAGCATCTCTGAGTGAGTAGGAACTGGTCTGGAATTATCTGTTCCAGTCTCTAAGGTCACACAGCTCCCACCTCCCACCCTCAGGCTCTGGACTCATGGTATGAGACAGGACAAAACTTTCATTTTTGGTCCCCAGAGAAAGATTAGTATCTTTCTAGAGCAGCATCTTCCTGAGTCAGCAAAAAGAGGGGGGACAGGAAGTGCTTTCCAGGAAGTGTATGCTGTTCTAAAGTGGCTTTGCAGGTCAGGCTGAGACATGGTAATGACTTCTCTATTCTCTACTTGGCTCTGAATTATATATCTTTCTGATAAATCCATGGCGTGATAGCTTGAAGAAGAGCTCTGGGACACAAATGCCTAGGTTTAGGGGATATGGGCCTGACACAGTGGGTGTAGTTGGCAGTATAAGAGGCCAAGCCCAGCCGGCCCTATCTTCTCATTGTTGGCTGGATGCTGCATGGCCAATACTGCTGTCAACTATGAAAGGCTCCTGGCAGCTGAGGGCTGGGGCTTGAGGCTAATGCTGATGTCTCAGGAGAATCACCCACGGTAGAGGCCATGGAGATACTGCTGCCCACACTTGCTCAATGGATGGGGCTGGAAGCATCTCCCTTTCCCCTCATTTCTGTCTGGGGTGGAAAGAGGACTAGTGGCTTCAGGAGGCTGGAGTTCATGTAGTAGCTTGAGAAGGATAGCCCACAAACCAGCTTTATTGTTCTGCCAAAGGGCCCAAACCCACCAGGGTGACAGTATCAAGTACTTTCCTTTGTAAATCTCACAGCTTATGGTAACAACCTAGCCAGTATTCTCTATCTCCAAGCCTTTTCCCAGAGGGAGAAATACACACATATATACTCACCCACTCATACAAACTCACTTAATGCACACACAGAAACAGACACATGCACATGTATCCACACCCATGCTCACACCCATGTACCCTCACACACTTGTATGAATTTTCCAACTCCAGCCCCAAGCTCTTCCTGATTTTCTGGTAAACTGTCCTCTTCTTACATGCTGGCTATTTTCCATGGCTGCTTCTTCTGTGGCACCTGCTTGGATGACCTGCTGCTCAAGGAAGGAATTATGGCGGTGGGGCTAGAGCCTTGGGCTGGACATGAGGTCATCAGTGGTGCTTCTCCTGGGTCTGGGGTCCTAGAGGAGAACTTTCCGTTCAGTTCCCTGTCACGCATGCGTGGCATAAGTTCACTTCCTCATGCATCTACCCATCTGCCCCACTTCTCATCTAAGGCTGCTGCTGAGGTCGCAGGGGCAGGGCTGCCTCAAAATTCTTTGTCCCTTGGGTGGGAACCGAGCCCTGGAACTACCCTCATCCTTTTGCAGCGTTTCTTTCTCAAGAGTAGCTGTGAATCCTTCTGACTTCTTAGCCTATCCTCACAGGCAATGTGGAACGCTGCTGCCTGCAAGGCTGGTGTCTGTCTGTCTCCAACCTGTCTGTCCGAACCAATGGCAAGGTCAGAGCGGTACATTTTTTTGAGAAGCATGTGCTTGCGTGTTTACTCTTGCCTCTGCAGGTAACAATTTCAATATTAATCTTCATTTCTAGGGAAATAATTAGTGTGATGTGAGTTGTGATTCTATCTCTAGTTCTCTCACTGGCCTGCTAATTTACCCAGTGGAGGAAAGTTCTGAAGTGACTGAATGGCAGAGCCTTGGGCATACCTGCAGCCATGAGGCAGAATATCACTTCTTTTACAGAGGATTCCAGCATGCCACCAGTCTCTAGCTTCAAAAACTGTCCTTATGTCACAGGCCTCTCTAGGTGAGACCAGGCCTCCCATGCACTTGTGTGTTGTCACTCTGGGAAGGAAAGGTTTAGAAGCATAAGAATGTCATGGGCTGTGTCTCCTGTGGTTGGGAGCTGCAGTGTTCTGTTGAGACTCACTTCTCTGCTTTCTCCACTCTGTCCCTGGCTCTAAACCTGGAATTCTGATTTTTATCTACATTTTCCATCACCCCTACCCCCAGGATACAGAGCCATCCCAACTCTGTAAGCCTGATGATCTACTGTGGGCTGTCTATTGGACTAGGGGTTTTGGATCCTCAAGACCATCATCATATAGATGCGGAAGCTGAGACTCTGGGAGGCTTGAATCCCCCATGAAGTGGGAAAACAGAGCTCATTCAGAGTCCTGTGACCACAAATCTCAATCCATGACTTTGAATTAGATGTAAACAAAGGAAGTTTTCAGTCCTAGCACTGATGCCCAGGAACTTAGTGGGTGATGCAGCAGTGGATTGAAACCACCAACACTAAGGCTAGTAAATAAAAATGGGAATAATCCCTCTAACCCAATCAGTACCTCCAACTCTGGCTGGTGACCTGGGGTGACTCTGAATGATTTTTATGATCCAAGGGTCATCTTTCCAGCCTGTAACTAAAGGAAAGCAGCAGGAATTTCACCAAGTTACTGTGAACATGACGTGAACAGACATGTGAAGCATGCATGGCTTAGCCTGCCAAGAAGACCCAGTTAAATGACAGCCATAGGACTATAGTTCATTCATTCATTCACTTACTCATTCATTCACCCCCATACTTCCAGTATCCCCTCTGCGCCAAGAGGCATTGGATGCTGATTTCCTTCCTCATTGCCAATTGCTACTTAGTCTTAAGAAACTGTGATAGTCAAGTGGCCACATTTAGTTGACTGTTGTGGTCTTGATGTGTAGGGGTTTTATTGAAGACTTCCTTGCCAGGGAAGATTTGAGGCAGATACCTTCTCTGCCTTTGAAGATAGTTCTTCATTTCTTTGACCTTCCCAACTCCCTCCCCACCTTGGAAAAGACACACTTTCCATTTCCCTCTGTAAGAGAGCACTTGAAGGAATGAAGCAGCTTGTCTGAATGGATAATTCTTTCAGTGGTTTGATCTCATCAGAGCCTCCCACCCATTAGCTATGTTTTGTTGTGAAAAACGTCATCACTAAAGCAGCTTGTAGAAGGGTGTTTATTCTTTATATTTTATTGGGCTCATGGTTCCAGAGGGAGAGTCCATCATGGCAGGGAAGCATGATAATATTTAGCTGAAGCAGAAAACTCCAGACAGCAAATTATGATTCCAAATGCATGAAGCTAATACTCAGTAGCTTGGAAACTATGGGAGTCTGTAGTAAGTAGTTTCTGGCCTGGCCTTTAGAGCCTAGCCCCAAGGTTCAGGTATGCTCGCAGCCCTGCTGTCACTTAGCCCCAAATAATTACACAAAATTGCATACTGATTGACCTACAGCTCAGGCATATAACTTGCTAAATCTTAACTCTTAAACTAAGCCATGATTAGCCAAGTGGTTAATCTTTTCTCAGAGCAGTATCCTGGTCTTCTTTCCTCTGCATCTGCTGACATCTCTGCCTCATTCTTCCTCTTCCCAGAGTTTTCCTTGTCTGGTAGCTCCACCCACACTTGTGCCTGCTTTCTGGCTAATCAGTATTTTATTAAACCAGTAGGAGGGATAAATATTTACAATGTACTAGAACCACAGAATTTCCTTTTTCTTTCTTTTTTATTATGAATAAAATAAATGTCTCATTTTTTATCCATGTATCCACTTGTTCAAACTCCCTTCCTCCTCACATCCACTCCTCCCAGTCATTCTCTCTTCTCACCATCTCCTTATCTCTTCCCCAGCAAAGGCAGAAAGTCTCAAAGCCCAAAGGTGGTTTAGCACAGCATCCACTCTAGGCAAATCTGCTTTCCTCATCCCAATATTAAGACAGGGTTAGGTGTTATTCTGGATGGAATGGGATCTAAGGTGTCCCTCCAAGGTTCTTCAGATCCCAAGCTGTTCAGTGAATGTGGTTTGCAGCTTGGGAATGCTTTGATTTTTGGTTAAAGTCCACTAATGAGTGAGTACATCTCCTGATTATCTTTCTGGGTTTGTGATACCTCGCTCAGGAGGATATTCTCCAAATCCATCCATTTGTCTGCAAATTTTAGGATATCATTTTTTCTTCCTGCTCAGTAGTACTCCACTGTGTAGATGTACCAGAGTTTGTTAATCCATTCTTCAGCTGAGGAACATCTAGGTTGTTTCCAGTTTCTTACTATTACAAATAATGCTGCTATGAACATAGTTGAGCTAATACTTTTAGAGTGCAAATGTGCGTCTTTAGGATATATGCCCAGTAGAGGTATTGCTGGATTATTGGGGAGATTGATTCTCAGTTTTCTGAGAAATCACCTTACTGCAATCCTGAGTGGCTGAACAAGCTTACACTCCTACCAACAATGGAGGAGTGTTCACCTTGTTCCACAACCTCTCCAGCATAGGCTGTCAACTGTGTCTTTAATCTTAGCCATTCTGACAGGTGTAAGGTGCTATCTCAAAATTGTTTTGATTTGCATTTCTCTGATGGCTAAAGATGTTCAGCACTTTTTCAAGTGTTTTTCAACCATTTGTAATTCTTCTGCTGAGAATTACTTTTTAGTTCTGAATGTCATTTTTTGATTGGGTTATTCAAGGTTTTGGGCTCTAGTTTCTTGAATTCTCTATATATTTTAGAGATCAGTCCTCTGTCACTTATAGGGTTGGTGAAAATCTTTTCTCATTCTGTAGGCTGTCATTTTGTCTTATGGACTATGTCCTTGGATTTACAGAAGCTTCTCAGTCTCAGGAGGTCCCACTTACTGATTGTTGTTCTTAGTGTCTGTGCTACTGGTGTTATATTTAGGAATGGTCACCTGTGCCAATTTGTTGGAGGGTATTTCCCACTTTCTTTTCTATCAGATTCAGTGTGGCTGGGTTTATGTTGAGGTCTTTGATTCACTTAGATTTGAGTTTTGTGCAGGGTGATCTATTTGCAGTTTTCTACACACTACCATCCAGCTATGCCAACATCATTTGTTAAAGATACTTTTTTCCATTGAATGTTTTAGGCGTCATTGTTGAAGATCAAGTTTTCATAGGTTTTTGGGTTAATGTCCAGATCCTCAATTTAATTCCATTGGTCCACAAGTCTGTTTTTATGCCAGTACCAGACTGTTTTTATTACTGTAGCTCTGTACTATAACTTGAAGTGGAGATGGTGATGCCTTCTGAGGTTTTTTGTTGAGTAAAATTGTTCTGGCAATCCTGGTTTTCCTGTAATTCCAAATGAAGTTGACTATTGTCCTTTCAATATCAATAAAAAATTGTGTTGGGATTTTGATGGGAAGTGCATGGAATCTGTAGATTGCTTTTGGTAGAATTCCCATTTTTACTATGTTGATCCTACCTATCCAGAAACATGGGGGATCTTTCCATTTTCTGATATCCTCTTCAATTTCTTTCTTCAGTGATTTAAAGTTTTTATCAATTAGATCTGTTACTTTTCTGGTTATCATTACTCCAAGATATTTAGTGCTATTTGCAGCTATTATAAAGGGTAATGTTTCCCTTATTTCTTTTTCAGCTCTTCCATCTTTAGTGTATAGAAGGGCTATTGATTTCTTTGAGTTAATCTTGTATCCTGCTACTATGCTGAAGGTGTTATGAGCTGTAGAAGTTCCCTGGTAGAATTTTGTGGCTCACTTATGTATACAATCATATCATCTGCAAATAGAGATAGTTTCACTTCTTTTCCAGTTTGTATCCCTTTAATCTATTTTTGTTCTCTTATTGCTTTAACTAAAACTTCAAGAACTATATTGAATAGATAAGGGGAAAGAGGACATCCTTGTCTTGTTTCTGATTTTAGTGAGATTGCTTTGAGTTTTCTAAATTAAGTTTCATGTTGGCTGTTGGCTTCTTGTAAATCCTCTTTATTATATTTATATATTTTCACTGTATTCCTAATCTCTCCATGACTTTTATCATAAAGGAGTGTTGGATTTTGCCAAAGACTTTTTTATGTCTAAGGATATGATTATGTGGTTTTTTTCCCTTCAGTTTGTTTATATGATGGGTGACATTTACGGTTTTTTGCTTATTGAACCATCCCTGCATTTCTGAGATGAAGCCTACTTGATCATGGTGGATGATTTTTTAATATGTTGTTGTTTATGCTTTGCCAGAATTTTGTTGAGAATTTTAGCATCAATATTCATGAGGAAAATTGGTCTGTAATTCTCCTTCTTTGTTGCATCTTTGAGTGGCTTGGGTATTAGGGTAATTGTGGCCTCATAGAAAGAGTTTGTCAATATTCCTTCAATTTCTACTGTGTGAAACAGTTTGAGGAGTAGTGGTAATAGCTCTTCTTTGAATATCTGGTAGCACTCTGCACTGAAACCATCTGGACCTGGGCTTTTTTTTTTTTTTTTTTTTTTTTTACTTGGGAGGCTTTTTAGGATAGCTTCAATTTCCCTTAGGGTTATAGGTCAGTTTAGATATTTAACCTGCTCTTGATTTAATTTTGGTAAATGGTACCTGCCAAGAAGCTGTCCATTTCTTCTATGTTTTACATTTTTGTGAAATATAGATTTTTAAATTATGACTTGATAATTCTCTGGACTTCCTGGGGGGTCTGTTGTTATGAATTTCCATGTTCAGAAGAATTAGTTACAGAGTTGTGACATTCTCCTTGGGAGGCATCTAGTGCTATGAAATTTCCTCTTAAGACTGTCATTGTGTCCCATAAGTTTGGTACATTGTGGATTCATTTTCATTAAATTCTAGGAAGACTTTGATTTCTTTCTTAATTTCTTTCTTGATCCAGAGGTGATTCAGTTGAGTGATGTTTAGTTTCCATGAATTTATAGGCTTTCTGTGATTTCTGATATTGTTGAACTCTAACTTTAAGCCTTGGTTGTCTGATATGATACAAGGGATTACTTCCATTTTTTTGCATTTATTGATATTTGCTTTATGACCAATTATGTGGTCAATTTTAGAAAAAGTTACATGAGGAGCTGAGAGATATGTATATTCCTTTGCATTTAGATGGAAGCTTCTGTAACTATCTATTAAATCTATTTGCATCATAACCTCTGTTAGACTCCTTATTTCTCTGTTGAGTCTCTGTCTGGTTGACCTATCCAGGGGTAAATGTGAGGTATTGAAGTCTCCCACTATTAGAGTGTGAAAACTGATGTGGGATTTAAGCTTTAGTAGTGTTTCTTTTACATGTATAGGTGCCTTTATAATTGGAGCATAAATATTCAGGATTGAAATCTCATCTTGATCAATTTTTCCTGAGATGAATAAGTAATGTCCATCCTTGTCTCTTTTAACTGATTTTAGTTTAAAGTCTACTTTGTTAGTTATTAGGATGGCAACACCAGCTTGTTTCTTAGGGCCATTTGATTGGAAAATCTTTTCCCAACCCTTTACTCTCAGGTCGTATCTGTCTTTAAGGTTGAAGTGTGTTTCTTGTATTCAGCAGAAGGATGGCTTTTGTTTTTGTATCCATTGTGTTAGTGTGTTTCTTTTTATAGGTGAATTGAGTCCATTTATATTAAAGGATATTAGTGACCACTGATAGTCATTTCTTGTAATTTTTGATGGTAGCTTGTATGTATTTCCTTTCTTTGGGCTTTTCTTCTGTGGAATTATTGATTGTTTATGGTTTCATGGGTGTATCTGGGATCCTTTGGTTGGAGTTTTTCCTCTAATGCTTTCTGAAGGATCACATTTGTTGATAGGTGTTATTTAAGTCTGACTTTGTCATGAAATATCTTGTTTACTCCATCTATGGTAATTGCTAAATTTGCTATGGTAATTGCTAGTTTTGCTGGGTATAGTAGTCTAGTTTGGCAGTCATGCTCATTTAGTGTCTGTATTAGCTTTTGACCAGGATCTTCTGCTTTCATCGTTTCCATTGAATAGTCAGGTGTTATTCTGATGGGTCTGCCTGTACAGGTAAGTTGGCCCTTTTCTTTTGTAGCTCTTAAATTTTTTTCTTTGTTCTGTATTTTTTGTGGCTTGATCAATATGTTGTGAGAAGACTTTTTGCGGGGGGTCAAATCTATTTGGTGTCCTGTAAACTTCTTGTATCTTTATAGGCATTTCCTTCTTTAGCTTGGGAAAGTTTTCTTCTGTGATTTTATTGAATACATTATCTGTGCCTTTGAGCTGGTATTCATCTCTTTTCTTCTTTTCCTATTATTCTCAGGTTAGTTCTTTTCATGGTGTTCCAAATTTCCAGACATTTTTTTTTTTTTTTGGTTTTAGTGTTTTCTTTGACTGATGTATCTATTTTCTCTATTGAGTCTTCCCCTCCAGAGATTCTCTCTTCCATCTCTTGGATTCTGTTGGTTATGCTTGTATCTGTAGTTCCAGCTCTTTTCTTCAGATTTTCTATTTCCACCTTTGCCTCATTCTGGGCCTTTTTTAATTGCTTCTATTTTCATTTTTAGTTCCTAGAATGTTTCTTTCATTTTTTTTGTTTTCCTTTTCTTGGTTTTCTTTCAAGGATTTGTTCATCTCTTCCAATTTTTTGTTTGTATTTTCTTGTATTTCTTTAAGGGAATTTTTCATATCCTCTTTTAAGAGTTCAATACTCTTCAAAAGATGTTTTTGCTGGTGTTTCCCTCTGTTTCCTCTTCATTTCTCTGTTTAGGTCTTGGTGTTGTAAAGCTGCCACTTTCTTCTGGTGTTGCCTTGTTGTTCTTTATATTGTTATATGTATTCTTGCACTGCCTATTGCTTCAGTGGTTCGCACTTAGTCAGCTCCTAGTCAGTTGTGGCTAGAGGTCTTATGTTTCTTCTGTCTGCTCTGAGCAAGAATCCTGAATGATCTCTGACTCTGCTCTGGACATGTTTCTGTGTTTCAAAGGACCTGATTGTCACTGATGATGCAGTTCACTCTGAAGGCAGTGCCCAGCTATGGGAGGTCTGTTCTGATAGGGGTTAATGAGAAGGACTACTCCCAGCTAAAGCCTAGGGCCTATCTGCTAGCAAGAGTCTGAGATCAGAATCTTGGGTGTGACCCTGTCCCCAGAGAGGGATTCTACAGATGGGTGGCCCAGGATCTGAAATTTGCTCACCTCTGATTCCACTCTGGATACAGGTCTCTCTTTTTCTTTTTAAAGAAGAACCCCAAATCAAATTTCTTTATATAATTTTTCCAACATTATCTATAACAACTTCTAACCAATACTGTAAACAAACATTCATAATCCATTTTGGGGGGAATGCAGGCATAATTCTCTAGGCTACTTCCTGCTGAATAGGTACACTATTGGGATCCCCCCCCCAAAAAAAAATTAGGTTTATGGACAAGTCTTTAGTGGAGTAGTCTGTATGAGTGAGTCATCTAGCCAGTCTCCTTGAAGGTGTTTTGGACTCAGAGCTCAGAGGACACTACAACAGAGGTGCTCTGAAATGCTGGATCATCTGGGCCATTCATTTTCATTGGAGACTTTTCAGGGGTCTTCCTAGATTGAAACTTATTTTTTTTAAAGTAGGAATAAGTCCACAGCCTCTCATTTTCTGTCTAAATAGAAAGGAAACCTCTTCTCCAAAGTAACATATCATTTGATTTCAATTTTAAAGTTAACTCATTTACCAAATATATAGTTTGGGTTAATCCAGCAGCATTTATAACCAAATATCTTTGTAGTAGACTTTACTTTCATTTACAGTCAAAAAACTTAAAGACAAGACAATAACATACAATATCTGGTCACTCTTTGTAATGCCCATCTTTATGTGACATATTATTTTTTTTTCTATTTCATTTTTAAGGACTTTACCCTTTTTCCCTTCCATTTTCCTTCTTAAGCCTACGTATATTTTTAAACACACCATAAACAATTTAGATTTTTTAATCTGCTTTTAAAAGTCACTGCACACCAGTTTTTGTGGCAGCATTGTTGACAGTAGTCTGAAGCAACCCAAGTGCCTGTCCACAAAGGAGTAAGTGGCATATCCAGAAAATGGGATGATATTCAGCTCTAAAAGAGGAAGGGAATTCTCATGTGTGCTCAGTCATAAATGAGCCTTGAAACATGTTAAGTGTAAATTCACTGACAAGGTCTTCCTGATTCCATTATACACACCTTAGTGTCCTAGAGACCAAAGCAGAATGGTGGCTCTCAAGGGCTGGAAGAAGGAAAAATGATCAAGTGGTCACCATTAGTTGATTGTGTAGGGTTTATTGAAGACTTCCTTTCCAGGGAGGATTTGAAGCAGACATCTTCCTGGGTTTTGGGGATAGATCTTCATTCCCTTGACCCTCTCAACTCCCTTCCCAGCTTTCAAAAGACACAACTCAGAGTTAGTGTTTTCAGGGTCTTAGGAACAGATTGAGAAGATAAGGCAAATTCTAGAAATGGTGGTGATGGCTATAGAGTAATACCAATCCACTTGCTTCATCTGTGTTATACATTATGGAAAGTCTAAAATAGTGGATCCTATGTTCCTGGGGCAATTTGTATAATAGGCCTGTTTTTAGCGCCAGCTGCAAAGTTTCTGACTATAAATGACTCAGCCATCTTTGGAGGAACAGACCTTTTCCTATATGGCAGAGAGACACAAAACAAACAAGCATGAACACCCAGGTGGGGATGGACAGTAACTCTGTGAGCAAAGGGCTTGTTGTGAAAGAATGAGGAGCCAAGTTCCAATCCCCAGCACCCATGTAAGGACCAAAACAGATCACAGTGGGTCTATACTCCTAGTACATGAAGGAGGAGCAGGAGGACTCTAGGGTCTCACTGCCTACTCTTTGTAGCCAGTCAGTGGGCTAACCCCTAGTGAAGGATCCTATCTAAAAGAATAAATAAGATGGGAAGCAATAGAGGAAGGCATCCAATGTTGAGCTTTGGATAGGAGTGCACACACGGAAACACATGTGTTCTCAAGATCCAGGGAGGTGTTGATTACTAGTAACCATAGCCTTTGGAGTCACCCTTAGAAGGAAAATCCAATTTCTTCTGAGCTATCATACATGTACAGTCAGGTTGTTTGGGGGTTTTACTATCCACATGCACTGCCTGTGAGGGTTGAGGACAGGCTATCTTTGTGGCTACTAACCCCAGGCTGCTCATGGCAAGCTAACTCACCAAGGCTTGGAGGTATCACTTGTTTTTTCTTTCAGCCTTCCTCTCTTCCTGGTGCACCATGTGTGAGTGTGTGTCTGTATACATGTGTGAACACTCAGCTCTGTGTGTGTGTGTGTGTGTGTGTGTGTGTGTGTGTGTGTGTGTGTACACAGTCTCTCCTTGACCTCAGGTGATAACTGGGAAGGGCTGGATTTGGAATCCAAGGCAGATCTTCTACTTACAAATCTATCCTTGGTGGGCAGGGGTTACCAGGGAGTCTGACTCTGTCATTCTGGCTGGCTTACCTGATCTCTAAGGACAACAGACTCTCAGGCAGCCAACAAGATCATCAAGCGTGACAGTCAGCATCAAGGTGGGAATGCCACTCCTTGATCCGGACATGGCCATACCTGCCTGGGCAGAGCCGCGGATGTGACCACCCTGCCATTCAAAGACACTTGGAACAGGATGGAGACACACACATGCCCGTGTAAAACATGCACACACACACACACACACACACACACACACACACACACACAGAGCAAAGCCCTCCTCTTCCTTCCACGTGAAAATAAGTATGCAGAGTCTAGGCTTCTTTCCTTCCTTCCCCATTTTTCACTGACCTAATTGTTCAAATCTGTGCTTTCTTTTGGTCTTTTTCAAAGAACTAGAAGA
This sequence comes from Sigmodon hispidus, assembly GCA_004025045.1. Lineage (NCBI taxonomy): Eukaryota > Metazoa > Chordata > Mammalia > Rodentia > Cricetidae > Sigmodon > Sigmodon hispidus. The sequence goes on along the minus strand of PVIH01000853.1, from coordinate 13,958 downwards.
ATGGTTAATTTCACTTAATGGAATAATTGAATGTCATAATTGTTTTTACATTTCAGCACCAATGTTTGAGTTAAGCTGCTTGCGCTCTCCCTCTCCCTGTCTAGAGCTCTTAATAAGCAGGCTTCTCAAAGGGTCTTTCTATCTCTCTCCATCTCCCAGGCTCCTCCCAGGACTGTCTGGGCTGGCTGCTGGCAGCAGGCTGCTGGGGTGGGGGAGGTGGGACCTAATGACTGTTTTGGTCTTTGGTTGTCCTGATCTCCTCTAATTCATTATTTGTCAGGCATGAGAGGCACCCAGCAAAGGATCGTGAACAATGCTCGTTATTCTCTTCTACCCCTCTACCCTTCCATTCTTTTATTTTGAAGGGTCCAAGGAGTTGCTGACATTTCTAAGTCTCCCTGTAGTCTGTATGTGGCTGAACTTAAGCCAGCAAGCTCATTCATTCTTCCATTCACTTCGGATTGTCTGTGGGGAAGTTCCTGTGTGTGAGGCCTGGCCTAGGTGTCAGGTATCTGGTGGGTACAACATTTGGTTGGAGATGGAGCTTAGAACACAGAGGTAGGCAGAAAGAACGGCTCAGTCAGTCAATAAAGAGCTTACACTGTAATTATGAGGGCTTGAGTTCAATTCCATCACACACACACACACACACACACACACACACACACACAGAGAGAGAGAGAGAGAGAGAGAGACAGAGAGAGAGAGAGAGAGACAGAGAGACAGAGAGAGAGAGACAGAGAGAGGCAGGCATGGTGATGTAACTTGTTGTCCCAGTGCTGGGGAGACACAGGCTGGGGATCCTTGGGGCTCACTGGATGTGGAGAGCAGCTGGATCAGACACAGAAATGCCACCATCGCAGATGGCCTATACTTGGTGTCGGGTCCTAGCTCTGCACCTTGGGGACAGAGGCAACAAGCATGTCTTTAGTGATATATATTTAATAAAATTATCTAGCCAGTGGTGCTGTATGCTGTTACTCTCAGCACTTGAGAAGCAGAAGCAGGAGGATCTCTGTGAGTTTGAAGCCACCCTGTTCTACAAAGCAAGTACCAGGCCAGCCAGGACTGTTACATATTAAACCCGCTCTCAAAAAAGCCAAAATAAAACAAAAAGGATGAACAGATGACTCTGTTCGCTGATTTTTCAGACTAATTTTGTTAAATATATATCACCACACATGCCTTTGTCTCCTGGAAGTTTAAGAGAACACAACATCCACATCTAGTTCCACCTTAAGGTTTGTTTAAAAGAGTACAGCATCTACATTCATTTCCACTTTAAGGCTTCCATCACATCTAGGAAAAGGTTCCTGAGTCCTGGGCTGTTCTCATAGCTTCACATCCAATTGGCATCCATGGATGTCATTAATATGTGCCACATGTGGACACTGACACATGTTCCAGGGGAAGAGCAACTTCCTGACTCCAGGAGCATTTGTTAGGGCCACCTTTTCCTCTGTGTGTCCTTGCTATCTCTATCTGCTTGGGAAAATCTGCACCCATCAAAGCTCCCATCCACGTGCAGCTGCTGCTCTCTTCTCATTGGTCTCCCACAGAAGTCCATGACTCTTGCCTGGCTAGGCTTGCTGTAGTTTCTATGGTACCCATGTCATGATACGTCAGCTGGTAACCTGTGACAGTCCCCACCAGAACTGGAGTGAGACGAACAGTCACCAGAAAAAAGTGCTGTTCCTTGTCATTTGTGGGTAAAGTCTGAATCAGGGTCCCAGTCTCTGGAGCAGATGAGTGGAGGCTTAGTTACCACAGTGCTCTTCCCTGTTCTGCTCTGTACAATGATTTAAACCTTCTAGGAGGCTTCTAAACTGCCTTCTCTAGCCTCATAATCCCACTTTATCTCCATTTATTAATAACACAGCAACCAAAACAACTCAGAGAAAAGTGCTCTATAAGAGATGTAACTCACATAGACATTTACTCGCTTAAAGCAAGGATCAAATCCCATTGCCTGTCACTCTTCATGACTTCTTTTCCTCAACTGCTTTCCCTATGACAGTTACTAATGAGGATCTCACAAGGACTGGTCAGAGATTCTATCACCATGGTGTCATGGCTGCCCTGGCTCATGCCCTTGGGTCTCTAACTTTAGACTCCTGCAGAGCTTCTGTTCTCACCTCCCATCTGCCGACTGCCCTTGCCAGGCTCACAGGAAGGGTTCTATGGCTTCATAGGTTTTTGTCCATGTGACCCATGTGACCCATGGATGAGCTCATTCCATACAGTGGTGTAAGGAGAACGTGGTATGAGCTTGACACTTGTCACGTGTGCTGAAGCTGCTGCCACTGAAAGGATGATTCTGATACGTGATAAGATACATCTCTATTCCTTTTTCTGTGGAAGACTTTGAGATGCTGATACTGAGATAAAATACCAGCAAAAGAATGTCCTTAGCTTAGCTCTTAAGACCAGGGAGCCATTCAAATGTGGTAGGCTCCTTAGACCTACCAGGCTGGCTCTATATCCTGGCTGGGTTCCATACCCTTTCCATCTGGAACAGCTGATGCTCCACACTTTTTGCAGAGATTCCTATTACTGGAATTTTCCTGTAATCTTCCTGTCTCATCAAGCTCCATGCATCTGGGATTATGTCTTGACCTGGGGTCATGGTACCTAGGGAAAGACAGAAAGCTAAGAGACAATTTGTACAGCAAATGAGTGAATGAATGAAAAGCATATTCTCTACTCTTCAGCACCCCTTAAAACAAGGAGATACTTCCCTAGATTGTTAAGTCAAGGCTCAGGAAACAGATTTTCTTCAACTAACAACATATGGATTAGCCATCAAATGCACACCAAACCATCCAATTGGTAGAGGAACCACAGTGGTCTTTCACAAGCATCTCAGAGGAAGGATTCCATCCCTGTTTCTACATTAAGTTCTTTATCAGAGAGAGCAGAAGTTATACATGAGATGTGATGGACTATAAGAAACAACATGAGCACTGTACCAATTGTATCACAATGTGAGCATTTAAAACCCAGAATATTAAGTATGACATGTAAATCCTGCCTAGGAACTGAGGAAAACTCCCAGTTGCTGCTTGTGCTTAGGAAGCACTCATGTGATCAGAGGTCTAAGAAAGCAGGAGCCTAGGCATGGGTCAATAAAATCAGAAGAAGAAAAAAAAATCAGGGCAGAGTTAAGAAAATAGCTTGAGAATTAAAGCAGCACCTGTCACAATCAATAAAATGCAAACATGTAATATGATTAAAATACTGAGTTAGTGACATTAGAGACGTGCTTAAGATGTCCATCTGTGTGGAGAAAAGGGTACATAAATAGAGCCACAGGAGAAAGGTAATAGTCACCAGCGATGGGTCAACCTCAAATACTATGTGATGGATCTGTGCCTCACATGAACTGCTACTCACAGATACCATTTAAAAAAGCTTTCCTGGAAAGATAGAAGACATCCATTTTCATTAGATAACATTGTCTTTCAGAAGTTAATCAAGGACATTGAATCCTGAGACATGTTCTTTTAATATATCAAATCCTGACATTCAATAGATTTCTTCATACATCTGAACATGAAGAAGAACCAATCTGTGGACTTCCCAAACCAGGAAGCAGGATTGTGGGGGTTCTGTGTGGTCAGAGGACTGAATGGTCGGATAGATTGCACGCAGGCTGTGTTTTAGATACAAAAGCAATACATAGATAATCTGAAATATGCAATAGATTAGATATTCAAGTCTTGGGAGTGTTGGAAAAGAAATGGTGCCCTGTGTTAAAATCTAGAGGATCAAATGAGGAAGACATGATAGTGGTTAGAGATTTCAAACAGCTACCCATGTCCAAAGGCAGGAAGCTACAGATAAAGTGTCACATTGCCCAAAGTGGTAGCCATATCTGCCTCAGCTCTCACAAGTAAGAAGAACAAGGGTTGAACCTGGGTTTCTTCCTAAGTTTGTATCTATTGCCCAGCTTACTCATAGATAACACAATGTATTAAATGCATTCTTGGCAGTCAGGTGGTGATGAGTGCTGACATGGCCATTGGGCCAATGTCAACAACACATGAAGTGAAGGCCCTGAAGTGGTATGTGTGTCCTACAAATCCCACTGATATTGAATGAACAAATACCATGACTACAACCTCAAGGACTGGGAATATTTTCTTACAAAGGGCCAGGTGATAAATATTTAAGATCTTGCAGGCTACATGCCTTTGCGTTAATTAATTGGATTTTTAAATTGAAATTATGTGCAAAGGTCATACAGAGCTCAAGCGCTATGCAAAAACATGGCTGGTGGCAGAACAGGATGGCTTTGGCTTCTAGGTCATTATTTGTTGGCCTTGAACTATACTGTTGTCTTCTCATCCACCATTGAGTCAGTGGATTCACAGTGTCCAGCCTTTGTAGTAAAGCTCCTATTTTCTCCACTGTTGTGTATTGGGAAAGCGTGACAATATGGCTTTAAGTGGAGACAGAGGAGAGATTTGGGCCAACCTTCATGAGTTAAGTTTTAATTAAAGTCACTAGAGGTATGATTCTCAAGTAGACTGACCAAGATGGCGGCCCCTCTATAGATGACAGCTACTAGGCAGGGGCAGCAGCCTTTGACATGTGGTGGGTGAGACTTCTACTACCCTCTTGGATGTGACACATCATTTCAAAGTGGCCAAGGGTCTATGTAAAGCCACACAAATCTAATGTGTGACATCTAAGACGGAAGTAGACGCCTCATCCACCAGCCATGTTAAGCGGCTGCCAACTTGGTCAGTCTGCTTGAGATTCAAATCTAAGACACTTTGTCACTTTGAAACTTAATTTCTTATTGAGAAATGGAGGAGCAGTGTGTGCTAGGCAGGAACTACACTACCAACTTTTGGTAGATTGTAGTTTAATGACAGTATTCAGCAATATCTTCATTGCCCAGAGCAGGGCTGCTTCCTGGGTATAGATTTTAATGCACCTAAGTATGATTAAGTACATGCGACATATACAAGACTGGGACCTGCAACATTTTCCCCATGTATGTGTAAGGAGATCACAAAGTCCCACCCCTTCCTGAAGGTCTATGAGTAGTTAATGGCTGCTGTGGTAGGGAGAGATATTTCCTTCAGAAGTGTCTCCACTGATTTGGTGCCCAAATACCTGTAAATAACCTCTCACCCTTACTTCTGTGAGGAACTCTTATTAAATCCATCTGGTTACCTCACTCAAAGACATTGAAGTTGAGACTTCACTACTTGGGAAGAGGGTTAGGGGGTTAGGGGGTGTGAAGGATCATAGAGGATGCATCAAATCAAAAGACGTTGTATATTTGCATGAGGATGTCACAGTGAAAGCCATCATCATGCATAGTTAATAAATGCTAATAGAAAACTAAACAGCAACAGCAATACAAAAATCCACAAATGTCTTCTTTGGAACCCAGACAGGAGAAGATATCCACTTTCTGGGGGTACAGACAAGAGAGTGGCTGATTTGGGTGTGAAGAATGTCAGGTGGAGTTGTGCTGTAGAAATGGCCAAAATCCATGTCTTGAGTTTTAGTGGACTGTGACTGCTAATAAGCTTACATAGGGGGCAGTCACAAAATATATCCCTGCCTAACATAGGAGACATGAATGGCCATTTTAAGAACAGAATGCAATGAGCTCCTACCATTGTGTACTAGACCTGGGGCTAGGTGTTGTGAAATAATCTTTTTGCACACTGTGAAGATATGTCACTCTTGTTGGTTTAATAAAGAGGTGAATGGTCAAGAGCTAGGCAGGATTTCCAGTCACAGAAGATGCTGGGAAAGGGCAGAGATATGAGGAAACATGGAGAAGACACGACATGTAGGAGATGAGGTAACAAGCAATGAGCCATATGTCAGCACATAGATTAATAGAAATGAGTTAATTTAAGTTTTAAGAGCTATTAGTAACATGCCTAAGCTATTAGCCAAGCTTTGATAACTAATAATAAGTCTCCATTTGCTTATTTGGGAGCTGGTTGGTGGGCAGAGAGAGACTCATTATAGGTGGGGAAGCTGAAGTGTGATGTTCTGGCACTGAAGGCAGATGGGAGTGTGCTGTAAGCTACAGAAACAGGTCAACATCACAAGGCTATGACTATTAAAAGCCTGGGGTGCCAGTTTGGGTCACAGTGGACTAAGCTGAGTTGAACTTCAGGTGCTGGTTGGGGAGGGGCCTTGCTGACACCTGCTTACCAAGGATGGACATAAGTCAGCCCTTCCTTCTTAGTGAAGAACAAGTTATATCTAGTTTCCTTCTTACCTCAGGGTGAGGAGAGTCAAATTTGGGGGCCAGGTAGGCCCCACTGTTCACTGGGATTGAGACAAGTTTGCTGGAAAAGCAGGTTGGTGAGGGGTAGACTGACTCTTACTTCCTGGGCAAACTCCCCAGACAGCCAGGCCTGGGAATCCAGCACTGGAACCAAGCCACCTAACACTGAGCACCAACAGTCAGCCAAGAATGTCACTCCACTGGTTCTCAGCCTGCCCCTCAGATCCCTGCCCCTGGCAGGCAGCGTGGACGGGCATCAATGGAAGCCGAAAAACCAACCAAGCCAGAGAGCAAACCCCACTGCTATGGCCACTCAGATTCTACTCAACAGCTTCAGGCCTTTGCTCATCTGTTTTTCTAGAAAGATGGGGCATTCTGCAGAGGGAACGGAAATCTCACGGTGGCAGGGTCCTCCTGCTGTATTCTGGCAGTGTAGCCACAGAGGTCTTCACTTTGAGGAGGAAGCAGAGAAAGAATGAGCTGCCTGGCTAAGACTATGCAGAGCTCAGCCACAGTGACCTCATTTGGCCGATCAAGCCATTAATGAACAGGACTCACATAACAAGCTGGTTCTCTTCACCTCTCAATAATGGAAAGATTCAAAGTGCTTAGCTAAGGACAGGGTGGGGGCGGGAGACGCAGAGCCATGCCGGAACATTCTAAGTCGGACTCTGGGATAATCGGAGATTTGATATTTCTGGATAATTCCCACTGAGCACCCTCCCTCTTTAATTATCTTGTGGTCGCCCTTTCAAAGGTGATTAAAGCTATTCTTCAGTAGATGTGGTATAGATTGAGTGGGAACCTGGTCTTTCTTGTGGTTTTTATCGCAGCAATTAAATCTGGCTGGCTCGTAGAAGCTGTGTGGCAGGAGGGGTTTTACCAAGTGAAATGATTTTCCCCCTCGGGCAATGTTAAATTTAGGAAAAATACAATTAATTATACCAGACAGGTATCTATTATAAGCCATGCATGTATCAGAGGCTCTGGGCTGGCTCACTCTGAGAGGTCCCTTATCCCCACCTGCTGGGTCCCAGGGCCAGGCTTCTTCCTGTACCCACACACCCACTCCTGTTTGGAAGCAAAAGAGAAAGGAATGGTACTTGCCAGGACTTTCTGTGTGATGCCCTTGAACATCACTGAGGTGTCTGCGTTGCAACACTGCTGTGCCTGGACACTGCAGACAAAGGCCATTCCCACTGCCTCTGTGCCCTGCCCATTGTATAACCCTGGGAAGGTTCCCTTTACTCATCCACATAACCAGAGCACTGAGGCTGATTCTCTCAACATTCCACTCTGCTTAGGATAGGAATGTAAATAAAGTCTTGGTGGAAAAGAGTCCCAGTTTCTTGTTAAAAGACTTACTCTGCATTTCCCTTGTCTCTCCCTCTCTCCCTTTCCCCCCCTCTCTCCCTCTCTCTTTTGGTGTATAGGTGTATGTGTGTGCACCCCTATGTTCCTGGTTCTGGAGAAAGCCAGAAGATGGTATTGAATTCCCTGGAACTGGAGTTACAGATGGTTGTGAATCACCATGTGGTTTCTGGGACTAACACCCAGGTCCTCTGGAAAAACAATCAGTGCTCTTAAGCCCTGAGTCATCCCTCCAGTCTTCTCAGGATGCTCCTTGGACTTGATGGGTTCACTGTCCTTTTCACTGGAAGCTTCTCTAGATCTCAGTGCAACTTAAGAAAAGAGATTCCCAATCACTATTCTTAAGTTCATGTGTGCACATCCATGTGTGTGCAGCTACACAAGTGTGCATGTCCATGTGTGTGCAGCTACACATGTGTGCATGTCCATGTGTGTGCAGCTACACATGTGTGCATGTGTATGTCCATGTGTGTGCAGCTACACATGTGTGCATGTGTATGTGGAGGTCAGATAACAACTGCTCTTGTCATTTCATCTTGTTTTACTGCTACACTCTTTCTCTGGCTTGGGACTTGCCAAGTCATGTACGATGGTTAGCCATCAAGACCCAGAAAACCTCCTATCCCCCCGCCACAGCACTGGATTATAAGCACATATTAAATCCATATATTGCCTTTTACCTGGGTTCTGGGAATTGAACCCAGGTCCCTGAGCTACCACCCACATACACATAGAACCACTGAGTCCCCAGTGGGAATAGAAAGTCTTTTCTGCTTAACAGGTGTCTGTTCAAACATGTCAGTGATTTAGAGTACTTCCCGGGAGGCTAGTTCAGTGTTAGGCTTGTCCACCACTACCCACACAGTCCAGACAACATTTGTAGGAAATGTGCCCTGGACAGGGCCATCCACAAGTAGAAAGACAAGCCTGTTTTGATGTCAGCCGGAGACCTTGAGCCTCTTTGTCTGGCTCTGGCCCCCTTCTCCACACAGCATCTTTCTGTGTCACTGTTTCCCTTTTCTGAGGAGAGGGGACAGGTTTACCTGGCAGCTGTCTCAGGAGGGTGTTGTGAGGATTAATGAGATAATATTTTTTAAGTACTTGAAGATCTTCTGGTGAAAGAGGCTATAAAAGTACAATGTGTCACTATTACTGTAATTAATGACATGTCTGGGGTTTTCCAAGTGCAGCTTGGGTTACATAGAAGTAGGCAAGATCCTGCTTAGGAGTTAGCTAAGTGTTGAGAAAACAGAGCAAAGGAAACTGTATGTGGCCAGGAGGGCACAGGGAGCATGGCATTGGGTCCATGTGGGGACATGTATGAAGAGGTGGATCCCAAGGAGGGAGTGGCACCGAGACACTTACCTATACCAGTACATGCAAGATATCAGCCAAGATGCCAAATCTTTGGGCAGGGAGGCTTAACAGGTCAGCTCATGTCCTGAGTTCAACCTGGACCAAGAAGCAGAGCATAGCCCTGGAGCAGATTGTACCAAGTGGTAGCTTGTTCTCCAGTTTGGGCTTGCACACCCAAGACTCTTGTCCCACCTACCTTGAAACTCACTCATGGGCCAGCCCCTCTGCCTTGCATCAGGGGGTCAAATCATAAATCTCAGTCTGTTAGGAAAGAGGGGTCTGAGAGAGACAGGATCCAGCAATGAAGATAGACCAGGCAATCATACTTGTTTGAGTAACTGGAAACAGGGTTAAATGTGTGTACCAGGTGAGGGACAAAGTCAGCAGCTTAGAGAAACAAGGCATAAAGATTGTCTGGCCTGAGCTAGTGGCCATAAGCACAGGGTGACCGGAGACATCAAGTAAGCTGCTTCTGTAAGCCAGTCAGGATGGATGGAGACGTGTAGTTGAAAGTTCTCAGTCGCCTAACCCCCAAGGTCTGGATGAATCTCTCCCACCTGCAGTCCCACAGCCACTTACAAAATAGTTATTCAGATTTATTGGCTAACAAGAAAGAGCCTAAAAGGGATGCATAAATAGCTCTGGAAGGAGAAATAGACAGAATCTTCAGAGTAAACTGGGCACGGGTACAATGCCGGGAGAGATGGGGGATGAGGACCTGATAAATGAATTGGAAAATTGAGTTGGGGGAGGGATGGACAGGGAGAGCAATGAAAGAGATATCTTGACAGAAGAGAGACATTATGGGATTAGGGAGAAACACAGTGCTAGTAAAACCCCAGGAATCCACAAAGATGACCCCATCTTAGACTACTAGCAATAGTGGAGAGGGTGTCTGAGCTGACCTACCCAGCGATCAGGTTGGTGACTACTTTAACTGTCATCATAGAGTCTTCATGCAGTAACTGATGGAAACAGGTGCCCAGATCCACAGGCAAGCACTGGGCTGAGCTCTGGGAGTCTAGTTGAGGAGAGAAAAGGGGGATTATATGAGTATAGAGGGTCAAGATCATGAGGAGAAAATCTACAGAGACAACTGAACTAGCTGTGGAGCCTGCATGGGACTGGACTAACCCCTCTGCTTAAGGGAGACTGTTGTGTAGCTTTGATTGTTTGAGGGGTCCAGGACACTGGTATCAGGCTTTATCTCTGGTGCGTGAGTTGATTTTCTGAAGATCATTACCTGTGGTGAGACACCTTGCTCAAGCTTGATGCAGCAGACGGGGGCTTGATTCTGCCTCAACTGAATGTATCAGGCTTTGCTACCCCTGCCATGGACTGCCTTACCCTTTTGGAGTAAGAAATAGTACATGGCGGGGGGAGACTGAGGTGAGCAGAAAAGATGAGAGGGAGATCTGTAGTTGGTATGTAAAATGAATAAAAAATTCTTAAAGAAAAAAATTAATCAGTTTCTTTATTAACCAATGGTAGCAACATGTATTCACAGCATACAGAAAGACCATCTTATGGCAGAGTGGAGTGCTTTACTACAGGTTCTGAATTTTTTTCACATGTGTGGGTTGTAATAAAACTCTGATGTCTTTGAGGAAAGCCACTGGGCTTGACCTTTCTTTGAGAAACAGACACTAAACACAGTGGCAGGCATAGAATCTGTGAGGCAATATGCCATGTGACAGCCTTGCATCCTTCACAATTAAAAAATAGTCCTAAATGGTGGTGGTACACACCTTCAATTCCAGCACTCAGGAGGCAAGGCAGGCTCATTTCTGAGTTTGAGACTAGCCTAGTCTACAGAGCAAGTTCCAGGACAGCCAGAACTACATAGTAAAATCCTGTCTTGAACAAAAAGAAGAAGTAGAAGGAGAAGCAGAAGGAGGAGGAGGAGGAGGAGGAGGAGGAGGAGGAGGAGGAGGAGGAGGAGGAGGAGGAGAAGAAGAAGAAGAAGAAGAAGAAGGAGAAGAAGAAAAGGAAGGAGAAGAAGAAATAAAGACCTAAAGACAGATGTCTGGGCCAGAGAGATGGTTTAGTATGTAGGAGCAGCTGCTATTTTTGCAAAGGACTAGAGTTCACTTCCCAGTACCCATATAAGGTGGTTCACAGCTCTTTGTAACTCCAGTCTCAAGAATACATGCACCCACATGCACATACACACCATAAATGTACATTGATATGCATTGATATACATAATTAAAAATTACTAAAATAAAATTAGAGAGAGAGAGAAAGAGAGGGAGGGAGGATGATGATGGTAGCATTGAGTCAAGCTCCAGAACCTCCCAAACATGGAGTGCTATTTGAACATGAATTCAAATGAAGCATTCAGTGTCAAACATGGAGTTCATGATGTTTTGTTGAAGGCATCAGGTAGAGTATGCTGACCATTTCTAGTATTTAAATCTCAACATTGTCTGCATTCTGTTTTCTCTTTTATACAGGGCCCATCCTGACTGCCAGGGAGAGAGCCACAGACATTAACCCAGAGGCATGACGGCCTTTCAGTGTATGCTGGATAGAAGGCACCAGAGTTTCCTGTCTGTGCCAGGGGGTTGCTGCGCCAGTCAGTGTGTGAGCAGGTGCCTGAGTGCTTTTCTGTGCAGGATGAATTGGTTGAAATGCAAGCATTAATTTATTTGTCAGTACATCAGTAGTGGGGCTGACACTTTGAACTGGTGCAAAGGACAACAGAGGAGGCTCTACAAAACACACACGTCTCCCTGGGAGGACAGTTTGCAGGGAACAGGTCATTATCCACACATCAATTCAATGTCTTTACATTGACAGCTTTCTTCTGAGTTCCTTGAACATGTGAGCCCACCAAGTTCCTGCTGTCCCTGTGACACTTCCATTTTACCAAAAATTACTGTCAAACTACCAATTATAAACAGTTTAAGAAATAAAAAAGTCACTATTTTCTGTATTTGATTATTCTCACCTTCAAAATAGCTGATGCATTTCCTTCTGCAAACGAAAACCTGTATAGAGGCTTCCCAGCAGTTTGCCTGTTACTTCTGAGCATGCTCACTGCTGCTATTTCTCTATACAATCTGGCATTTGTTAATTTTGAGTTTTCTACCAGGAAAATATTCAGAAAGGTTGCATCCTCAGAGTGGGAGAAGCTAATATGTTGGCTTGTTTTTAGAAAGTTGGTTTTATGATCATATTGGTTAGCCTGGGTGTCACGAATGAGTGCAGTCTGGGCTTTGGGTCCTTGTGTTATCTAGTCTTGTCAGCATTTTTTCTTGTATCTTGGACTTTAGTTCTGAGTCTTCTTTTCTGTGAAGAATACCATGAATGTACCTCACTCATCTGTGCGTGTTGTAAAATATTATTTATAGATGTGTTATACTTGTTTATGCTGTGAAACATTTGTTCAGTGATGCAAACACGTGTTGCATTCTTTTATGTTGCATTTGTTTAACTCTGTGAAACTGTTACTTTGCCTGTCTAAAACACCTGATGGTTTAATGAAGAGTTGAATGGCCAGGAAGGCAGGAAAAAGGATAGGCAGGGCTGGCAGACAGAGAGGATAAATAGAAAGAGAAAAGGAGAGATCAGAAAACAAGAGAGGACCAAGGATAGAGAAAAGAAGGAGCCAGCCACCCAGCTACACAGCCAGACACGCAATAAAATGAAAAGAAAAGACACACAAATAGAGCAAGGTAGAAGCCTAGAGGCAAAAGGTGGACTGGATAATTTAAGAAATAATCCAAGCTCAGGCCAGTTATTTATTAGTAAGAATTACGGTTTTGTGTATTTATTTAGGAGCTGGGTGGAGGACTCCTCCAAAAGAATAAAGAACCAAAGAGTAAAAAACAACTCTCTCTCTCTCTCTCTCTCTCTCTCTCTCTCTCTCTCTCTCTCTCTCTCTCGTCATGTGTGTGTGTGTGTGTGTGTGTGTGTGTGTGTGTGTGTGTGTGTGTGTGTTTGTACTTGCATATGGTAGCCAGGGAGTGTCATTCCTCAAGAACGGTTCACATTTGGTTTCGAGGCAGGATCTCTCACTGACATGGAAATCTCTGAATAGGCTTGTCCAGGGAGTCGCAGGGGCCTGTCTGTCTCTACCTCTTCAGCACTGGGATTTCAAGCATGCACTACCTTGTTTGAGTTTTTATCCTGAATTATGAGAAACAACTTGACAGTATCATTACATTTTTATAATATGTTTTTGGAAGTTTATGCAATGAATGTGTGTATGACCATGTATATATGTATGTTTATAAATACATGTCATTGTACATGAATGTGTCATGAACATGTACATGTCATGCATTTCAATATGTCTACACACTATGGACCAGAACATTTTTCTTAAATTATTAGGGTAACTGAGCATTCTCAGTGGCCAGTGCAAACTCTACATGCTTGGTATGAGGAAAGTGTCATTTTTACAACATTCATCTGGTGTGCCCTGGTCGTGAGGCCCCCTAAGAGATCACCAGAGATGTGAACTCTCCAAACTGCAAAAGCAAGGTTTATTGAAAAATGCAAGCCATGACAAGGACTTCAGTATGGGGCGCAAGCATGGCAGTGGCTGGTGGAGGTACTCACTTCTTTGCAAGCTGGGTTTTTAAAGGCAAAAATCACAAGGTTATACATCAGTTATGAGTTTTAGTAGGGATACAATTTTGATTAGTTTGTCTTTGGGGAGATTTTTAGATTTCCTCTGTTATCTTAGCCAGCTGCTTGCCAAGCCCTTTGCTTTCAACTACTTCTTGGGTTGGGTCATTCCAGGCTGTCTCCAGTACTGGGACATTCCACGGTTAATTAGCTGCTATCAGCCCCTAGGCTACCTCTCCTGTTTGTACTTTGTCCCTCTGCAGACATCAGACCTGTCTCAAAACTGGGGTTTAGGAACTTTGCTCTAACATGGAGGTGCTTCTCTGGTCCTTCACATCAGGTTTCCAGTCCTGAGTAAACAGTGTGGACCCTCCTCCTCCTCCTCCTC
>PVIH01000852.1:165088-288159 GCA_004025045.1 Sigmodon hispidus | reverse complement strand
TGTTAGCTTGTGATGGCTCTGAGTGTGTCAGCTTGTGATGGCTCTGAGTGTGTTAGCTTGTGATGGCTCTGAGTGTGTTAGCTTGTGATGGCTCTGAGTGTGTTAGCTTGTGATAGCCCTGAGTATGTTAGCTTGTGATGGCTCTGAGTATGTTAGCTTGTGATGGCTCTGAGTGTGTTAGCTTGTGATGTCTCTGTGTGTACTAGCCTGCAATGGCTCTGAGTGTGTTAGCTTGCAATGGCTGTGTACTAATTTGCAACTCTACTTTCATTCGTCTCTTGCTCCCACAACCCTCAGTTTCTGTCTCCATGTCTCCCTATCTCTGTTGCCTCTGTTATTGCCCTCACAGTTTAGCCTGGCTCTTTCACATTCAGTCAAGCCAGATACATTGCTCAGAACAATGGCTACTGCGTAGTCAGCCTGGAAATGTGGGAATAGGAGAAAGAATGATGGTCAGAAGTTTGGCTGAACAAAACTCTCAGGGATTTTCCTAACATGGCAATGACAAACAATGACAGCAAACACTGCCTCCCATCCCCATTGTTCCCAATATTTGATGATCCTGTGGCAGCATGAGCCCCGCCACACTCTCTTTGCTTGGGTTTGGTTTGTGTGTATAATTAGAAGCATGGCAATACAGTTTGTACTCCCTTCTCTGGTTCCACTTCCTTTTATAGCTTAAGGCCTCAAGTGCTGCAGACCTAGTGTCTTCACTTATAATCTTTGGAATGACAGCTGCACGTGGGGCATTAAAAAGTCAAACTGTCAAGGAATAGAGACTTGGGGGAGATATACTGAAGCCTTGGATCAGAAGTCAATGGGGATCATTAGTTAGTCAAGCCAGATATGGTAGTCAGAGCCAGTGAACCTGGAAATGGGGACCAGTGCTAAGTCTGGTCTCATGCCCCTCCCTGGCCAGTGTGCCCTCTCCACACTATGAAGTGCAGGGTCTCTGCCATCAAACAGCTGAGCAGACTCTGGGTGTGCCGTTGGCCATAGCAGCAGCACCCAGTCCTCTTTTCTGTGTTCCCTCCCCTGGTCCTGGCTCTTCAGCCTAGTTATCAGCTTGGGACTATCTCTAGACATCTTAGGGTAGGATGCAGCTCAGTGGTAGAGCACTGACCTAGTAATGGAAGGTCCCAGGATTTGTCCCCAGCACTGGAAAAAAAACAAAAAGGAACAGGACTAAAGATTAAAAAGTAGTCTCTTAATGCTTTTAGTGCTGGAGATCCAATCCAGGGCCTTATTCATGTTAGGCAGGCACTTTTTACCACAGACCTAATTTTGTTTGTTCATTTATTTTTGTCATTCACGACCTAAAGTCTTGATCATTAGACAAGTACATGCCTATGCCAGCTAGTTTTTGTCTCAACTTGATATAAGCTAAGGTCACTTGAGAAGGAATCTTAATTGAGGAAAACTGCTTTTATAAGATTGGCCTGTGGGCAAGCCTATGCAGAATTTTCTTGAGGTTGATGTTAGGGGAGTCCAATTCATCATGGGTAGTGCAACCCTTGGGTTGGGGTCTTGAGCTGTATAACAATGCAGGCTGAACAAGCCATGGGGAGCGAGCTAGGAATAGCGCTCCTCCATGGCCTCTGTTTAGATCCCTGCCTTCAGTTTCCTGTCTGACTTCCCTGGATGATGGATGATATAAGCCTTTCCTCCGCAAGCTGTTTCTGGTCATGGTGTTTTATCATTGCAATAATTATCCTAGCTCAGATGACCACCAGTGACCATTGGCAATGGTCATAGTTATTTAGCTAAGACACTGATATGCATCAGTATGTGAGGTCTTTTGAGAGAAGATGGCTGGTGGAAACTTGCCCTGTCCAACTCAATCTACCATCCTGGCATGGAGAAGTGTCACAAGGCCCCTTCCATGCAGGAAAGAAACACTCAGGTTTATAAGAGAATATGCAGGGAAGTGAAGCCTAAGTGGATCTGGAAGGCTATGTTCTCACCATCACATTGGGAACTCTGCCCTCCTTTCTGATGAGCTGATTATGAGGGAGGGGAAACAGAGAGTAGGGTCATGGGACAGAAATGCATACCAGAAACTGGAAGAGAAGAGGAAGAGGCCAGGGAGTAGGGTATCGTTACACCAAGTTCCCCAGGGAGCCCCTGTCCAAATGGGGCTTGTGGCCTCTTTGCCTGGGCTTTTGTGTCCTGAAACTCTGGCCAACATTAAGGAAGGGCGCTATGCCTTATGTCTTTGGAGGAAAGTCCTATAGTAGTGATTCTCAAGCTGTGGGTCTTGACCCCTTTGGGGGTCACATATCAGATTATCAGACATTTACATTACAATTCATAGCAGTAGCAAAATTACAGTTATGAAGTAGTAACAAAATTTTTTTTAAGATTGGAGTTCACAACATGAGGAACTATATAAAGGGTCACAACATAGGAAGATTGAGAACCACTGTCCTGTAGAGGTCCTGGCTGCCTGCTTAGCTGTTTCTTAGGCTCGGTTCTCAGTGTGTGTTCTGCAGCCTGCTGAACTGGCATCTAGGCAAACCTTTTTTAAAAAAATGTTTTATGTGCATTGGTGTTTTGTCTGAAGGTATGTATGTGTGAGAGTGTCAGGTCCCCTGGAACTGATCCTTTTTACCAGAATGAGGCTGGAACAAATCCCTGAAAGAAAATAAAGAAAACCAAGAAAAAGAAAATAAACAGGTGAAAGAAACATTCCAAGAATTAAAAATCAAAATAGAAGCAATAAAGAAGGCACAAACTGAGGCAAAGCTAGAAATAGAAAACTTCAAGAAATGAACCAGAACTAGATTCTAGCATACACAACAGAATCTAAGAGATGGAAGAGAGAATTTCTGGAGTGGAAGATTCAATAGTGGAAATAGATACATGAGTTAAAGAAAACACTCAAACCAAAAAAGTCATAACACCTACATATATGTACAAGAAATACTACTAAAGCTTAAGCCTCACACCAAATACCATACTCTAATAGTGGTAGACTTCAATACCCCACTTTCACCCTTGGATAGGTCAGCCAGACAGAGACTCAACAGAGAAATAAGGGGTCTAACAGGTGTTATAACCCAAATGGACTTAATAGATATATACAGAAGCATCCACCCAAACACAGAGGAATATACATATGTCTCAGCACCCCATGGAACTTTCTCTAAAATTACCCACATACTCAGTCATAAAGCAAATATCAATAGATACAAAAATGGGAATAACTCCTTGTACCATATCAGATCACCATGGACTAAAGTTAGAGTTCAACAACATCAAAAATCACAGAAAGCCTACCAACTCATGGAAACTAGACATTACTCAACTGACCCACCTCTGGGTCAAGGAAGAAATTAAGAAAAAAATCAAAGACTTCCTAGAATTTAATGAAAATGAATCCACAACATAACCAAAATTATGGGACAAAATGAAAGCAGTCTTGAGGAAAATTCACAGCACTAGATACCTATATGAAAAATCTAGAGAAATCTCAATAAGAGACCTAACTGCACAGCTGAAGGCTTTAGAACAATTAGAAGCAAACTCATCTACAAGGAGGAGATGGCAGGAAATAATCAAACTCAAGGCTGAAATCAATACAATAGAAACAAAGAGAAAAATACAAAGAACCAATGAATCAAAAAGTTGGTTCTTTGAGAAAGTCAACAAGATAGATAAACCCTTATCCAAACTAACCAAAAAGCAGAGAGAGAGTATCCAAATTAACAAAATCAGAAATGAAAAGGGGGACATAACAACAGACCCCCATAAAATCCAGAGAATTATCAGGTCTTACTTTGAAAATCTATACATCACTAAAATGGAAAACCTAAAAGAAATGGACAGCTTTCTGGACAGGTACCACTTAGCAAAATTAAATCAAAATCAGATTAAAGACCTAAACAGACCTATAACCCCAAAGGAAATTGAAGCTGTTATTAAAAGTCTCCCAAGGGAAAAAAAAGCACAGAACCAGATGGTTTCGGTGCAGAATTCTACCAGATATTCAAAGAAGAACTACTACTAATACTCCTCAAATTGTTTCACATAGTAGAAACTGAAGGAACATTGCCAAACTCTTTTTATGAGGCCACAATCACCCTGATATCCAAGGCACTCAAAGACACAACCAAGAAAAAGAATTACAGACCAATCTCCCTCATGAATATTGATGTAAAAATTTTCAATAAAATTCTGAGAAACCAAATCCAACAACATATTTAAAAAAATCATCCACCACAATGAAATAGACTTAATCCCGGAGATGCAGGGATGGTTCAACATATGAAAAACTGTGAATGTCATCCATCATATAAACAAACTGAAAGAAAAACCCCACATGATCATCTCATTAGATGCAGTAAAAGCCTTTGACAAAATCCAAAACTCCTAATAAAAGTCCTGGAGAGATCAAGAATACAGGGAAAATACCTAAATATAATAAAAGTGATATACAGCAAGCCAACAGCCAATATCAAACTAAATGGGGAAAAACTCAGACAATCCCACTAAAATCAGGGACAAGACAAGGCTGTCATCTCTCTCCTTATCTATTCAATATATAGTTCTTGAAGTTCTAGCTAAAGCAACAAGAGAACAAAAGGAGATTAATAAGATACAAATTAGAAAGGAAGAAGTCAAACTATCTCTATTTGCAGATGATATGATCGTTTACATAAGTGACCCCCGAAGTTCTACCAGGGAACTCCTGCAGTTGATAAACACCTTCAGCAATGTAGCAGGGTACCTGATTAACTTAAAAAAATCAATATCCTATACATTAAAGATAAAAGGGCTGAGAAAGAAATAAGAAACATCACCCTTTACAATAGCTGCAAATAGCACTAAATATCTTGGGGTAACTGTAACCAAAGAAGTAGCAAACTTGTACAACAAAAACTTTAAATCACTAAAGAAAGAAATTTAAAAGAATATCAGAAAATGGAAAGTCCTCCCATGTTCCTGGATAGGTAGTATCAACATAGTAAAAATGGCAATTTTATCAAAAGCAATCTACAGATTCAATGTAGTCTTGATCAAAATCCCAACACAATTTTTACAGACCTTGAAAGAACAATATTCAACTTTATATGGAATAACAGGAAACCCAAGATTGCCAAAATAATTCTTTTCAATAAAAGAACTTCAGTAGGCATCACCATCCCTGACCTCAAGCTATACTATAGAGCTATAGTAATAAAAACAGCCTGATACTGGCTTAAAAACAGACTTGTAGATCAATGGAATCGAATTGCAGAACCTGTCATTTACCCATACACCTATGAACACTTGATTTTTGACAAAGAGGCCAAAAATATTCAATGAAAACCAAAAAATATCTTTAACAAATGGTGTTGGTATAACTGGATGGTAATATGTAGAACAATGCAAATAGATCCAAACCTATCATCCTGCACAAAACTCAAATCCAAGTGGATTAAAGACCTCAACATAAGCCAAGCTACACTGAACTACTACTCAGCAGTAAAAAACAAATGACATTCTAAAATTTGCAGGCAATAAATGGACTTGGAGAATATCTTCCTGAGCAAGGTATCACAAGCCCAGAACGATAATCATGGGATGTACTCATTCATTAGTGGACTTTAAACAAAAAGCAAAGAACACCCAAGCTGCAAACCACAACCCCTGAAAAGCTTGGGATCAGAAGGAACTTAAAAGAGACATCCAGGGATTCCCCCAGGAAGAGAAAATAGTGAAGATCTCCCTAGCTAATTGGGAGCATAAGAGGTTGCAAGTAAGAAGGTGTGGGAACAAATCATGAGAGAAGGAGATGATTGAGTGAGAGGAGTAACAAGAAGGAAGAAAAAAATGGAGATCTTAATAGAGGAAGCCAATGTGGGGTTGGAAAAAGACAAGGTGCTAGGGAAACTTCCAAGAACTCACAGAATGTCCCTGGCTAGGTCTCCAAACAACAGTGAAGGTATTGCCTAGACAGGACTTCCCCTATAATCAAATGAATAGCCACCCTAAGTGCTAACACAGAACTTACATCCAACAATGAATAGTGGTAGAGGCAGAGATAC
The DNA here is from genome assembly GCA_004025045.1 of Sigmodon hispidus. Taxonomy (NCBI): domain Eukaryota; kingdom Metazoa; phylum Chordata; class Mammalia; order Rodentia; family Cricetidae; genus Sigmodon; species Sigmodon hispidus. The sequence goes on along the minus strand of PVIH01000852.1, from coordinate 282,130 downwards.
GTGGCTGAGCTCCTGGTCCAGCTGAGAGCAGGGGAAGAGAGTCTATACGAGCAAGGGGATAGGGCTCATGAGGAAAATTCCTACAATGATGGCTGGCTGGAGCTCTGGGGAGCTCACTGAATCAAGAACAGCCACTGGGGAACCACCAGGAAAAGGAACTAGGTCCTCCAAGGATAGGCAACTGTTCACTGGCATTGGAGCCTTGAGGGAGGAATCAGACTGTGTTTCTATGTATGGACTGGAACTTTGGAGCCCATTCACTCCAGAGGAACACCTAACCCAGTCTTGATATTAGGATGAGAAAATTGGACTTGCCTGGAGTGAATGCTGAGCTGATCCACCTTGGGACTTCTTGCCCTTTTTGGGGAGGGGATGAAGGATGGAGAGGAGGGAGGCTGAAGGCTGACTGGGAGGGGTTGGGAGGGGGAAAGCAAGGGGATACATGAGTTAAAAAAAGACTATTTTATAAATAAAAAAGAAAAAAATGTTTTTCCCACTGTAGATGTTAAAACCAGATGGAAGGTATCAGGTCCCCAGAGAGCAGTGGCCTGGAAAGTATGTTCTCAGGTGGTTTTTGTGAATACTTGGAATGTTGGACTAATACCTAAGCAGTAAAAGTTTCCAGAAAGATCCAAGCATGGCACCAAGGGACATGTTGGGACCCTTCCTAAAATTTAGTATCTGTAGATCTAATACTATGACTCTAGTGGCATCTTGGCCTGGTTTTTACAAACCAGAGGTAAGTCCACCTCTGAAGGGTTTTCCTATAGAATTGTCATGCACATTTTTGGGGGCTACAAATGTGTCATCTTATATGTAGAAGTATAATTCAGAGAGCATGGAGCCTTGGAGATAGCACCCTCAGGACAATCCATTTTTACCTGGGCTACCCAGCAGCTTCCTGTCACTGTTTCTGGCATTGACAGGGTAAGAGCCTTGAGCCTGGCAGTCCTAACAAAGTGGGCTGGGCCGCTGCCCTCAATCAGCCAGTTAAACAAGTAATGGTGACAGGTGACAGTCAAAGAAGGGTGATTTATAGTCACACTAGGAAGAGGAGCAGGTAGGTGCCCAGGAACCTCCTTTCAAGTCCATCTTTGGGATCCCAGTGTGAAGCTGAGGCTTAAATAGAGGGCAAGAGGTATGTGTAACTGAGCAGCTCAGGAAAGATGTGGTTCTTCACAGCAATAAGCCATCATTAAATCCACTCTCTTCTGCAAAATGGTCTGTCAGGTTGCCAAAACTGTGTGAAGTTTTTTCCCTGGCTGACTGGCACCAGTGCTTCAGCTTTTCCCCTCTTCCAGATGAGACTCCTGGAGAAATTCCAGTTTCCTGGGATCCATTATCTGAATGGTCTGGGAAGGCGAGTGAGTGTCTCTTTAGAACTCTGCATGCATGTCAGGACCACCTGGGTGCATTTCTTAAGCCAGCAGTGTTCTCCACCCAGTTCTGTAGAGAGACAGATGAGCCTCATTCTGCCAGTACATAGTATAATACAGAACTGATGGGTGAAAATCTCTCCCAGGTGCATTTTATTTTTCCCCCCTCTGCTTTCCTCAGGAATGCCTCCTGTTTCCCCATTAGTCTTGCTTGGTGTATTAATTACTTATCTCCACAACAAAATGCTTTAACTTACTGTAGGATTGACTTTAAGGGAACAGTCCATATAGTATAGAAGATACGGTGACTCTAGCAGATGCAGCTATAGTGGTCAGAGCATGAAGTGGCTGCTTACAATGCATTCAGAGCCAGGAAGCAGAGAAAAAAAGATGGTTGGTGCCCAACTAGCCTCTTTGTGGTGATGTACTGTATATTTAATAACATAGCCTGGAATATCAGAGGACAGAGCCAAACTGTGAAGGTCAAGAAGTAGTGATTGATCCACACCTTTAATCCCATCATTTGGGAGTCAGATCTCTGAGTTCAAGGCCAAAGAGAGCCAGGCAGTGCTGGCACACACCTTTGATCCTAGCACTAGGAAAGTTGAACCAGGAAGTGAGATAGCTGGGCAGAGAAAGAGGAAGGAGGAGTTTAGTTTTGCCTGTGTTCCCTTTCAGCTGAGGACTCAGATGCATTCAGTCTGAGGATTTTTGGAGACAGGGTCTACTCTTTTAAGCCCGAGGATCTGGCTAGGTGAGAAGTGGCTGTAACTTATTTCTCTGTCTCTCTGATATTTCAGCCTTCTCTCAATATCTGGCTCTGGGTTTTTATTAATAATACCAACCAGAATTTGTGCAAAACCTGGTGCCCAAAGTGGGGCACAAATTTAACAAGAAGCTACTAGTCTGTGGCTTTGCAGTCATTGGCACAGGTTGCAGCTACACATAGCCAAAGTCTACCCACCTGGCTCAGTTTTCCTTTCAGCATTAGGCTTCAGCTAGCTCTGCCTTTTCAGCAGTTCCTGCTACAAATGTTTCTTCTCAACAATCACCTGCATAAGGTTTTTAGGCAGTAACTTTCCTTTCAGGGTGGTTGTAGTTTTTTTTCTGGACCCCCTCTTCAGGTTGCTGCCACACTAGGTAGCTGCCCCACTTCACAGTCATCTGAATCATCATTGACAGCAAATTTGATAAGCCAGTTGAAATTTTTTAAAAAGGGGAGTTAGTTTAAGATGCAGAAAAAGTTTTTATCCCATATTAAGAAATGGAAAACAGTGTTACGATAGAAAAAGTTTGATCTCTGTTTGATAATATTCTAGATGATATGAAAATGGAACAATTAAGTGAGAAGATAATGTAAATGAGATTAACATAATGCCTATTATAAATATTTGCTCAATCATTCTTGTTTTAACCCAAAAATGTTGGTTTATATGAGTGCCAACTTGGTTGATATGAGGGCCAAGATATAGGTATTAGAAAACCTTGGTAAAACAAGTCATAGAGATACTCTTACCCAAACAAAAGACTCTGAAGAAAAATGAATCACAATATTTCCTTATAAGGGTACAGAGAAACAGCCTAAGGCTTTCAAACAACTAACCTTAATATATATAGTAACCTTATAGGGATTGCCAAATGATAGAAACTGAGTAAGAACTGAATGGACTCCTGTTCAAATGTTAGATTTAAGAATATTCAAGGGAGCAATAGTCTCAGATGGCATGCACTCCAACTTGTAATAGAATGATTCCTAAAGACTGGACAGATATAGTGATAGTAGTCTTGGAAGTTGAGCCTCAGTTCCAGGGGAGGGCCTGGTGGAAGGATGAAGCTAAAAGCATTGAACAACACAGTAGGGCTATAGGTATAGAAATCTCTCAAGATTAACTTCTTGGGGAGGGAGATTATGCTAATGTAAAAAAGCAATTTTATATGATGACGATATACTAGCTTTATGCCAAATGGTAGCCTTGAATGCTTGAAATAAAATTGAAGAAGTAGGAAAGAAAATTCTTTAACAAAAGTGATCCAAGGGCCAAAAGAAATCTTTACAGATTTCTTACAAAGGTTGCCTTCAGCAGTGAGTGGAATGGTATCAGATTCAGAAGGCAAATAATTGGATCTCTGGTTTTTAAAAATGCTAACTCACAATACAAAAGGATAATTAGGCTGTTAAAGGCAAGATCAGCACCCTTGGAGTATTGGATCTAGGATACAATTAATATGGAATCTCAGAACTATGACAAGGATTGAGTATAAGAAGTTGTTTTTAGAGGTTTAAGAAAATAAAAATATCAAATGTTATAACTATGGAAAACAAAGTCACCTAAAAAAGGACTATGAACAAGGTGTTCCCCAAACCCATGTTTTTGCTAAGAATAACCCAAACAGAATTCTCCTCCCTTCTGGATTATGTAGAAGGTGTGGCAAAGGCAGGCATGGGACCGATGAATGTAGGTCAACAAGGAACAGGTAAAGTAATGTTTTGTCTTCAGGAAACACCTTGAGAGGCCTCTCAAAGGTCCTCATATCAAATCCAGTTCAGTTTTAGACTGTCATTGTGGAAGAAAGACCTTTCCAGGAGCAATCAAAGTACCTAAAGCCTGTTCAAAACAAAACAAAACAAAACCATACTACTCTGGAAGATATAATAGCTATAAAAAAAGAACAAAAAATTTGGGAAATCCATAAAGTGAATATTTTGGTAAACTTCTATAAATAAACAAAAACAAAATTAAAAATGCAAATAAATGTCATTGCCATTAAAGGTCTGGTAGACACAGGTGCAGATGTAACAATATTTTCACCAGAATCTTGGTATCCAAATTGGCCCCTTTAGGAGGTAAATGTTCAGCTTTTGAGGATTAGAACATAATGCCAGGTAAAAACAGAACATAAGATGGCTCTGGTGCATAGGGCCAGAAGGACAGAGAGGAAAATCAAAACTATATGTGGCTAATATTGCCATGAATTTATGGGGACAAGATTTATTACAATGGAATACTCAGATTAACATTTCTTCAATCTGAGGAATCACCATAAACTAACATATGTTTCTGGGAAAAATATTAGAAGGTATTATGAAAAACAGTCACTGTCCATTCAGGCTGTACAAAGACAAGGCACAACAGCTGCTAATCTTTCAAAGGCACCAACAGATATGCCTATATGGGTTCAGCCTTTAACAAAAGAGAAATTTCAGGCCTGAGAGCATGTAGTACAGAAGCAGTTAAATGCTCTGCATATTGACAAATCAACTAGCCCTTGAAATTCTCCTGTATGTGTTATCAAAAAGAAATCTGAATAAAAAATGGAGAATGGTAACAGATTTAAAAATGATTAACAAGGTAATTCAACCAATGGGCTCTATACAATCTGAAATTCTTTTGCCTTCTCTGTTACCTAAAGAATGACCTATCATAGTTGTTTACTTAAAAGACTGTTTTTCACTATACAAGAACAGGACAAAGAAAAATTTGCCTTTGCAGTGCCCACTTATAATAATTCTCAGCCTATAAAGAAATATTAATGGAAGATTCTCCCACAGGGAACATTAAATAGCCCCGCTCTGTGCCAAAATTTTGTACAGTAGCTATTAGAAGTGATATGTAAGAAATTTCCACAATCTATTATTTCCCACTACATGGATGACATCTTGTTGGCTGACTCAAATATGGATTCTTTAGAAAGCATGTTTAAAGAAGTGAAAAAAAAATTGCCTGCTTGGGGATTACAAATTGCTCTTGAAAAAAAAATACAAAGAGGAGATTCTATTAATTATTTAGGATATAAAATAGGTCTACAAAAATTTAGACCCCCAAAGGTGCAAATCAGGAAAGATAGATTACAAAATCTTAATGATTTCCAAAGATTGCAAGGAAGCATTTCCAATTTATGGTCCATCAATGTGATGAACAAATCATGAACTGAATAATTTGTTCAAAACCTTAGATAGTGTTAAGGACTTAAATAGTCCAAGAGGGGGCTGGAGAGATGGCTCAGTGGTTAAGAGCACCATCTGCTCTCCCAGAGGACCCAGGTTCGATTCCCAGCACCCACATGGTAGCTAACAACTGTCTGTAGTTCCAGTTCAAGGCAAATAAATAAATAAACAAAGTTTAAATAGTCCAAGAGAATTATCAGCTGATGCCAAGAGAGAATTCCTGGAAAAGAAATTACAGGATGCACATGTGACTTGTGTGGATCCAAACCTTAATTGCATTCTGGTTATTTTACCCCCTAAGAATTCTGATAGAGGAGTTAAGGCAAAGGGAAAATATTATATTGGATATTTCTACCACATAAACCAAGTAAGAAATTAAAGACATATGTGGAAAAGATTTCTGATTTGATTTTTAAAGGAAAATTAAGACTTCGTCAATTGACAGAAATAGACCCAGGAGAAACTGTACCTTTAACTAATTAAGAAATTGACCTGTTATGGGTAGTAAGTGAACCTTAGCAAAGACCTTGCAGTAATTTTTTGGGAAAGAGTAACAACAGATATCCCCAAAGCAAAAGAATTCAATTTGTAAAGGGAACCAACTGGATTCTTCTTCATGTTTTATGGGCTATACCAATTTCTGGAGCCTCTACATCTTATACTGATGCAAATAAATCAGGAAAGGCAGAAAATGTAAGCAAAGTGGCTCAAAGTTGTTATAATTCTGTCTAAAAGTCAGAATCTATTATTAAATTTATTTTTAAAAATCAACCACTAGGTTCTAAAATTTTTACATTGGATTAAATGTTTGTATATTGAATACAAATTGTTTATATTCACAAAAAGTTTGGATTAATTTTGTTACTGTTCATATATTTCTATTCTTGTTCAAGGTATTGTCACTATGCTGCTCATTTAGCAATGTAATGTAATTTGCTAGTCCTTGAAAGTTATTATTACCAACTAATTAGGATATAAAGAAATGCAAGATAGTAATTAGTCATTACAATCAAACTTATAGTCATATTAGTTATGCTTTTAAGATCAGAGATACATTTTAGATAGACAAGACTTCTTCAAACACTTTGGGGATCTACAGAATATAGCATTTAAGATACTTTAATAACATAGGTTCCTTTTATTTTCATGCCAATGAGACATGTCTGCTCCTGGCAACACCAATTTACTTCATAGAAGATAATGGACATCAAAGAAACATCATATATAGTTGACTATCTTTATGGCAAAAGTTAGCCACTGGGCAAGAAAGTGCTCTTGCCTTGCCTAATGAGAGTATGATGTCCAAAATGGACAAGCAGGACACATAAGAAAAAATTGCCAAACCTTGCCAAGACAACTAGGAAGATCTTTAAGAACATCATGCTTCACAGATAAGTCTGTCAGATATGCTTTGCCTGTAGGCTGAAGATGGATGCCCCAAAGTTGTAGAAGATCCTTGGGTGACTGTTCAGGCAGCCAGATATTTTTGTCATTTCTCAGATTTTTTTGGAAGTTGCTTGCTTGCATTTCCTGTTTACTTAGTTAATATTATTAACTTTTGTGTCTCTGAGCTGAGTTGAAGACTAAATAGATTTCCTAGTTACAAATTCAGAAAAGAAGCTTACTAAGAGGTTATAACATGTATAAGTTTGAGAGTCATCAAAAGATAGGTTTTGGTTGGTAATATAAGTTAGATAGAAAGTGAATTATATACAATCCTTTGGACTCATCATGATAAGATATACAATGAATTATTTTCTATGAATTTGTCAATTGTTAATGTTGGTTTCACATGTGAGAACAGACACATTACTAGCTGCCACACTAGAGTTTTTTCAGGGAAGTTATCAGGCGGGTGCAAGGGAAGAGAAGCACAAGGAGAAAAGGAATGTCCCTCTTTGTGATGTCTCCATATAAGACAACACATGAGCACAGATTTATATAGGCACACCCAGGGATGTGCCCTCCATACATGACATGTTCTGCTGGTACCATATCAGGTTGTGGAACTAGCACATTTACCACGTAGCTACTAAGTGCCAGGAATTCTTAAAGTTAATGAACTGGACATTACTGATGTAAACATTGCTTGTATAGATTGTATATAGTATTGGACCTATTGCATATAGTTTTTCCTATATTTCTTATTTCCTATAAGAAATAAGTTATAATCTTATTTTTGACACAAAAAGGATATGTGATAATATATTTTATATTTAATAAAAATAGCCTAAAATATTAGAGAACAGAGCCACCCACAGAGCCAAGTAATGATGGTCAGGGAGTTAATCCCATCATTTGGGAGGCAGAGATCCTCTGGATCTCTGTAAGTTCAAGGCCAAAGAGAGCCAGGCAGTGCTGGCACACACCTTTGATCCTAGCACTAGGCAAGTTGAACCAGGAAGTGAGATAGCTAGGCAGAGAAAGAGGAGGAGAAAGAGAAAGAGTTCAGTTTTGCCTGTGTTCCCTTTCAGCTGAGGACTCAGATTCATTCAGTCTGAGGATTTGCGGAGTCAGACTACCCTTTTTGGCCTGAGGAGTTGGCTAGGTGAGAACTGGCTGTGGTTTGTTTCTCTGTCTCTCTGATATTTCAATTCCCCCCCCCCCACCCACGATGTCTGGCTCAGGATTATTATTAGTAAAACCAAACAGAATTTGTGCAATACCTCTTTTTTACCCTTTTCATTCAACCCAGCATCTTAGCCCATGGCCTGGGGCCATTCACATTTAATAATGGGTCTTCTCTCCTCAGTTAAGCCTCTCTGGAAGCATCCTCACAGATACACCCACAAGCATATCTCCAAGGTGATTTCAAATCCAGTCACATTGACAGGAAGGCTTGTCACACTTGGTAGAGATAAAGTGGACTTGAATCTTGCTCCAGAAAAAGAAGTATTGACTAAGGAAGCCCTGCCCATCTACATGAAGTCTTCATGTCACCCAGGGTAAATAGAGAGGAAGAGGAATAGCCTTCTCAGACAGAAGACTGTGAAGCACATGCAGAGCAGATAGTTATTGGCTATTTAGCTAGAAGGCCCATTGGATTAGGGCCTGTGTTAGTTGTATGAGATTGCCTGTGCCCAGCATGATTCCCAGCACATGATAGGTATTCAACAAACTTTACAATGACTTCCTACCTGAAGACTTATGCCACAGCACAAACGTAAGAGGCAGTAATGGGAGTAGTTCTGTCTCCCAGCCTTTCTGAGTGGGCAGAGAGGCCCTTGTCTTAACTGAAGCTGAAGCGCCCCTGCTGTAGTGATTGTCATGAGTGATTGTCCTCTGGGTCAAACAAATATCATCTTGGGGAGTTCAGCTATACCAACCCTAAAGGTCATCTTATTGGGGATGACTGATGGTTTACAAGCTAGAGTGTTTCCTGAGTATTCAGCTGCCCCCTACCATTGAGCAACTCCGCATGTGGCCTAGGGGAGGAGCTAGGGCATGTAGGCTGGGGAAGGCTAGAAAGCTCTCATGTTTATTGGGTAAGGCTTTCCAGATGTGGACAGTTGTGAGAGTGCCACACCCTGAAAGCAACCCTTCACCTAGGCTTAATAAAGTCATTTGTTCTCCATAGAGAAGTCTGGTGCAACCTGTCTAGTCTGTCATTGGGACCTTGGGAGGAAAAGTAGATGCTACTTTATTTGCCCCAGGGAGGAAATCTTAGCAGCAGCCTCACATCATCTGGCCTCAGGAGGCATCTTCTTTCCACATACTGTGTCCTGCTGCTCACAGTTCTGCTTTCTCAAGACAAAGACAGGGCTCCAGATTCACTCACATAGAGTAGAAGCCCTGAGAGCATCTTGCTCATTTCCCATCATTCTACGTTTATTTATTCAGCACTCATCTGCTTCCAGATGCAGAGAGACAGATAAGATCTGTTTGTGTCTGCAGGGACTTCAAAATCTGGAGGCAGATGGATACAGATCCCAATGGGAGCTAGTGGAGTAGTAGCCAATTCTTTTTCCCAAGACTGTGTCAAAGAAAAGGGTATAGACCCTTTTCCTTGAGGTTGGAGTATAAAAACCTAGGTTCTGTCCTAGAGAGGCATGTCCCCACAAGTGACATAGAGTTATATGTCCCTTCTGAGATACCCCTCCTGTGAATTACAAAAACAGGAGCCAAGGGCAAGAGAGTGTGGAACAAGTCACAGGGGAGAGAGGACCAGAAGGAACTGACACCAGCCTCGTTGCCCCTAGGCACCAGCTCCTAACACTGCCAGTTAAGAACTGAAGGTTCCAGTCTATGGAAGGACACGCTCATACAACACTTGGCTCCCATCTGCCCTGCCTCTGAAGCAGTCAGTGCTCACAAGGGTTGAGTAGAAGAGAAAATAGGATGTTTAATTTTCTGTTTCATCTTGACTAGGCTAAGGGCTATCCGGACAGTTTGTTCAACACTATTCCTAAGTGTGTCTGTGAGGATGTTTCTAGAAGAAACATTTGCATCAGAGACTATATAAAGAAAATCACCCTGGCCAGTAGGAGTTGACATCATCTAAAACACTGAGAATCAAAATAGACAAAAAGGCCTAGGAAATTGCCCTCTCCTCAGATGTTGGATCCTTGACTCTTAAGTCTTTGGGTTCAGACTAAGAAATATGTAAGTGGCTGTAAGTTCTCAGGGTTTATAACTTAGAAGTATATCAGCATATTTGTTTTCCAGTTTGCTGGTCAGAGGTTATGGGATGTCTCAACTTTTATATTTATGGTTGTGAGCCTAGCCTTTAACGGCTGAGCCATCTCTCCAGCCCTGTCTCAACTTTTATAATTGCGCGAGCCAGCCTCTCATAATAGACCTCTTTTCTATGTCTAAGTTTAGCCTATTGCTTCTGCCTTTTTGAGGAAGCCTAACTAGGGTGAGGAAAGGTATACAAATGGGCAGAACTGAAGATGACACATGGACAGGGCTGTGAAGTCACCAGTTTTCTTTGTCTTTCAGAGTCAATTTCATTTACTGATGATGGCCTTTCCCAGAGTTCCCTCATTCTGGATGGGGCCTGTTAACTTTCAAACCTGGGACAAAAACCTGGTGCCTATTTAACATATCAAAGTTAATCTGGCTTCCAGGTTCTCCCAGCATCCCTCAGTTCCTGCCTGTCACTGCATGTATCGGGCATCCCTGCTCTGTGTCCTGAACTCTCCAGCCCAGGGCTCTTCCCTATATAATCCAGACATTTCGGTTACCTGCCCCTTTTGTACCTTTGGCCTCTTGGCTGCTGTACCCCACCCCTCTGCCTCTCCTCTCCCTCCCACCTTCTCTCCCCACCTGACCTAGCTCAATCTGGAAATGTTTACTCTGGACTCCCCAGATGTCTCTGCTATTACCTATGTTCTCCTTTTTGTCTACAATGAACTTTCTCCTCCACCATACCTAGAAGCAGTCACATCCTCTCCTCCTCCTCCTCCTTCTGTTTCTTCTTTTTCTGGTCCTGGTGCCAAACCCAGGACCAGTCATTTCGTTTCCTTTTTCATTCCTGTTTTTCACTCAAGACCATGTGATTAGTTCTGGCCAATGCCATATCACTCCTCAGCCCAGTGCCCAGACTCCCTCATGAACTTTCCTGTTGTCATTTGAGACAGGGTCTTTTTATTATGTAGCTCTGCCTGTCCAGGAACTTGCTATGTAGTCTAGGCTGACCTCCAACTCACAGAACTCCCTCTGCCTCTGTCTTTGCTGTGATTAAAGGCATGCACCACCATGCCTGGCCACATTGTGAGCTCTTCATCTGCTTTCTGCCTTTCAGCTCCCCAAATACAGAGCATTTAGGTAAGATGATGGGGAAGCCACAGGCAAGGAGGGAACACCTAACCAGAAAGACTCACTGTGTTAGAGTAGGGAAAAAACCTACAAGACAATATTATAGTAGCTCCTTGACTTTCAAAAAGATGATTAAAGGCAGTGAGTTTGTTGGGACAAAATTCCCAAATACATGCTGCTGGCTTAGTAATGGGTTGTAAGAGTGAGGGAGCAGGTATAGGCCTCTGGAGAAGGGCCCATCCATGTTGTCAGAGGGCAATTGTTTGGTAGAATCATTGCTTTGTCAAGGAGAGGAAGGGCACACACTGCTAGAACCTCAGGACCAGGAAGGAATAAGGTGGGCAGAGTCCCGGATATTGGGCACAGATGTTATTGGGTAGGCTGGTATTGCAGGAATGTTGTACACCAGGCAAAGACTCAGCTATCATAAAAATAGAAATACAATAAAAATCGAGAGATTCTAAAATAAGAGGGGATTGGAGAGATGAGAAAGACATAGTATTTTGAAGCTCGAAGAAGAAAGAAAATTAGACTTTTCAAAAGCTCTGAGCAACAAAATTTCAGTAACACATACCAGTTCAGTAAATGCTCATTGCAAAAATTTTAATTTGCCTTTTTTGTTCAAGATGAGAGACAGCAAGTGGAGGGCGTGAGAAAGCCAATGCTAAGCTTTGAGAACATGAGGATAAAGAATGTATTATGATTAATACCCGGAACTTAACATAGAGAAATTAGCAATTGAGTAAGTGCTTGAAGGAATTATGGTTTATAATCTACCACAAACCTCAAGAGCAACGCAACAGAAATGGCTCTGTTTAAGACAAAGCAGCCGTTCGAGTGATGGTAGTGGAATGGGAAATAAGGCTAGGCCACACATTCCTCCAAGCACAGAACGTTTTGGAATCTTTTCTTATCTGTCAGTTGACAAGGTGTTCACAGTAAGTTCCAAGAAAACAGGCCATTCCCAGGGGACTGGATGAGTTGCCTCCCCACAGCCTTTGACTCATAAGGTCTCAGGATATACACCACAGCTTGGATGACTAACAGAGACTGCAGGTTTATCTAACAAAAGATGAATATTCGTGACTCCCAATTCTGAACAAGATGGATTAATGGACCAGGTTTACTGCCACCCTAAATAGCCAAAACTTTTTGGCAAATATATGATGCAATCTCTCTTAATGCATTAGATGTTAAGCAATGAGGAACTCCAACCCCTAATGCAAGAGAAGCAATGAAGGTACACCCCACCTTGCTGCAATTGGTTCCAAAAGGGCAAACCAGGAAGAGTCGAAAGAATCTTCCTAAAATGAGAGGATAGAACTGGAGATTAAAAAGAGTTGGCTTTGCAGAGGAAATCATTAGCAGAGACAAGCTGTGGGAAGAAAACTGTAGAAATGCACAGAGTCCTTCAAGTACATAGAGAAAGGTCATACAAGGCACGGGGAATATAACCTCTCAAAAAGAGACCAAAGGGAAAAAGTTTTTGTAGCTCAAGGAAAGGAAGCACTCTGGCTGTTCCCTTCAGAATGGAAACTTTTGTAGTCAGGTAGGTTTCATGGTACCTGTTTCAGTGACCAGAAAAAATTAGCCCTGGACTAAATGCTACTCTGATTTTATATAATCAAATTTAAAAGCAAGTCTTAAAAGAATTACTCTTGGGGTTGGACAAGTGACTTAGCATGTACTACTCTTGTAAAAGACCCAAGTTCACTGCCAGTACTCACAACAGGCACCATAGTACTCCTACCCCATAACTCCAGTTCCAGGGGATTCAGTGCCTTTTCCTGGCTTCTCTGGGCACCTTCATTCATGTGCACATACCCACATAGAAACACACACAAACATATACATAATTAAAAATGATTTCTTTCTTCCTTTTTTCTAAAGAATCAGTCCTTAAATGACTTAATTATGTCTTACAACAAAGTTCAATTATGCTTATAGAAATATCAAACATCTAGTACCCAACAAGGTAATATTTATATGCTGGTATGCAGTCAAATACTGTCAGATCTGAAAAGATGCAGAGAGATATGATACACAATGAAGAGAAAATATTACCAATAAGAACTATCCAGAACTTAACACAAGTGATAGACTCAGTAGGCTGAGACCTTCACATCTTGGGGAAGATAGAGAAGAGACTGAATACACTCAAGAGGTATAAGATCTAGACTGAATTTACAGACACAGAGGTTTACCTGGTTTTGGAAATGGTGGGTTGGAATCACCAAGAGAAGAAAAGGAAACTGAAGAGAGAGTGATAAAAACCACCTGGAAACACAAAGATAAAACACTCCCAGACTGAAAAACACAAAACACAGTGAGCTTGAAGGCAACAAGGAACACCTCGATGCACATGCCATTGGAGTCTCTGAAAAGGAGAGATGGGACAGAAGTAAACTGTAGAAACCACACCAAGCTCTGCGGGATTAAATACTCCAAAAATGACCGGACAAAGTCTGAACCGTAGCCCGAGAGAAGACAGACATCTGTTGTTAGAATGAATCAGCATGAGCCAGAACAACATTTTAAAAATAGAGATAAAAGTGTTTTTTACCTAGTAAAAATGTCTTTCATTAACAGTGAAATAATCTTTTCAGGTATAAAAAGTCCCAAAAGAAGGCACCACCAAGTGCAGGCGTGTACTACAGAAAAGATCAAAGAAATCCTTAGACCAGTTAGGAGTTTGGGTTTGCACAAGGGAATGAAGAGAGCTGGGAAAGCCCTGAACACAAGAGGCAGCTTTTGGGTTCATTAATCCTTTTAAGAGGAGCTTGTTTATTTTTTAAAATTAGCATTTTTAATTGTGAAAAGTGATGGGCTTCTTTCTGGACCTGTATATAGCTAGTCTAATCCCCCCTCCTTCTCCGTTCCCTCTCTCTCCCACTCCTCCGTTTGTGCTCCTTCGTAGCCCACCTTCTAGGAATACAAACATTCAATAAATACTTGTAAAAGTATTCACTAGCCTCAGCAACATTTTCTTTTCTTTTTAAGATAACATTTTAAATTTACTTTGAAATTTTTATGCATGTATATATTTGGATATTATCCAGCTCCCCCTAACTTTCCAAAGGACCTACTAACCTATTTCCCTCCCAACTTTATGTCTTTAAAAAAATTTGTTATCATGAATAGTTGAATTAGCTGACATATGTGTATGGATGTTGGGCTATGCTCCAATGGGGCATGAGCAGCCTCCCAGTGACTGAATTCCCGTGGAAAAGTAACTCCCTAAGCAGTCCAATACCAATAGCTGCTCAGCTAGGAGTGAGGCCTCAGGAGCCTTCCCTCATCCATGCTGGAATTGTGAGTGGCTTTATCTTGTGCAGGACACTCACGGAGAGCCACAGTTACTGTGAGTGAAGCCTCCATCAGCCTCTTGTAGCTTTTCCTCCTGCTCTCTGGTGCCTGTTTTATTCCACCCCTCTTCTTTGATGTTCCTGAGACCGGGACTGGGTGGGGTGTTGATGTGACTGTCTATGGCTGTCTTGTACTTTCTGTGACTGAGTACTCAGAGTCACTGACTTACAGCACCTGGAGAGTTATTCATAACTCAAAGTTATGAATCTCTGCATTAACCATCACCCACTGAGAAAATAAGCTTCTCTGACCAAGGTCAAGAGCGACACAAATTTCTTGTATAAACAGAAAATATTAAGAAGATACTTTGACAATATAAGCACTTTTCAAAACACCACCAGTGGCCTCCCTCTCTGGGGCCTATGAGTTCCACACTCACAGGCTTTTGATCAGATTTATAGGTACCACACATAAATCCCTTCTGTGGAGAAGGTCTCATATCTAATCAGAGGGGGTTGGATACCCCAATAACCATTATGCCACTATTGCCCCAGTGGGCACATCTTGCCTCTAGGTCATCATTTCTATGCAAATTTAAATAGTTATAGGGTTCTATCTCACTGTAGTAAGAACAATTATCATCAAGGAAACAAACACCAAATACTGGCAGATGAGGATGTGTGGAAAGATAAAGCATATCTACTTGTTGCTGTAGGGAATATGCACTTATGCAGCCATTGTGGAAAATAGTGTGTGTAGATTTCTCTAAATAAATAAGTGATCATATAACTTAATACCATTTCTGGGTACATATTCAAAGGACTTTCTGTTCTACCACAGAGATGTCTGACACTCTCTCACAAAGGCAAGGGAATGAAAATTGCCCAGATGTTTGTCAACAGATGAATGTGTAGTGAATGTATGTGTGTGTGCATGTGCACGCACAATGGAATTTTATTAAGTCATAAAGAAAAATACAGTTATGAAAATTTCAAACAGGTGGATCTGGAAGCTATTATATTAACTGAGACAGAGACAGAAAGACAAATACCACATGTTGTCTCTCAGACACAAATCCTAGCTTCTAATTGTTATGCTGTGTGTATTTATGTGGGAGCGAGTGTGGCTATAGGTTGTGAAATGAGAAGAGGCCATGGGAGGGAGAAGAGGGTTTGAGGGAGAAGAGTCTGGAGGGGATGGAACACTCGTGACATGGAGGTGGGATCTACTGGGTGGGGGGAGAAGGCAGTGCAATGGGGGAGGGGCGCAGGGAGGGAGAAGGATCACTCAACACTAAGTCTGTGTGAAAATGTCCTAAGGAAACCCACTACTTTGTATGACAATTTAAAAGTTCCTCTCTCCTTTCCTGTCTAAAAGAGAATTGTGTGTTGCGGGGGAGAATGTTTATGTGTGTAGGTGTGCGTGCACATATATGTGGAGACCAGAGGTCAACCTCAGGTGTTGTTCCTCAAGATCCATCTAACTTGTTCTTTGAGACAGAGCTCCTCACTGGGTCCTGGGGTTCACTGATCAATTAAGGCTGGCCAGCTGGTGAGCCCCAGCTCTCCACCAGTACCCGCCTCCTGGGACTGCTGACATAATCACTGCACCTGGCTTTTAATGTGGGTGCTGGGGACCATCCTCATGTTTCTGCCAAAAGTGAGCTATCTCCTAACCTCTAAAAGAGACTATTGTGCTCTCTCTCTCTCTCTCTCTCTCTCTCTCTCTCTGTCTCTCTCTCTCTCTCTGTTTGTGTGTATGTTTCTGTCTGTCTGTCTCTCTGTGTGTGCAAAGTATATGACTGTAAATTTCTTATTTCACATGAAATGGTACCAAGTCCCTCTAATGTAGATGAGGCAAATTTTTTCTGCATGCTTTAATCTGCAATGTATTACTCACACATTGACAATGGGGAAGTTAAGACCTTTTTACTGATGCCATAAAAAGAAAACAAGGTAGAAAGGGCAGATGAGGTATCAGCAGTTTGTCGGATAATATTGTTTTTCCCCCTTGTTGTTTGTCTTTTTAAATTTTTGCTTAAAAACTAATATTTATTTATTTATTTAGTGCACACATGTATACACAGTGGGCATGTAGAGGTAAGAGGAAAATTCTGCATATGTCATTGGTAGAGGGAAACCCTGACATCAATAGAACATGCCCATTAAAAGAAGCACATACATAGGCCTGTGAGATGGCTCAAGAATAAGGTACTTGCCACCAATGATGTGAGTTCAATTCCTGGGACCCCCCCCCCAACCCAACACACACACACATACACATACACACCTAGACCAGCAACTACCTACCAATGACAATCTCCTGTAAAAGAGAAGAATAAGACTAAAACAGAGGGGTTTTTTTGTTTTTGTCTTTGTTTTTATTTATTATAAACTTCATCTTGAGAAGTGGTACCTGGCAGTTATCTGGTAAAAGCAGCTGCCTGCAATGATCCTGTCTTGCAGAGAGAAACAGTGAAGCAGCTGCTTGTGGTTATCCTATGCAAAGAGAATGCTCTGTCCTTTCTTCCAGCGTCTGAACATGCTTGACCAACTGACCACAGAAAGGAATTTCCTATTACAAACTTAATCACATGGACTTTCTGTGGCTCTTAGTAGTTTAAGCCCACCAATGATGTATTGGCTTAGAAGCAATTTGAGAAAGCCTACAAATGTAGAATCCTGTGTGATTGCTCACCGTCGTGATGGTTTTCTTCTATGAGCTGCAAGTAATGAAATCTTCCCATCGTCTGCTCAGTCTTTGGCATCTGAGAGCAGAGGCTTCCTTGCTCCATCTTTCCGTAACTCCTACATGATACAGGAAAATACAGGTAGGTAAACTTCGTGACTCCCTCAGCTCTGGTTCCTTCTGCCTCCGAGGAATGTGGTCAGCTGGAAGCATACCTCAGGGTCACCAGTCCCTGCCCATGTGGAGCAACAAAACCATCCCTGGGTGTTTATAGAGCAAAAGCCATGGTTTGGGGACTCTGATGTTGGGACAACAGTGAAGGCAAAGAAGTCCTGTTGATCTAGAGCCATTTGAAGAGTGAGTGGCAGACATTCCTGCCTGGAGAAGATTAGCAGAATCAGGAGCCTTTGGCCCTGCTTTTTAGGCTCCCCAATGCTCCAGTTAGCACGCCCCACCCTAGTCCTGCTACAGGGAGAGACAGACAGCTTCTTCAGGATTGCTCAGGTGGGTACTTCCAGTACATGTGAGCTGAGTAAAGCTTCTCTGTTGCTAACATTCTAAATGCCAGCATATAGGAACTTTGTATGCATTGTCTTGTATAGGCTTGATCTCAAGACTGCAGTTAGCTGGGCAATGCTGCCTTTCTCAGTGGCTTCAGAGAAGGCTACTGTAGGTGTTTCTGACACGCTGCACCCGTGGGCCCAGCGTGGTGCTGGCAGAGTGCACGGAACAGAGTGCACGCCCCCAGGCGTGGCTATGTAGATCTGTGTCCACCCCTTCTCTTTAAAAAAAAAAAAAAAAAAAAAAAAAAAAAAAAAAAAAAAAAAAAAAAAAAAAAAAAAAAAAAAAAAAAAAAAAAAAAAAAAAAAAAAAAAAAAAAAGCCACGTAGCAGCTAGTGCCCCCTTCCTTCTTTCCCTCCTTCCTTCTCTCTCTCTCCCCCACCCTTCTCTGGGTATCTGAACCCCCTAAAATAAACTCTTTAAAAACGAAACAAACAAACAAACAAAAAACAACAAAACTTTAGTTATTTGCCTTGGTGTTTGCCTGGAACTGGGAACTGGAACTACAGACAGTTGTTAGCTGCCATGTCGGTGCTGGGAATTGAACTCAGGTCCTCCGGAAGAACAATCAGTGACCGCGGAGCCATCTCTCCAGCCCCCTAAAATAAACTCTTATGTGGCACCTGGCAGTGAGTCTGTGTGTCTCTCCCACTAGCATTTTGGTGTCGAAACCCTGGAGGCCCTCTTCCTAAGCTTAGGTGCACATAAGCTGCGAGAACCTGATTGGCGATCACTGCCAGGCAAGGCTACCTCCCATTTGCCCCACTGCAGCACATTCGAACACCCTCGGCTCTTATCGGTAATTTTTCCCTTTTTCAGTCAGTGAAAACCCAAACTAGTCTCCGGTTCTCCGGGGAGGACCACCTAAGCCACCATCTCTAATGGTCACGGCTGTCCCCTCTCATCCGACACTCATTTCTGGCCTTCCCTGTTATGAGGTTCTTCCACGGACTTGTCTGCAGTGGTGCCCTGGACACCCACCCTGGGGCCTGTGCTGTAGCGCATGATCGCACACTGTATGGCTGATGGATTTTTTGTAGTGGCTAGGTTGGTTAGTTAGGGCTACCTCTGGAGCCCATCCCTTGGTGCTGACGAGTGCTTAGAGATTGCAGGGGTAAATTTGGGCATGGTCCAAGCTGGCTACTCTGAGAGCTGATGAGGTTTTCAAGCTGTCCTCCGGCATTGTAGCTGAGTGATGACTCAGATTTAGCAGGTTCCCAGCCCCCTTTCTGGGCCTCAATTACAGAGAATAAGCCAGCAAAAAAAATATCTCTCCATCCTCACCTCTAAGATGTGTGCTTGGGACTTTAAGGCCACTTATGTCTCATGCCCCACCAAGCTTATCTGTTTAAGACAAAGGTCAAAATAGCCACTTAATGACTCGCTGACCCCGATATTTTACAGGCGCTAACCTTTGCAAGCGTATGGGCAGATAGAGTTTCCTCTTTTCATATCTCAGTTCTAAACCTTCTCTTCTAGCTTTCTACTCTTAAAAGCTTCCCTATTTCTTCTCACATCTCAGCTCTAAACTTTCAGTCTCACAGCTCACCTGCGTCCAAACTTTTCCTTTCGAGGAACTCCAAACCTAGCAGCCGTATTTACCCCAAATAAAGTTCATCAGGTTTTTAAATGTCTCACAAATGAGCTCTTACAGTATACTAACTTAAATCCTGGGAGCACTGAGGAAAAGCAATGTCTCTTCACCCATTAAGGCTACTCCCAACATAAGAGATTACAGGCAGACCGTAGACAAAAGTCTTAGTGCTGGCTTTTAAGGTGTATCACAGGAGAGATGAGAGAACATGCCAAGCCCTAAAGGGTGGAGAGGCAGCACACATGGACCAGTCTGATCTCCTAGGCCATCTTAACCTCTTCCCATCCCCTCAGACCTAGCAAAGCACAATGTGTCACTTCCCAAGGTTCTCTTCCTAACTCATATTTCTTTCCGAGCTCCAGAAACAAACTTCATCACTCCATGACCTAAGCTCCCAGACCACAGGAAATAAGCTGCAAAGCCTAGCAGGTTGACTGCCAAAAGACACATCTTCGCCCCTGAGACAGCAGGAAGTAGCAAAAGATCACGTTGACCCCGCTTATTCCCCACCCCATAAACCTGGCTTTCTTTTTATAATTAACACAAAAGGGTGGAATGCAGGCATTTCTGACATGCCGTGCTGGTGGGCCCAACATGGCACCGGCAGAGCTTGCCTTAAAAAACCTGCCACGTGACAGCTAATTGTCCCCCTTTCTTTCTTCCTTCTCTCTCTCTCTCTCTCTCTCTCTCTCTCTCTCTCTCTCTCCCTCTCTCTCCACTCCTCCCTTCTCTGGGTATTCAAACTCCCTAAAGTAAACTCTCATGTGGCACCTGGCAGTGAGTATATGTGGTGCACATATACTAACACTTCAATGGCACAGTGATTAGCATAGCTGCTGTGCAAAGATAGCATGTAGATTCATGATGAGCTCCATTCAAAAAATTAATTATTTTATGTTTATAGGCATTTGGCATTCATATATTTCTGCATTATGTGCAAGGCCATGGGGATCAGAAGAGAGCATTAGATTTCCTGTAACTGAAGTCACAGATGGTTTGGGAATCAAACTGGAGTCCTTTGAAAGAACAGCCAGTGATCTTGAGCTTTATCTCCAGCCCATGCGTTCCATATTTCTAACAAAGTGGCTGCCACCTGAGAAATGGCAACCAAGGTTGACCACCAGTGTAGTAGTTTGAAAGTAATTGGTCCCCTTAATCTCACAGGGAGTAGCATTATTAGGAAGTGTGGCCTTGTTGGAGTAAGAATGGTTTTATTGGAGGCAGGGTGTCACTGTGGAGGTGGACTTTGAGGTCTCATATATGCTCAAAATACCGCCCAGCATCTGAGACCACTTCCTGTTGCTTGCTGCTCAAGATGTAGGCCTCTCAGCTACTTCTCCAGCACCATGTCTGCCTGTACACTACCATGCTCCTTGTCATGATAATGGACTGAACCTCTGAACTGTAAGTGAGCTACCCTAATTAAATGCTTTCCTTTATAAAAGTTGCTATGTTCCTGGTGTCTCTTCACAGCAAATAGAAGTCCTAACTAAGACAACTAGCCTCCACATATGTACCTACAAGCATCCATGTGCAAGCACACACATACATATATGCATTCATATACAAACACACAGATACACATGTGCATACATGTATACATACAGACATGGGCAGAAAAGGGATTTAGTGCTGCCTACCCAGCATTGTGCTTTGGGAGACATCTCTGTTCTCATCACCACCCTCCATTCACTCACATATAAAGATAATTAATATCCAACGAGCAAGAGGCCCAAAGAATGCAGACTATATAATAACTATAACAACTATAAGTGTATAGTTTTACAGATGTCTAAAATATGTACACACCCGAATAAACACAATTCCTATCAACTTAGAATTTCTTCATCAAGCTCAGGTCCCCTGGCACTATTTTTCCAGTCCCGGCCCAGCTCTCTGTTACTCTAGGTTTGTTTGTCTTTTTAGAGATCTATATAAGTGAGCAAATACAGTTTGTGTTCTTTTGTGTCTGGCCTCTCAAGCTCAGGGCAGTGTGGCAAAGAATTGGTAACTGCTTGTTTTGATTGCTGAGTACTATTTCATGGTAGACATATGCTACACTTTATTTATCCCTTTCTCTGTTGAGGGATAGTTGGGTTAGTTCCAGATTGGAGAGTATTACAAGCACAGTTTTTAAGATTGTGTGCATAACTTTTTCTGGATTGATGCCTTAATTTCTCTCAATGTCTAGGGGTGGGTAGAATTGTTAAGCTATTTCTGCCAGAGTGTGTTTAATTGTATAAGAAAATTTTAGACTCTATTATGTAAATTTTCTATCATTTTATACTCTGATGGTGTAATCTTTGATATTTTCAGGATTTTGTTTTTCAAGCTAGGGTGTGTGTGTGTGTGTGTGTGTGTGTGTGTGTGTGTGTGTGTGTTCCTCGCTGTCCTAGAACTAGCTCTGTAGACCATTCTGGCCTCTGATTCCCAGAGATCCACCTACCTCTGCCTATTGAAGGTGTGCATACATCACCACTGCCATCAATATCATCGATTTTAAACTGTAACCACCCACTGGATGTAGAGTGGAATCCTGACGGGCGCTTAACCCATCTTCCTTTGATTAAAATGATGTTGATAATGCACATGTATACTGGTAACTTGTACTTTTCTAAAGTATCTAACTTTTTTGCTCATTAAAAAATAGGTTTATCTTCTTATAATTGAATTGTGATTTATTGTATACATATCAGATATTAAGTTTTTGTCTACTTTATATACAGAACAGACAAACTTTGATGTTGTTGTTTTGTTTTTTGAGACAGATTTTCTCTTGTAGCCCTGGCTGTTCTGAAACTTGCTCTGTACATCAGGCTGGCCTCAAACTCACAGAGATATGCCTGCCTTTGCCTCCCAGGTGCTGGAATTAAAGACTTGAGCCATCACCATCCAGATCAGAACAGACAACATTTAAGAATTTTTTTTGCTGACATGTAGCTTGACTTTATTTCCTCAATAGTGTTTTATGAAGAAAGGCTTCTGACTGTGAAGAAATTGAAGTGGCCACTTATTCTTTATGGTTGATTCTTTTTATACATTAGGGAATCCCACTTTTTAAAAAAAAGAAATGTTATACCTTTTAACATTTAAACTTGTATCTGTGCTTCTTTTTAGTTTTTGCATATTGTGCCAGATAACAATTAGGATTTCTTTGTGTTTTTGTTTGTAGATATCCCGATATCTTGTTTGGAAGAGTAAAATAGGAGGTTTCTGGTCTGTCTGGACTAGCCCCAACATCTGGACCTGCCTGCTGCTACTTAAGCCCCTAAAATGACTCAGATGCTGTTTGACCTATAGTTCAGGCACATTGCTAGCTAGCTCGTTCATCTTAATTCAACCCATTTCCATTTATCTGTCCTAATGGCCCATGACTTACCTATTTCTTTACATTTTGCTTCATGGGCAGCTAGATTGTGTCTCCTCTGATTCCATCCTCCTTCCCCTATCTATTCTCCAATTTCCTGCCTACTTCTAAGATGCCTGCCATAGACCAAAACAGTTCCTTTACTGAAAAAATGATATTCACAGCATACAAAAGATATTCCACATCAGAGGAGTAAATGATATTCTTCTTTAGTTGGAGCGACTGTGGTTCCTTATGTGGTTTTATTTCTGCACTGTTCCACTGGTTATTTTTAAGTCAACTCTAAAATAATGTGTATGGGTGTTTTGCCTGCATGTCTGTCTATGCGCTGTGTGTGTACAGTACCTACAGAGGCCAGAAGAGGGCAGCTGACCCCTGGGACTGGAGTTAGAGTTGTGAGCTGCCTTGTGGATGCTGGGAATCAAGCCCCGGTCCTCTGGAAGAACAGCTAGAGATCTCAAGTGCTGAGCCATCTTTCCAGCTGTGGTTTCATGTCAACCTGATACAAATTAGTTATTTGGGGAGAAGGACTCTCAATTGAGAAATTATCTCCCAAAGATTGGGTTTTACTCAATAGCAAGTCTGTGGAGCATTTTGAAATTAATAATTGATGTGGAAGGGCTCAGCCCACTGTGGATGGTGCCACCCTTGAGTTGGTACCAGGTCTTGAGTTGTTTAAGAAAGCAGGCTGAGCAAGCTGTGAGGACCAGGCCAGTATGCAGTGTTTCTCCATGTCTTCTGCTTCAGTTCTTGCTTCCAGGTTCCCACTTTTAGTTTTTGACCCAGTTTCCCTTGATAATGGCCTGTGATGTAGAAGTTTAAGGTAGACCAACCCCTGTAGTGGGATTATGGTATGTTGTAAATATTTATCCTGCCTACTAGTTTAATAAAAGCTGATTGGCCAAAGGCAGACAGAAACTGTGGGTGGGGCTACCAGACTAAGAAAATTTGGGAGCATCTCAGAGCAGAGATAGACGCCACAGAGATGTGATAGAGATACAACGATGAGACAACAGCAGATGCAGAAGGAAGAAGCTGAAATGCTGCTCTGAGAAAAGGTATTGAGCCACATGGCTGACAAGATTCATGGGTTAATTTAAGACTAAAGAGTTAGAAAGTTACATGCCTGGGCCCTAAGTCAATTAGCAGAAAATTAACGTAAGCATCTGTGTGTCACTGTGTGACTCTGTGTGACTGCAAGTGTTTTTGCTGGACTGCCAGACTGCCGGTCAAACCTCTGGTCTAGATGGGAAAGTCTGGGCCAGAAACTAATACAACAAACCCCTACTCCAGGTGTTTCTGGTCCTGGTGTTTTATCACAGCAATAGAAACCCCAACTAAGACAGCTCTCAGATCCCTTTAACAGATCTTGGGCCTCAGATTTATAGCAGATCTGAAAATCAAATAGAACATCAAGTATTCCAATGAGTGCATCTTTAAAAAGAGTATTTAGCTATCATAGGTCCTTAGCATTTTAATATAAATATTACTATTAGTCTTTTCTACATGAAAAATTTGATGAAATTTTTATTAGCATTTCACAGGTCAAATTGAAGATAAATTGAAGTTTTAACAACATAGGACTTTTCAATCTATGAACATGGGATATCTCTTCATTTATTTATGTTCTCTTTAATTTTTCATAGTGATTTTCCATAGTTTTCAGTGAGTGGGGCTTGAATATATTTGATTTAAAATATCTCTAAATATTACATATTTCTTGACACTACTTAAGGGTGTTTTGTTTTTATTTTCTTTTTCCAGATGTTCATTATTGCTAGACAGAAACAAAAATATTTTTATATATTGACTTTGTCTCCTGTAACTTTTCTCAATGCTATTATTTCCAGTAGTAACTTTCTAAGATGGATTCCTTAGGATTTTTGATGAACACATTGTTTGCCAATAAAGGCACATTTACTTCTCTATTTCTGGTATTTATTCTTTCTTTTTTTTTTTCTTGTCTTATATCCTAGGCTAGTAACCATTATGTTGAATAAAAGTATTTTTGTTTTATCCTTGCACTCTCACACCATGTCATTATAAGATCATATTAGTTCTTTGAAATACTTGTATGTATCCTATTTAGTAAGTTGATTAAATGCACAGAATCTAGAATTAAGTGCCTAAGTTCAAATCATGAATCTACCAATCTACTGGTTGTTTATATTTGGGCAATCACCTAATTTCTTTTGTTCAGCTTTTTTATTTATAAAGAGATTGATTATAATATGCCTATGTCATGGTTTGATGGATAAGGATTAAACCTTGGCTCATGCCAAGTATGCACTAACTGTGAGTATTTTAGCCCCCTAAATGGTCACATACTTTCCTCTACTCTCAACATGAGAGTTAGATTCTGCTAAAACATAAATCAGAACATATCCTTCCCTAGTTCCAAGCCCTTCAGTGATTCCATTCAGAGTAATGAATAGTCAAAGACTTTATAATAGGCTGTCTGTCTAGGCCCAGGGGGCTCAGTGACACTAGCCTCTGCAAGGAGTGGACTGTGGGGCAGTAGTGGCTCAGTTGTGAGTATTCAGGGAGTTGTTGGGAGCAGATACATAAAGGTAGCCACCCTCCCCTAGGGTGAGGTTGTTCTGCCCTCCAGGAAATGTGTTCTTATGCAGCTAAACTCTGTATCCTCCTTGAGGTGACAGGGCCTTGTAACAGCACACAGATTGGTCACATAGTCACTTCTCATAGACCAGGTGAATGAGTGAGAAATGGAGACTCCTAAATCCTCCTAGGGCCTTTATATCCAGCAACCAAGATGACAGCCATCTCTAAATGGTCCTGGAGTGAGATGGCCCTGCTGAAACCTGCTTGGCATAAAGAAGTCAGAATGTCAGCTGGTGCTATCTAAAGACAAGGTCCAAACTGGTATTGACATATCTTCATGCTACATTCGGAATTCTGGAGGCCACATTGTCAGACCTGGATACCATAGTGATGAAGACATCCTTGCCCTTATGGTGCTGGCCATTCAGTGGGGGAGGCAGAATAAAAAATTATCACAGACATAGGGGCAGCAGCAGGTCCTGGGAGAAAATTACTCAACTTTGGGTTATAGCAAGCCATTGTGAAAACTGCCCTGCAAAGTCATAACCCAATTTCTGAAGAAAGACAATATGGTCTGCTATCTCACTGGTTCCTTTAAGGGTGGAGGTGGAACTCTGAGGATTTCCTGCAGCTCTGATAAGCTGGCTCTGTCATCCCCTTCTCAGCACCACACCTGTATTACCTGGCTGTCCTGAGTGAGTCAGAGCTTATCCCCAGTGCAGTGGAACAAAGGGTGTCCTGGAGAAGAGTTGGGCATCCACTGTGTGTCCTATACACTATTCTTAGGGTACACCTTTTCAACAATATCTGTAAGGTTGGTACCTTCAATTTAGAGGTGTACAAACAGAGGCTCAGGGGGGTTCTGCTTTATGCCAGGCCACACAGCTAGCATAAAGCCAAACCTAGATTTGCACACGTCTATCAGTCTCCAAAGTGTGAATCCCTTCTTCCTTATTCTTGACAGTCCCAAGCCAATGACAGTGACATTTATGATGGCATCGTATGGCCTCGGGGCTTTATTGAGGTATGACAAAATCTCAGGCTATGATTCGGTGGCTTTTCTACCTGCACTGGGGAGCTGCACCTCCTTAGTCAGCACTGGCCATTTTCACTCCCTGAACATGAAGGTGAGTGGGGCATGTTTACAGTGAGCACGGCTGTAGGTGAGCCCAGATGGAAGCTGGGAGACACACTGAATCACCTCCTCTCCAATGCCCTGATGCAGGTCCAGGGTGGGCCCACAATGGTAACATTAACTGGCACAGAGAACAATTTCTTCAATCCTCCCCTTAAAGTGTGAGGCAGCCAGAACCACCACCCTCTGGAAGAAAAAAGAAGGCCGGAGAGATAAGGCATCTGGTCTGGAGAGAGACTGACTGGAACGCCCATCTCACACCCCTGCACTTCTGGCCCTACCTTTTGCTCACTTCTCAGGTGTGTGTGTGGGGGGGGTAGCGCAGGGGGCTCAACAGTTTTCAAAGAACCAACAGTCCTGACCTGGGACTATTTTCCATGGACATTCTGCCCTTTGCCAGGTACACCTTATCTGGGCGACAAGGCCCTTTAGCAGGACATCATAATGTATTTAAATGAGGTCACCACAGATGTCATGTCTCAGGTCCTTCTTAATATTGTCTTTTTACATTGCACTTCAGGAGGAGTTGGGGGCAACCAGGGCTTTACCTATGTATTACGGCTACATGTCTACAATACCCAGATCAATTCTAAAACTTGTCAGTGCCTGGGCCTCACCCAGACATCTAGGGTAGGACAGAAATCTTTACAGGTTAAAAAGTGACTGTGGCATGCAACTCCGGTCACAGGGTATAACCTCTGCTGTCCCCACTTGTCCCTTAACTGGACCTCAAGAACAGAAGTGGAGACTCTGCAGGGTGGACGATGATGTCTACTCTTGCTGACCAGGTTATCCAGAGCACCGAGGCACCTCTGGGGGCTTTGCTCTTTAGACATCTGGATGGAGTGCATCTTGGGAAGGCCAGCCCTAGTCTCCAGGAGGCCTCTCACTCTAGGGATGGGGAATTTTGGTACTTTGGACCGCTTTCCTTGGAAATCTGACTCGACTGCCCTCAGAGGTTGGCTATGTAGCTGTGGAGCCAAGGGCCAAATGGGCAGGGCACTTCCTGAAAGGCTCCCAAGGCACCAGTAATTCTTCTGCTATTGACTCAAGTTCTGCTATCCATGCCTCAGAGGCAGGCTTGATACTGCAGCTGGATCCAGGAACTAAGAGACACAGGTGACACACTGATAAATCACATGCAGCTGAGTGGCTTGACAGCTATGTTCAGGATGCAGAGTTTATGGGGGAGGAGATGCTTGGTGGGACCAGCACAGGACACAGTGTGCACATTTGCCACTTAAATAGAAGTACTCCTGCTGAGAGAGAGAGAGAGAGAGAGAGAGAGAGAGAGAGAGAGAGAATAGTGAACAGAGCAGGAGAATGAATAGCTGGAGGGAGTTTGGGGTAGGGGAGAAGGTAGCTTTTGAAATGTGTAACAGGTGCTTGTGTTACCAAGGGAGGCTGGCTTGGCATGCACTTTGGTGTGTTAATAGGTACCACATATGTCCCTTCTGCCAGAGGTCAGGGAAATGACTCTTTTGAGTAGAGGGGAATCAGCTTCACAAATTCCCGAGGAATGCTGGCTTTTATCTAACCCGAGAAATCCCCCTTTAGTCCAGGTTAAGCCCATTTCTGGATATTTGGATTGCCGTCAGAGTTTGGGGGACTGGAGTCTCCTTTGGACCTAACAGTCTCATTGTGCGGCCTGGCTGATTTTCTAGGCAGGAGCCTGCATCCTGGGGAAGGGACTTATAGCCTGGGGACCAGGGACAGTTAGGAACTTTGAAACTCTGACAGTGGCTTTCTAAAGCCATGGAGCATGTAGGGTCAGCTGAGAGCCAAGTATCCACTCTCTGAGGCCCCAGTGTGGATGGGGCTTAGTTGAGATTACTCTCTGTTGGGGGTCCTTCAAGCAAGTATGCAATGTAGGTCTGCACCTCAAATACTCAGCCAGGGTATTTTATTTTTGTTTTGAAATGGGAGGACCCTACAATTGCCTAAGCTTGGATTGAATTCCTGAGTTTACATGATTCTCCTGCCTCAGCTTTTGGAGTAGCTAAGACTACAGTTGTATGCCCCCTCACCCCTGTTTCTGGATGAGTGAATTGGGAAGGACTGATACCCCCCACTCTGAGCCAGCTCACTTCACTTCTCTGAGCTATGTAGCCTGCCCCTGGCATACTCCATCTCTGAGCCGACCTTACATGCCATCATCTAGACTCATTCTGTCACTTCTTCAAGTCCTTCCTGTTAGACTTCAAACTTGAAACAAATGGCTGAGGTACCTATTTAACAAATCAGATCCATCCATTTGCCTGCAAATTTTAGGATATCATTTTTTCTTACTGCTGAGTAGTACTCCATTGTGTAGATGTACCACAGTTTGTTAATCCATTCTTCAGTTGAGGGACATCTAGGTTGTTTTCAGGTTCTTGCTATTACAAATAATGCTGCTATGAACATAGTTGAGCTAATTGGAGAATATCCTCCTGAGCGAGGTATCACAAACCCAGAAAGATAAGCAGGGGATGTACTCACTCATTAGTAGATTCTAAACAAACAAACAAACAAAAAAGCAAAGCATGCCCAAGCTGCAAACCACAACCACTGAACAGCTTGGGATCAGAAACGCCTTGAACTGACTCCTTGGATCCCACTTCCCCTAGAGGAACACCTGACTTAGTCTTGATGTTGGGGGGAGAAAACTGGATTTGCCAGGAGTGGAGGCTGAACTAAGCAATATTGGGGACCTTGGGACCTTGAGATCACCTGCCCATGGCGGGGATGGGGAGATGTGGAGAAGAGAGAATGACCTGATGTGGTATGAGGGGGAAGGGACCTTGAATAAGGATATACAAGGATAGAAAATGTGACTTCTTTATTCATAATAATAAAAAAGAAGAAAAATAATATTCTGTCTCAAAAGAAAAAATGTGAAAAATTGGAAAAGTTTCTGAGCAAATGAGCATAATGTACTTAACTTAAAATAAGATCTGAACTACTATCACTTGATTCATACATTTTTTTTATTCCAAACTTGTCCATGGAAGCAATTCAAATGCATAAGTATGTAAACATTAAGTAGCTATAATTCAAAACTATTCTTAATTTCAAATTGTAGTTGAAAAATTCAAAATTGAAATCTTACTGCACAACTTTGTTTTGTTTGGGCTTTTGTTTTTGTTTTCTTTGATATAGTTTTCCTGCATAGCCCTGGCTGTCCTGAAACTATGAAGGCCAGGCTGGCCTCGAACTCAGAGATCTACCTATATCTCAGTCTCCTGAGTGCTGGGATTCAAAGTGCGTTTTGTGATCATGACTAGCTCCACTACAAAAAATAGATAAATAAATAAAATTTGAGGGGACTTTTTGCGACAGGGTCTCACTACAGAGCCCTGGCTATACTGAAACTCACTATGTAGACCAGGCTTGCCTCAAACTCACAAGCATCCAGCTGTCTCTGCCTTTGAGTGCCAAGATTAGAGAAAAATGTTCATTCATATGAGCATCCTAAAGTTCTGAATTCTTATGATATGTATGTACATGTATGAAAATGTCATAATGAGACCCAATATTATTATATATAATTAATAAAAACTAATAAGTAATTTAAAAAACAAAAAACAAATGAACAACAATAAAAAAAAATCAGGTCACCAGGTTCTTCCAGCATCTCTCAGCCCTTACCTGTGACAGGGCCCTCCTGGCTGGCAACCCTGGGCTCTCCAGACCAGGGGCTGGGCTGCCCTTCCTCCAGGGGCCCTTCTCTGTATAATTCAACCATTTTGGTCACCTGGCCCTTTTGTCTACTCTCTTTACATCTCCTGGCTGCTGCACCTGGTTTTCCCCCCCCCCCCGCCATATGGCACAGTCTGATTATGCTATGCTATTCTAGACTCTGCCTCTGACTATGCTCTCTCTCATATCGACAGTAAACTTTCGCCTCCACCATACCTAGGACCAGTTTCTTTCCCTTTTTTTATACCCCCTATTTCCTTTTTATATTCACTGGCCAATTTGGAGGACATTCAAGCCTGGCCTTTTGATTCACCCACACGCTCTCCTCTTCTCTTCACCCCCTCTGACCCATGCATATCTCCCACTCTCTCATCCACAGCAATAGCCGGCAAAAGACTGGAAGAATCTAAATGGTAGATTCCAGACCACCTATCTTCCTCAACAGGTCAGAAGTTCACATGCTTATCATTTGCTAAAGGTGTGTGTCCCTTGAGACACAAAGGGATTCTCCTGCCTTCCCAGATAGGTAAGCCAAAGGCTTACTACCAGGAGGCCCCAAGAAAGGGAGGGAGGTCTCGGGAGAAGAGTGTGTCAGAGCCCTTTGGTGCAGGAGGACTGGGGTTGCTCCTCATGAGCAGAGTTAGAGCATCAGCAGAAACTGTCTCCTTCCTGTACCATGTCACATGCTTATGGCTGCAGGCCCAAAGAGGAAGCTATGGAGGACAGATGACCGAGCTGAGCACAAGGAAGGCTGCCCTGACACTCTGTCCCCCCAGATGGGTTCTGATCTGCACTTCATTGATATCGAAAACATCTGATGTCTTTGCTGGGTTGACAGTAATTGTATTTTTGCCTTCTCTTAATGCTAATAATTTCCAGAAAGTAAATTTAAAACATACCATCTTCTTAGGTATAGACAGGACAAAATGTTCCCAAATGTTGTTTAGGAATGAGGTGAATGAGGTATCCGTAGCCTTGGAAAAGTGAACTTTCCTTTCCAGATTGACCAGGGCTTGAATTTCTTTAGGGGTCATTTTCGAGAAGCCCAGGAAGAGTACTTTACCTAAAAATACTAATTTTTTTAACCATGTAAACATTCTAACATAAACAGCGAAGTCAACCTCCAGTGTGCATGAGCTGGTTTGATGATTTTTACCCTCTGATCAACCTTGATCTCCAGTTCCCACCCCAGCCCTCCCTCGCCTCTGGCCATTGGATTACTGTAAGGCACTCCCTAGATTTGCAAGGCCTTCATCTGTGAACACTCTGTGTCTCCAAGAAATAGGGCTCTCTCTTCAAAACCAGATGCACAAGCTAATGCTGATGAAGGATGGTACTTAATCATGGCTCCTGAATATCATCAGATTTCCTGCTGTAAGCGTGCAGGTGTATGGACTCCCCAAGTCAAAGGAAAGGCTTGCTCTTATGTCCTCAGCTGCACACCCTTGAGATAAATTCTCCTACTGCTCAGAATCTGGCTGATGATCAATAAGCCCCAGCAATTCTCTTGTCTCTGTACCCCATGGGCTGAGGTTCCCGGTGAATGGGTGGCCACACCTGTTTTCACGTGGGTTTTGGGATCTGAACTCAGGTCCTTCCCAGCAGGTGCTCTTATGTGCTGAGACATTCATCCAGCTCCTACTAATGGGTTTTTGAAGATGATTTGTTGAAACAAAGTTTACATGTTGATTGTGTTTGGTTGACACATGTCTTTTTTTTTTTTTTCACTAGAGATGACTCATTTTATTACTCTTAACTTCATCATACTTTACCACTTTAGGTTCCAACTCTGCAGATACACCACACCCTCCCTCTTAACAATCGGGCCCCTGGGAGGTGAAGGGGTAAACCACAAAGTTTGGGGAAAGACAAGGTCGCATACATCTTGAACAAGGAAATAAGAAGGCTGAGTAACTGTACAAACGGCATGTGAAATGAGCATTGCCCCTTTGGCAGTGGCCAAATGCAGTCTCTGGCTTCTTGGGCTCAATCATAGTCCGAAGTTAGTAATCCAGTGACGCTGTGAGATCACCAGGCATCATTTAACATGTACAGGGACTCCAGCAGTTTGAAGATGGTCCATACAGTTAGGATCCTGACGCTCTCTCCCTCTCAAGAGCTCGGGCTCGGGCAGCTTTGGCATCATCTTCCAGCTCATCAAGGAAACGCTCCTTGGCCACTGAATAGAAGGTGTAACCATAAATAGCTAACACCAGGGCCCCGATGCCCAGCCCGGTTATGATGTTCCGGGTCTGCTGCTATGGCAGTGTTTTCTGCCACTAGGTAAGTTACACCTGCTGCGTAAACTGAAGTTGCGCTGGGGTCAATTTATCTCGCGACAGGTCGATGGACTGAGCGAACGGGGCATTTCCATCCTTAGCATTCACAGGGTCACCAGCTCCAGGGACCGCCATGTTGCTGCTCCACCCGAAGCAGCCAGCCGGGAATCAACACATTTCTTAAGTTTCCTTAAGGCAGCTGTTATTTTTACCTTGTAATATATTTGCTGAAAAAAAATAAGTCATATGCTTGCAGAATCTCCCATATCCTGATCATTGTTGACAGCGCCCTCCTTCCTGCTGTCTTTTATATGTTCCTCTGGTCTCTCATTCCTGACAACAGCCCTTAGATCTGGAAGTTTAATCAGACCCACAGCAAATTCTATCAAACGTGTCTGTTTTCTGTTTTTGTGAGATATTCCTCAAAAAGTTTTCTATAATGCTCTGGATAACAGTTTTAAATGATACCCAGAGGCCCATGAGATGGCTCAGTGGCTAAGGGATCTTGCTGTAAAGCTTGACAACCTGGGTTTGATACCTGAAACCCACATGGTCCTCCTCCTGAAAGTTGTCTGCTGACCTCTACATGTGTACTATAACACACATGAATGAATGAATGAATGAATGAATGTTAAAAAATGTTAAAGGCTTCCTTGATTGCCTTGGTCCATCATTATAGTATCACATGCAAAACAAAGTCTGTCAAGTACTTCTAAATTTATTACCTACAATCCTTTCCTAAAGCACTTGGCTACATCTGCTAATTTGTTACCCTGAAACACAGCCTATTAGTTTCAGATCAATGTTTGCCTCAACTTGTGACCCAGAATCTGCCAAAGGCAATAGTGAGACCAGTGTTGACCTCTGAATATTTTGTGGAAAGCCGCCACGCTAGCCTGCCACCTTCGTGGGTGTCAGCTGATGACCCACAAATACCAAAGCAGCAGTGATGGCATGGCAGCATGAGACTCATGTTCACACCAATTCCAGGTCTCTCTAGGGTGGGGTAGTGTCTAGGTGGGACTGTCTATGCGGTAGGGTTGTGTGGCAACTGAGAAACACTGAACTTAGGAGATCACTGAGCAATTCACCTTTGCTCTGAGTACCACATGTGTGACCTGACATCATTACTCTGTGCACACATAACGATGATAGACAACCTGGGCAAGAAGGGGACAGGCTGGAGAAATGCAAAGGGTGCTGGGCTCATCTCCTGAGTTTTTTGAATTATTATGTAAAGGCATGGTTATTTTCAAATACTTTTGATGTGTTTTATTCTCTTGCATCCATCATGCTTGCTGGTACTCAGATGTCCCTTATGTGACTGGTGGGAGCCTTTGATGTGGCTCCTGTGGTCTTGGTGTAATTGCAATGGTCCTGCATAGCCTTCTAGTCTGACAAGGTCTTCTGAGCTCACTCTGTTCATTTCCTACTCCAGAGTTTATATATCTCTTCTTTTTCTGGCTGCTGGTGTCTAGATACACAAACCAGGTGGGAAGTGTGCTTGTAGGTGTGTTCATTCTCTATCTTATGGAAAAAAGTATCTATCTTGAATTACAGAACCATTACAGGTCATATTAATATTTTAGATTAAAATTTCAGATTGCGGGGGCTGGAGAGATGGCTCAGTGGTTAAGAGCACCGTCTGCTCTTCTAGAGGACCCGGGTTCGATTCCCAGCACCCACATGGCAGCTAACAACTGTCTGTAGTTCCAGTTCCAGGCAAACACCAAGGCAAATAAATAAATAAATAAAGTTTGTTTTTTGTAAAAAAAAAAAAAAAATTTCAGATTGCTGGGCTCAATTGAACTTTAAATTGTTTCTTTGTTTTCTTAAATTGTATGTGTGCAGGGGATGTATGTATGTGTGCATGTTTTGTGCACAAGTGCATGTGTGTGTGCCTGCATGTGTATACACATACATGTGGAGGCTATAGGTTGGTATTGGGTGTCTTTTTCTTTTTTTTTAAACTTTATTATTTATTTATTTATTTATTTATTTATTTGCCTTGGTGTTTGCCTGGAACTGGAACTACAGACAGTTGTTAGCTGCCATGTGGGTGCTGGGAATTGAACCTGGGTCCTCTGGAAGAGCAGACGGTGCTCTTAACCACTGAGCCATCTCTCCAACCCCGGGTGTCTTTTTCTATCAACATGTATATTATCATTATTATTTGAGACAAGGTTTCTCACTGAACAGGTGCTCATCCATTGGCTACAGTGACTGGTCATCCATCTCTAGGGATCTATTTTCCTCCATGGCCCCACCCCTATTGAAGGGATTACAGGTGTGATTTAAACCTGGTATTTTCATGACTGCTAAGTGTCTGAACTCAAGTAGGCTCTATGCTTGTGTGGCAAACACCTCACTGACTTTGTCTTCTCTCCAGCTCCTGTGTCTCTAGGTTTTACAAAGAAGATCACATACAGTTCTGCTTTCTCTCCCAGGCTCCTGTTTTAAATAGCTGGTATCCAATCTGTGGTGTTAATTTGAAGACTGTGACACCTTAAGGGGCCTGGCTGTAGAAGCAGGCCTCTGGGGGAAGGCCTGTGAAGATTGTACCTGGCCCTGGTTCCAGCCTGAGTCTCAGCTTCCAGTCTATGTCATGTGAATAGCTATTGTTTTCTCTCAAACGGAGGTAGTTTTGATGCCACACCTTCCTTACCTGACTAGACCATAATCCCTCTGAAACTGTGAGTCAAAATAAAGGCTGCTTGCCACTTGTGGTGGCGCATGCCCATAGGATTTGCTAAAGCAGGCAGAGACAGGTGGATCACCAGTTGGATTGTTTATGTTGCATTTGTTTACTCTGTGAAGCTGTGTTACAGTTAAAACACCTGATGGTCTAATAAAGAGTTGAATGGCCAATAACAAGACAGGCAGAGCGAATATATAGAAGAAATCTGGGAAGAAAAAAGAGAGCAAGAGAAGGAAGAGGACATCAGGGGCCAGCCTAGAGAAAAAGTGAAAGATTATAGAAATAAAAGAAAAAGCCCAGAGGCAAAAGGTAGATGGAATAATTTAAGTTAAGAATATCTGGCAAGAAACAAGCCAAGCTAAAGCTGGCCATTTATAAGAATAAACTTCCATGTCTAATTTTTTGGGAGCTGGGTGGTAGGCCTCCCAAAAAGCCAAAGACCAAACACAACCAACCACATCTGCACCTTCCTCTGTTTCTTTCACAACATATACCTGGTACATTACAGCTCTTTCACACTTGCTCTTAGTCTGGCCAGGCAGGGGCCCATCAGGCATTCTTCTGTGATTTAAATGTGTGTCATCAATCTTCTGCTGTTGAAAACACAGCTTTAGTGAGTGGTCTGATGATAAGTTGTTTTGTATTATGTGCCAGTAAGTCTGTGCCTAGATTCGTAGAAGTCCAGTGAAAAGCAAACAAGGCTGAGTTTAAGCACATCGGGAAGGTTGCTTGGTCCTCTGAGGTCTCTGAACCTGATATTCAGAGCAGTCTTGCTTGCAGATAGGTGCTGGGGTGGTGTCACTCATTTCCTGGCATCACCTTTGGCAACAAGTCTTTTACCCTACTTTGTAAGCTTGTTTACAGTTCTAACATCTGGTCCCTCTCCCCTCACTCCATCAGCACAGCAAATAAGATCTTTGACTTTTAATATTTTTAAATTGTATGAGTCATGACTATATCTAGTACCAAAAACATGAGCAAAGGGTAGTGTAATTTTGTTAACCATCATCAAATTCCTTTTCACAGTGAGCTGGTTGGTTTTATGTCAACTTGACACAAGCTAGAGTCATAGGGGGGAGGGGGGAGCCTCAAATGATCTGGCTGGAGGCAAGCCTTTAGAGCATTTTTTAAATTAGTGATTGATGGGGGAGGGCCCAGCTCCGTAGAGTAGGGCCACATTGGGCTGGTTGTCCTAGGTTCTATAAGAAAGTAAGATGGGCAAGCCATGAGGAGCAAGACAATAAGCAGCACCTCTCCATGGCCCATGTCAGCTCTTGTCTCCTGTTTGAGTTTCTGTCTTGACTTCCTTCAGCAATGGACTATGATGTGGAAGTGTAAGCCAAAGGAATCCTCTCCTCCCTAACCTGCTTTTAGTCCTGATGTTTTATCATAGCAATAGAAACCCTAAGTAAGACACACAGGGTTGGGCATTGCCACTTTCTATCACTAAATACAGTAACAGGAGTGGAGTGGCATTTCTCTTAATATTTCCAGCATATCTGCAATTAAATATTTATAACAATTTTAATTTGTTGTACAATAATCCTTTCACTTAATTTTGGAAGAGTATAAAGACCTTTCAAAATGTTGTTAGGTTCCTGAGGCTGAGCCCAAGCTCACCATGCAGCCAGAGTTAGTCTTGAGCTAACGATCCTCTTATTCTCACTTCCTAAATGCTAGGCTTGTAAGCATCCACCTTCACCAAAGGCAAACAAACAATCCATTCTAGTCATGTGAGCAAAGTCATGAAGTCCTGAAGAGGATGTGAAGAAAGGGACTGTTGGTAGGAATACAAATGTGTATAGTCATTATGGATATGCACACCCAGAGAAGATGGAAACTGTGTTTAAAGAGTCAGCTACATCTGCGTGCTGACTGTAGCATGATTCACAAGAGTCCAAACTGATGAGTAGATAAAGAATCTACTCATCTACATAGCATAAGCCCTGTTCATATAGGAAAAAGAAAGAACTATTGTGATACGGCTGGAGAGAGACCCTTATGGGTGAGGGAGACATGCCGTGCAGACTCACCATGCAGACACAGTGGAGTGAGTGGAGGCCTCAGGAAGAGACACATCTTATGGGCAGCAGTCATGAGAGGGAGAAGAGAAGAAGGAAAGGAGAGAAAAAGATAAAGAGAGAAAAAAAGCGGAGGTACACCCAACCTCACAAGAGAAAAAGGAAGGAGGGAAGAGAGAGACAAAGGGGGAGGAGCCTTTTCTTTTTTCATAGAATGAGGTCAGGATGCTGGGTAGGCCAGGGAATTACTTTCTTATTGACCAGGACTCCAGTAAGTGGGTTTGAATGCTAACAACTGTGTCATTTGTCACAAATGGACCTTGAGATTAGCACGTTATATGAAATAAATTGGGTACACAATGGTGGACATTACATTATGTCATTCTTACATAGAATCTACTAAAGTAGCTTTATAGAAGTTGAGTGGTTGTTATCAGGAAGAGTACAAGGAATTGGAGAATGTTGATCAGTGGGTCCTAAGTGACAGCTGAGAGAGGTAACATGTTCTCATGCGCCATGGCACACCAGGTGACTATAGATAATGATAATGCATCTTTACTTAGAACCATTAAGAGGGATTTTGAATATTTTCACCTTTAGCAAATGATAAGACTAAGGGTGTGGCTTGGCAATAGAATGTATGCATAGTATTTGTGAAAACCTGGATTTAATCCTAAGGAGGAAAAAGAATAAGAAATCATAAAAGAAAAAAATGACAAATGTTTGTGATGATCCATATGTTAGCCCTGATTTAAAGATTGAACAGGACTGGGACCATGGCATGTTTAGCACATATGAAGACCTGGGGTTTTGATCCTCAAAGAGTGTGTGTGTGTGTGTATGTGTGTGTGTGTGTGTGTGTATGTAACTCATGGGTTGAAACCTTATAGATTCCCACAAATATGTATAACTTTGCTTTACTTGTTAAAAAGCTAACAATTAAAAAGCAAAAGTGATATAAGATCTTCAAGGGTCTGCATGCAGGAGACAGTGAGGCTAGCAATAGGAGAGTAACTTGCCCGAGTTCACCCTGAACTTGTCTAGTTTTGACTCTGAAAGTCCCTGACCTGGGAACCCCCTTGGTCCTGAGCAAACTATAATAAGTAGCTTCCCCACTGCAGAGACAGGCCTTGACTGAGAGGTTCCTGAGACCCCTCGACAGAGTTAAAGGCAACTCTCCCTCACCCTTGCCAAGGGTTCACATAGCAGAACAAAGCAAACAGAGCTCTTGTTGCAGAGAAAAGCAGAATTGTCTGGAAGCTGGAGTAGAGCCCTCCTCTTGAGGAAACAGCAGCACCTCGTTCCTTTCTTCCATCATGGCTGGAAGCAGTCTTAGAAATGGTCACTGTGGAGTCGAGAGAGATAGCTGTCTGTAAAGTGTTTACTGTGCTAGCAGCAGGACTTGAGTTCAGTTCCCCCAGACCCATGTAAAGGCCCAGGCATGGCAGTGCTCACTCATGATCTCACTCAGTGCTGGGAGGCAGAGCTGGAAAGGCTCCCTGGAGCCCAGTGCTGGCCCACTTGCCGAGATCCAGGCTAGTAAGAGATCTTGTCTCAGAATAAAAGAAAGATGGAGGGCATTTGAGGAATACCGCTGAGGTTGCTTTCTGGCCTCCACGTGTGTGCTCACACATGTGTATGCATGTGGACACACACACACATACACACACACACACACAAGGGTCTTTGGCCTGTTGGTGTCAGTGTTAACTGGAAAGCCTCCAGTCTCTCTATCCATCTCAGACTGATGAAGGATAGTATTTTATTGGTAACAATGGTGAGGTATGCATTAGCTTTTAGCCATTCTGAATATAATAAAAAGCAATCCCCTGGTACTGAATTTTCTCATCCTTATTCACTAGGGTTAGTCATGTTTTCAGAATGGCCAAGTACAAACCCTGGTATCTGGCAGCCTGGGCTTCAAGCCCCACAGCAGGACTTTCCCTGCCAGACTTGTGCCACCAATAGAGCTCCTCTACTCCAATTATTTCATCATTTTTGTGAAAGCACAATGTCCTTCTGTGGGTTACAGAGTGCCCCAAGATTGCCAAGAAGTAGGCTACTCAGCCAGAAGGCTGTGGATTGTGCTGGGACCTCCCTGTGTCCCCAACATCTTGAGCCTCTAGTTCTCTGCTTTTTACTAGAAACCAAGGAACAGGCTCAGGCGTGGTTCCTCAGACCCAGCGGATTTATAACTTGAGTCATGCATTCTAAATCCTATTAATTGTCTCTGAAGTGTAACTTCACATTCAAAATAGCGTAGCCATTCTCCAAAGCCTGGGATTTCTTCGCCGCAGATGGGAAATGAATATAGTCTCCCATGGCCCATTACATACCCTCTGTCCCCTTTGATCTGACTGTATTTCTTACACATCTTCCTCCTCCAATTTCAAGTGCATTTGTTCTGTTAACCCCATGGGGCATGTGGGGCCGCTTTAGGTGGCTTGGTAACCCTCCTGATACTTATGAAACAGATTTCCTTCAGAAATGAAACCTTCCACTGTGGGTAACCCAAGGCAATTGCAAGATGCCCACTCCTGGTCTGTCTCTTGCCTCTCAGACACAGCCTAGGCCCAGGGTTGCTCAATGGGTCATCCCCTCCAGGGAACTTATTCTCTAAGACAGCAAGCCACTGTCTTAGAGGGCTGAGCAAAGTATATACCTGAGCACGCTCAATGCAGCTCCCTTTGCGGCTCAGAAGGAAGTGGCCTGGCCTCTACAGGCTCTGACCTTCTGGAGGCCACCACATCTTAATGCTCAGCACAAAATCCTCCAGAGCCTGAGATGTGCTGGGTACTTGGTGGTGAAGAAAGTCTGTGGGCAGCCATAAACAGCCTGGCTCCTTGGAGCCTAAATATTAAAAAAGGAGAATTATTTTAAATGAATTGCTTATTTTGTTTAAGTGGTGATACAAAATTCAAGACACACGGTAAAACACAGTAACATTTAATCTGCCTCCTGTTCCTGCCCTCCCCCCATCACTGTTTCCTTCAGGTCCTGATTCACATGCACTATGAAGGGAGTGGTGTGTTCATGGCTGAGAGGCACAGCCACCTTCCTCATGCCACAACTGAGCATTTCTCTGTGGTTCAGATGGAAATAGGTAAGCTTTTGTTGTTGTAAGGAACAGGGACCCACAGGAAAGGGCTTATCTGGAGGTGGGAGATGTTCTTGGACACTGATGGGTAGGAATGGATACAGCCTGTGAATTGTCCCATGGGTCCTTAGCACAGCAGCCCTGAGGATGTCGATGTCTTTGTGATGCATATATGATGCTGACACCTGCTGTCCTGTGCAGAGTTAATGGGGTCAGGAAAGCAGATCTTTCCCATCCTATTAGCACAAAGGCCTGGCATACAGTAGGTGTTCCAGACATTTCTTTCTGCCCATGCTCACAACACACATCCTGCAGTCTGCCCCATCTGGGCATCTTACCTTGCCAGCCTTTGCTCAGGAAGCAGTTTTGTTACCTATTTTTTTTCTTCTCCCTGGAATATTCTGCTGCTTCTATTCTCCTTTTATGGGATGCCCGCCCTCACTAGGAGGATCTTAAGTTCCTTCCATGGACTGCAGGGCATGAGGGCTACAGCTGTGAATGACATAATGTCCAGACCTTGGGAAGATTCTGTTCTGGGGAGGAAAGTGAGCTATAAGCAATAGTCAGATAGCTGTGTGCTGGCAATGCATCCCACAAATGGCATCGCAGGCTGAGATGCAGAGTGGGAGTATATTCCATCAATTTTATCAGAAGGGTCTGGGGAGGACAGAGGCGATAGTGTGGAGTGGGCAGGTCATGTCTCAGAGTTCACAACTACACAACAGTGGCTAGAGTGTGCTGGGGTGTCAGGAGGCTGGGAGCAGGCAAAAGGAGCCTGGGGACAGAGCAGAACTATGGGATGAGGGTGCTGCTTGTGGGGCGGAAGTGGGAGGTGGATGCAGAAAGGGCTTTGGGGTTTGGTAGGAAGGACCTCAGGGGCCTGCAGCATCTCAGGACAGTAAGGACATCAGACTTACTGACAAAGTCATTCAGTCTGAAGCTGTGTGAAGAAAGGTTGCAGCAGTTGAGGGCATAAGCAGAGAATTCCTGGGAAAGAGGCCATGGCAATGACCCAGGCTGGGGAGAACAGTTCCTTGGCTGGGGTGATCCTGGATGTAGAGATAGATGATCTGATTCCAGCAAGATCCAAAGAAAGAGCCAGCTGGGAGGTGATGATAATAATAGCGAGTGTAGCATTAGTGAGACTTCAGATTTTGCCTTGAGGTGGGGAGTGGGGAGGGGGAAGTTTCTCTCAGAGGGGACAGGTACTCAGGAGTCAAGAGCAGGCATATTAATCATTGTCAACTTGACTGTTGTATGGCCACAGACAAACCTGCTAACCCTGCCTCACAGTTTCAAGTCCCTCATCCCCATCCCTCACACACACACACACACACACACACACACACACACACACACACACCTTGATGGTTGTTAGAGACACTCTATGAGGGGAGGGAGCCAGCCCTAGGGCTCTTTAGACTTGAACAGCCTAACAGGTCTGCTTCTCCCCTTGCCTCATTTCATTGTGACCAGCTCGCCTGTCAGATTTAGATCAAATTCCTCAAAACTGACCCAGAAGCCAGCTTATAGGTTCTGCTGGTCAATATATTTGTGAGTGTGTTTTTCTATGGACCCACAGCCTGGTCCCAACTGCAAGGCTCAGGAATTCAGACCCACCTCTCAGCATGGTTGCCAGAAATGGGCACGTTATCCTTCAGAACCCTGAAGCTTGCTAGACTGGCCAAGCACCCACAGTTCTGGCTGTCCTGGGGTGGGTGTTTCTTCTCCCCTCTCTCATGGTCTCTGTACAGCCTATCTTTCAGTGAGGAGATGGATAGGGCTGTTCCTCATATTTCTGAGTCTGGTTACCTAGCAACATCAGCTGGCCCCTTACAATGGGGGACTGCTAAGGTTCTCTTTGAGGAGTCTTGTGGACTCCAGACTGTGAAGTCTTTGAGATGTTTTCTTTTTCCATTTGTGTGTGTATGTGTTATGTGTTTGCGTGTCCATGCATGCATGCATGCATGTGGCAGTATGAAGTAATGTAGATTAGTGGTTCTCAACCTTCCTAATGCTGAAACTCTCAATATAGTTAGTTCCTTGTATTGTGGTGACTCTCAACCAGAAAATCATCTCATTGCTATTTCATAACTGTAATTTTGCTACTGTTATAAATAATAATGCAGATATCTGATATACAGATTATCTTATATGTGGGGTTACGACCCACAGGTTGAGAAACACCCCCTGTGTGGGGTCTCATCTTTGATAACTTTTCCACCTTATTCATCAAATCAGAGTCTTTCATTCAAAGCCAGAGTTCACTGATGTGCCTAGTCTTGTTAATCAGCTTATTCTGGAAATCCCGTTTCAGCCTTCCAGAGCTGAAATTACAGGCAGGCCATCCATCATACCCACACAGAATTTACGTGGGTCTGGGGACCTGAACTCTGGACTTTATGCTCGTATGGCAAGCTCTTTAAGCACTGAGTCATCCCCCAGGCCCTCCTCTGGTCTGCAGGACTGTAATAGTGGTGGAGTCTGTTTGTAGAGGACTTACCATACACCTAGCACTATCCAGGGCACTTGATGTGACAGTACTTCCTAATCTCCTTGATTGACAACAATGCAAGTGGCATTGCTGTTCTCATATGGCTAAAGAAATCCAGGTTTGAGGGATCAGCAATGTGTCTGAAGTCCTAAGGTCTGGGAGGGGAGGGACCAAAATTGAAACCATATGATCCAATCCAAGAGCCTTCATGGTGACAGCTGCCTTTGGGTGAAGAGGGCATCAGTCATCCATCCTGTCACTGAGGAAAAAGCTCCTTCTCTACACCCTCACAAAGTCTCTTTGGGAGCACAGATGTGAATGGGACATGGTCCCTGTCCTCAGGGACTTTTTAGTCTACCAGGCAAAGGCAATGAGCTAAATGTACCACCATGACCAGGAACATGATGTCACTCATTGCTTGGTGAAGTTTCTTGGGTAAATTGAGAGGAATGATGTGGTTGATGTATTTGCTTTCTAGGAATTTAGAACTTACAATTTTTTTCTGTGGTTGTTAATGGTGAATTTTGGTGGGAGTGAGGTGGGAGGTTACCAGTACCCAGCACACACACACAGCCTGGCCTAGCCCATCTTTTGGGACCTGCTGAGACTTGGGTGGACATTTTATTGATGGGAAAAACTTTTGTGCCATCGCTGGGCGTCAGCTCTTGTAATGACGAACCACTCAGAAAGCTCTGTAAGGCAAGGGGGCATGACTTATTCATGCCCTGTTCTGTTCCCTAGCATCACACTAGGGGAGCTTTTTCTTCTAGCTTTAGATACTATGAGTGTATGTATCTGAGTACAGCACACTAAGGCTCTTCAAGTGTGAAGCAGATATACACAGTGCATGGGAAGCTGAAGGCACTTTTAGGGAGGCTCCTGCAGGTTCCGGGGCTATTCAGGAGGGCCATTTCTCTCCTAGCTGAGCTGGAAGGCAGGTGTACGGTGGATGTTGAAAGGCTCTTTGGAAGAAGCCTGTCCTCTTCTGTTCCTTGAGTATGACATACTTGGCGGGGCCAATGACAAGGAAAACAGAGGTAGTAGTCTTCTAGGATGGTCCAGTTCACCAACCTGCCCTCTGAAAGAGTTGACTGGAGCTTCAACAACTTGACTGGAAGGCAGAGAATAGAGAGAGTAAAGGATACATTCATTTGAAGACTGTTTTAATGAGTACCGCCTTTGCCCTTGAAGAGCTCACCTCTAGTA
This sequence comes from Sigmodon hispidus, assembly GCA_004025045.1. NCBI lineage: Eukaryota > Metazoa > Chordata > Mammalia > Rodentia > Cricetidae > Sigmodon > Sigmodon hispidus. The sequence continues at coordinate 238,359 of PVIH01000852.1, read as the reverse complement.
GTATGATAGGCCTACTTCTTCCTCTGTGTTCAAGGGGTGCCCCGAGAGGGACGTATCTCCCCTACTCCAGGGTGCAGACTAAAGCATCTTGAGTGGCCACCAGCCCATCTGGCCATATACATATCTGTCTAGATTTTAAACAATAACAAGAAAAATTTAGATCAATCTCACTTAGGGCCAGCAAGATGGGCAAATGTGTTTGCTGCCAAGCCTGATGGTGCAAGTTCAATGCCTGAGTCCCTGCGGCAGAAGGAGAAAAACTTTTGTGTGGTGCACATGTGAATGGCTGTACATGCACCCGCAGGTACACACATATAGACAAACACACACAAGTAAATAAATGTAAAAAATTAAGAGTCTCACTTAGAAGCCTAAGTGAACAGTGATGTATTAACCTGATTTTATTCAAGGCCCGTCAGAGAACAATAAGGCAGTTTGTTAGATCAGCAGAAACACTTGAAACCCAGGGCGATGGGAAACAGGCAGTCTCAAGCCAACCTAGGCCTGCTGTGCCTTCCCATGTATTGGTTCTCTCAACCTCAGCACTAGCAATCAACATGGGTACCTGGTGACCCTAAGTCACAGGACTGTCCTGGTCCTTGAACGACATTTACATAAACCCTGATCTCTATACAGATGCCAGGAGTGGCAACCCCTTTGTTCAAACCAAAAATGTCTCTAGACACTTTCACATGTCCTTTTGGTAACAAGTTCATCCCAGTCAAGAATCACTGTCATTTATTTTGAATGAAAAAATATTAATGGAGAAGAGTGTTTACAACTAGGGATGGGGGAGAGAAAGAGAGAGAGAGAGTGAGAGAGAGAAAGAATCATCATTCCCAACACTCTTAGGATTCCTTTTAATTATGTAGATGTTTCACTCTAAGGCAGGCACAAAACCCACAGTACAAGTTGTTAGGTGGGTAGTTTTCAATATACTAAAACTTATATGTAACCCATTTGAGTGGGTGTGTTGTTTTTTATTATAATTTTTGAGGAATAGGAAATTCTTCATGTTAGAATCATTCAAACCAAATGTTGGCACATCCCCCAAAGCCCTTTGAGAGTCAGCTTGAAGCCAACGGTGCTGGTTTGGATCTGGACGTGGTCACAGGTTGGATTGGGAGGGCAGTCTATCCATTGCCCTGGGGACTCCTTGTCTCTATGAAATACAAGACTGACGTGAAGGAGACTATGTACACATCTGGGAACCTCTCATGAGAGGGTTTGGACTTGAAATGAGGAACTAAAAATTGATTTAGGGTATGAAGCCAAGGCAAAAACAAGCCCCTGGCCCCATGTACCACTAAGAAGGAGCCCATGATCCTGGTGACGCAGGGCCGGGAGGTTAAACCCAGAATAATCCTAATGAAAACAATCTGTTTGCACCATTGATGTTTCCAGAAATTCCTGGGAGCAAGTCCAAGTCGGAGAACCCCAGCCGGAAGTGCTGCTGGTTGGAACTGAGTGGGTAGCGGTGGGACCTAGGGCCAGAAGAAAGCATCTTCCTAGGCTCTCAAGAACAGGGGCAGGGTGGGAGGGGAGGTGGCGGCCCCCCAGGGGCAGTTGCAGCCAGCACAGGGGGAGGAGTCCCTGAACTGCAGAAACAACAGCTGGATTTAATGTTCTTGGAAGCAGTCTTTTGCTGGAATCAATTTGTTCTCCTTTTTCTGAAATTTCAGGCCTGGCTCCTCAGGAAATCTGCCTACAATGAGGTGGGACAGCTGACCACAGGCCACCTACCACCACATCCATGGGAATAAAATAGACAGTACAACCTGGCAAAGTTGTCTGCTTGTATCTCCTCAGATTCAGGGGTATCTCTCAGCAGGAGCCTGGCCTGGGGCTAATGAGGTCAGAGAGGCAGTGTTTGCTTTTAATTGAAGATACCTTCCTGTCCTTCAGACATAGGCCACTTATGGGATATCCCATTCTTGGCCTACAATTGACCCATTACCATGTATCAGAATTCTGTGCTAAGAAAGCCCTTGGAAAGAATATGGTCTTTGTGGTTCTTTTACAGGGGGATGGGGGTTAGGAGGGTGTCACTTAAGGAGATGTAAGCAAGATGACATTTCTAGTCACTTCCCCAGACTTTCTGCTCATCAGCTCTGTACTTCTCTAAGCCCACCAAAATCTTCCCAATGGGGAAGGTTCAGGGCTTCACAGCTTGGTCACCCTGGGCTCTCCTGGGGAGCAGTCGGTATAGATCTGTGTACACTGGGATTGTGTGCCCCAGTGTGTGCAAGCCTCTGAGCACTGGGCCTGCCCTCTGTCAGTACATATGTAGTGTTAGGTGCTGGGATCAGGGTAAGGCCTGGGGATCAACTGGATACCGGGTGAGTGTTGAGATTCAGGTAGTCATGGGTGGCCCTGGAGGGGCTTTGGCAGAGGGTGATAGTAGATTGAATTCGGGCAGGTCAGATAAGTCATCCCGAAGGGGATGTTTTGGGAAAGACATTTAGAATGTCGCTGGAGGAGGACTCCAGAGGCAGAAAGAGTGAGGCCTGGGACGCTGGGAAAGCATAGTTGGGAAATACCCAACAGTCCCTGCTGTCTACAGGGCTGGCTCTCCATGGGGAGCAAACAGCCAATTGGCTGGCATCTGTAGAGCACCCACTGTATGTCTGGTGCTGTGGCAGGTGCTAGGGGCCAAGCTGGAGAAGACTGCTGTGAGTCCAGCTTAAGTTTCTGTTGTCTGTTTTTCTACACACAGAGCCCCTGCTCTGGGGCTTCTAATAGGAGTGAGACATGGTCTGCACCCTGGGGGACTTCCTGATCACAGGGTCTACAGGTCCATTTTGAAATGCAGTGTAGAGACATGAGAGAAGGCAGCTTGCTGGGAATTGCACTTAAATCCTGTCCTAATTTTAAACCCCCTACACTGGGTTTATGGCTTCCCAGGGCTCCACAGCCAGGTCTTTGTGCGCCATTCAAACTGGAAGAGTGTTTAAACTCACAGGATGTGTGTGTGTATGTGTGTGTGTGTTTGTGTGTATGTGTGTGTATGTGTTTGTGTGTGTATGTGTGTGTATGTTTGTGTGTTTCTCTTGCCTCTGAGGAAGATTCTCAAAGGGCTCCATCCCAAACACAAGTCTAGGTCTTGTGTTTAGTGAGCTCAATGTTCTTATCTCCTGGGGTAAATAAGGTCTAGAGTGCCAAATCTCCACACTGGGTATCTCCAGGTCCTAGGCAGAGAGAGTCCCAGCATTACCAACTTCCTTGCTTCATATCCAAAGGCTGACCACAGTGCCTCCCTAGGATAATAAAGAATATTCTGAGAACCTCCTTCCTTCCCCTTCCTATCACCTCAAACTCCTCCATGGGACTTAACAGAGGAGGTACGGTTCATGCTTATAGATATGGCCATGGAGGCTGGAATAGTGGGGTACCCACCTCATGTCCAGGAGCATACACCCTCACTCCTCACAGCCTTCCCAAATACAGATCACACATACTGTGCTCCTATGTGACTGATTGGCTCAGTTTCCAAAACTAACTGTGAGGTTTCCTGAAATGTGCTTTAAAGTGGCCGGCTTCAGGGGCTCCTGGCAGGGCCCTGCCCAGGAAGCAATGAGCCAGCATTTCCCTGGTTATGTGCTTGTGGCTGACCCTGGCCTTAGGGACCTAACCTCCTCATTAGGGAAGGATGCTGAGGAGGGTGGAGTAAGCTCTGGAGAGAGCCAAAACCCTTCTGGGAACCATCTTAAGGGAAATGGATGCTCCTGTATGGCCTTCCTCTGGGCCTTAGCATGTTGGTGCTGGAAAGAATGGACCTCAGTTCCTGAACCATGTAGAATCAAGAGGTCAGCACATTCCAGGATTTGGCCTTTCCTCTTTGGTAGAATAGCGGATGGAAGGGCTGGGCCTCCCCCGATCCCTAGACTGACTGGGGACTTGGCAGGTCTCTCTTTGATGGTCAGAAGAAGCTGCTTGGTCGGAACTGAAGCTGGACTTTTACATACAACACTGCTGGCTGGGGACCATGGTCTGCTCCCAGAGCCTGGGCAGATGGGGCAAGATCTTATTCTGACACTTACAAATCCTGGCTCTGTTGCTCTCACAGATAACCCCAGGTGTTTTTGACCTTCCATCCGGGCACAAGGGTCTTCTCAAGTCTTCACACGTCTGTCCTTGCCTTCTCTGCTAGGAACATCTTCTCCATGCCTTTCTCTTGCTTCCCACTCATCTCTCAGCCCAAGCTTTATCCACTTCCTCACAAGCCTACGTCAGCCTAGGAGGGTTGGTCCTTTGGTCCACACCATGGATTCTGTTCTTACTGTCTTTATGAAGTTCCAGACTCCAGGCTAGCCCCAGTTAGTTTCCTTTCCTAGACAAGCACAGGGTGAAGGGGATGGCTCCCACACTAGCCCTGGACACTCACTTTTATCTGAGAGGGTGGAGACTCTGTCTTTCCAGTTGCTTGGGCCAAAATCCTAGAGTTATCCTGACCCCCTCTTTCTCTTACAACCCATACCCAAATCCATTAACCATTCCTGTCAACTCTGTCTTAGAATATGAGCAGAGGCTAATTTCTGGGACAGGAGGCAGATCTATGGTACCTAGACGTTGAAGGTGATGGGTAGTGACACAAAGGCTTGAGGAAACTTTGGTGATGGTAAGAACCTAAGTACCTCAGTCATGGAGAAAGTCTCATGGCTGTATATAACCACCTAAACTCTTTAGTGTATACATTATGTGCAGCTCAATATGTACCAATAGTTATTTAAATCAGGTTCTTCATGACTTCCGTGATGCTTTGAATAGGGCCCTTTCTTTCTCTTAGCTTGCCCACGTATAAAGGGGGATCTCTATAGAACTTTCCAGCAGGCCATCTACATTCATCATGCTCATCATGTCACCCAAAAGGGTGCAGTAGGTAGTCATGTCTGTGGCCTCAGGTATATCCCAGGACTCTTCTGACCCTACTTCAACTCATGAGCCCATGGTTGCACAAATCCCAATTGGTTTTATAATAGAAACCTGGAGCCAGATATTGGGGTAAGGCTGAAAGATCAGAGAGACAAAGAATAAGCCACAGTCATTTCTCACCTAGTCAACTCCTCAGGCTGAAAGGGAAGATCCTGTCTCCTCCCCTTATATTCCTTTCTCTGTCCAGTCATATTACCTCCAGTTTCAAACTTGCTAGTGTTTGGATTGAAGGCATGTGTGCTTCTAAGTACTGGGAGCAGAGGCATGGGATCCCAAATACTGGGATTAAAGGTGTATGCCACCACCTCCTGGCTCTGTTTGGCCTTGAACTCACAGAGATCCAGGCAGATCTCTTTGTCCCTGCCTCTACCTCCCGGTGTGCTAGGATTGAAGGTGTGTGCCACCACTCCCTGACCTCTAAGATTAACTTTGTGGCTGGCTCTGTCTTCTGATCTTCAGGCAATCTTTATTGGATATACAATATATCACTACATGGGCCCTTCCTGTAAAAGTGGCTCAGATCTAGCTAAGGAGTTAGCTGGAGAGCGGGGCATGCCAGGGTACACAGTCAAATCATGCTGGGAAAATAAGGACACCTTCTTGGCCTCTGCTACACCGAGCTCTCTTCAGACCCCAAAGAATCTCTAGAGCTTAGAAAGATGCTCAGAGGTATTAATCAACACCCGCATTTGACAGGTAGGGCAACTGAGGCATGCAGAGATCATTTGCAAGTCCACTCAACTGTGTACTGATAGAGTTTATATAGAAATGCAGACTGCTAGACTCTTGATGTTTTTCCCTGTGTCGGCCTTGACCCCACAATTCTCCTGCCTCAGCTTCCTAAATAGCTAGAATAGAGGCCTGTCTACCAGGCCCGGACCTGCTGTGGAATAATCCTTCTGTACACTGTGAATATGTATTACTCTCATTGGTTAATATAAAAGCTGATTTGCCTATAGCAAGGCAGAATAAAGCTAGACAGGAAAGCCAAATTGAAAAATTCTGGGGTGGGGGAGAGAAGGGTGGAGTCAGAGAAATGCCAAACAGCTGCCCAAGAAGCATGATGCTAGAGGACTTGTAAAGCCATGAGCTGATGTGGGATGTCTTTCTGTACGCTATAAATATACTTTATTACCATTTGTTAATAAACAGGCTACTTTGGCCTATGGCAAGGCAGTTTAGAGACAGGCAGGAAATCCAAGCAGAGATAAAGGAGAAGGGGGGCAGGGTCAAGGAAAAGCTGCAGGTGACTGCCCAGAGAGCCAGATGTACTAGAACACAGGTAAAGCCACGGAGCCACGCACTTTACAATAGATTAATAGAAACAGGTTGCGTTATAAGAACTAGTTGGTAATGAGCCTGAGCCATGGGCCAAACAGTTTATAATTAATATATGCCTTTGTGTGATTTTTTTGGGACTAAGCAGCTGTGGGCAGATCTGGACCTTAGGGCAAGGCTGGGTCAGAAACCTCTGGCTACAATGAGCCACATGGTATGGTACAGAGATAAATAGAAATGGGTTAAATGTAAGAGCCAGTTAGTAATAAGCCTGAGCTATCAGCCAAGAATTCTATAAATAATATAAACCTTTGCATGTTTATTTGGGATTAGGACAGAGAAACTCTGCCACCATTGACACAGAGCAAGTTACTGGACTTTTAATTTAATACCAGGTCATCCCTTCCCTGACCTCCATTTCTGTTTCTGAATAGCACTGTCTCTTTCAAATGTCTAGCGTAATTTACTTGTGTATTCCAGGCATTCTTTGTCCCCCCCAGGAGAAGGTAAGTTCTACATGAGTATCTGTTCTGTAAACTAAGGAATTCTGAACACTTACAATAGCATCTCTCATAGGTTTAGAACAGAACCAGTCCTTAAATAAATGCCTCAGTCAAGGTTAATGCTCAGCAGAAGAACAAAAGTTTCTAGATTGTTCTGTTGAGCTTAGTGGTTCTCTCCAGCATGACCTGCTTTATCTCATCCCCTGAAGCCTCTGTGTTCTGACCTACAAAAATATGGTTTTCTGGGACTGTTACAATCTATAGGTATATAGCTATATACCAACGAGGTGCCTAGCAGAGACCAACTGTGGAGAGTGGCGAGGACCTTTATTTAGCAAAAAAATGTCACAAAGTGAAAGCAAGACATGCCAGCGGGCTTGATTTAGGTGTGAAGCCCTCACGGGAGTACTTTCTTCTCCCCTTGTGGAAAATTGTTCTGGTTTGAGACCAGTGGGGTTGAAACTGCCCTGCAGTGGAGAGTACCCATGGCATTCATTTCTGCTTCCTCTCTTTTGCTGGCAGTGAGGTTTGGGGTTAGTCAGTTCTTTGTGGACCTTTGTCTTCCCCTCTGTGAAATGGGACAAGGATGTTTTCTCCATTGACTTCGGGATTGATGGGAAGGCAGGAAGTGTCACTACTGATGCTTTAAAAGCAGTGCAGGGCTGTACCTGGGAGGTGGCTTCCACAAAGCTGTCTACCTGCTTTGGACAATGTGCTTGTTGCCTGGGCAGGTCACACAGACTCATTTATGTTCCCTGAAATTCATATATTGAAGTTCCAATCCCCATGACACTCCAGAATGTTTCCATATTTATAGACAGGGTCATCAAAGAGGCAGTGCAATCACTAATAAGTCATAAGAGTGGGTTGGAATTCAACCCTACTGTTCTGGAAAGGGAAGTTTTGACATAGCTCCCTATAGAGTGAAGTTAATATCAAGGCAGGGAGGTGATTATCAATATCCAAAGAACAAAAGAAACTCCCCAAAGAATCTTTCCTGCCAACACGCTTGTCTTCCAGCTCCGGAATTGGGAAATGATACATTCCTGAGGCTGAAGCTGACCAGTCAGTCTGTGGTACTTCATCTCAGCAGCTCCAGGAAATCAATGCTGAGGCACTTCCTCTCCAGCCATGCAGGCCCCGTCCCACACTTTGCTCCAAACACCTCATCTTCAGATCCACCCTCCTCCTGGATTCCAGAGCTGGATTATTGCAAGCCTATTCCTTAGAGACCCATTAGCTTAGGACACGGTGGGCACTGTTCCTGAGCTAGACCCTAGGAAAGTGGCTTTCAAGAAAGGGCTTCTAGAAGGATTTTCAACTGTTTGTCAAGAGCCGCCCATGGCTCACCTTTCCTTTATATCATGCAGATCAGTCAGACGAGTGAAGTCCACGCTCCTCTGTAAAGGGCAGACGTGCACTCAGGTCCTAACCCAAATTCCCTCTTCCTTCCACCTGCCTGAAGGTCTTGTGTGGACACACTGGGCTGTGAGGGCTCGGAGCTGTGTCTGTGTGTAATGTTGCACCCTGAGCCAGGGGCTCTCATGCCAACCACAGGAGAGGGCAGGGATCCAGCCAGCTTCCAGGCTGTCCTGTCTTCTCTACTCAGTAGCCATCCCCTGCTGGGGCAGCTCATCTGGACACCTTCTGTCTCGAGCTAGGCTTTGACTTAATCATGAAATGTCACAGTGTCCTCTTACCAGGACTACCCCATCCCCCATTCTGGCCATGAGTCCTCTTTCAATTGCTATAGTCAACAATGCAGGCCAAAGGCCAAAGGAATGAGCTCAATATATTGCTATTGTGAACATTAATGAAATCCTTTTGGAAGAGTGTCCGAGTCAAAGGGTGGGGCAGAAACTGCATGCGACCTGGTGGAAAAGGATCTTACTTCCTCTTTGGGGTAAGGGGAAAAATAGAAAGTAAACAAGGCCACCCACATACATTCTCCTAAAAAATCTAGACCTGCCAGAAGTAGCTATGAGTTTTGGTCCATTGTCATGTAACTGTCACTCTGCAAACCATCAACTTGGGCCACCTCCTTATTTGACTCACTCTTGATTTAGGAAGAGAGAGTTAGTTGCCAGGATCCAGCCTATCAACTCCACAGTCTCCACCCTTCATCCCCAGCTTCTCTGCTTTCCCTGTGTATCTATAACACCCCAATGGGAGGGAGAGAGAGTGAAATCCCAGCCCTACTACCTTGCTCCCACAGGTTTCCTGAGTGTAAGAACCCCAAGGTCAGTCTGGAGGGCAGGGCCAACAGGAACTGATTGGTGTCCGAATAGTTTTTGTCATTGGATAGTTGGCAGATCCTCTGAGCGATCTTTTGGGCGTTGGGGAATACAGGGCTCGGTATTCCTACTTCAGCTCTGAGATGGGTACCCAGTTTGCTCAAGTGTTTCTGATGATGTTTTGAAGATCTTCAGTGTTCTCCATGTTACATCCCATCAACCCTTAATGTGGATGTTTTCTCATAGAAGCAGAGCAATGCTCAGATGTCAAGGTCGCTGGCCTCTAGTCTGTCTGCACAAAAAGGTCAGACTGAAATGGGTTTTCCCTAGCAATGCTGTGACTGGATTAGCAGCCTGTGTTTGCAAGTCTTATGGCTGCAGTGACCCGGGAAATCTATCTTTCTGTCAGTGTGGATGGATCCCAGGAAGGTAGATGATAGAGGGTCCGGCTTTGGTCCTCAAATGTCTGAGAACTCTCTGGAGGTTCTCATGCAGATGGCTGTCTCAGCAGCCAGTGCTGGAAATGTCAAAGAGAAGCAGGCCACACAATCTCTGGACATGCCTGTATTTGCTGTGGATGTCATGGCACCCAAGTCCATTGCCAGGGACTTTTTCTCAAGTTGCTTCAATAGACAAGGGAGGGTAGAGAACCAAGGAGGAATGCATGTGTCAAAGATGTCTAGGGAGTTTCCTGGCTGCCACTACACGCTAACTCATCTCCCATTTTCACAGCTTGGTCTAGTTGGCATTCAGAATCCCATCCTGGGAATCCTAAAGTTCTGACTAATTTTGTAAAGTGTTCAGTTGTGCTGACTAGATGAATCTTACAGTCAGAACGATGAGAAATGCCTTGAACGAAGAGCTCCAACAATGGTGCAGAGGCTCCGATAATGGACCTGACCATAGCTGGGTTCCCACCTGAGGCAGCTGCTGCTGGTGAGACAGAGGGGCTCAGGCTCCTGCCATCATCTGGGTAAGTCTGCTGCTTTCTTTGTTTCAGTGTGGCTCCATGCTGCCTGGAGTCTGACTGGCCCAAATGATCCTCCCTCTGGGAGTTTCCAATCAGGGACTATCTTAGTTACTTTTCTTTCATTGTGAGAAAAACAATGTGACTCAAACAACTTATAAAAGGATGTGTTTTGATTGGGCTTCTGGTTTCAGTGGGCTTAGGTGGCAGAGCAAAGGCAAGGTGCCGGGAACATCTGTGAACTCACATCTGGATCTGAATGCAGGATGCAGAGAGAACATGGGAAAATCCCATCCTCAATGGCGTAACCCTCTAACAAGGCTACATCTCCTAATCCTTCCAGAATAGTTCTACCAATTGAGGACCAAATACTCCAACACATGAGCTTCTGGGAGGCCAATCTCATTCAGAACATCACAGGGACATACAGAATAGAAAACAGTGGAGGAAGAGGGTATAGAGGACAGCATGAAGGAGATGCAGAAGTACAAGAAAGTTGTGTCCCAAGAGGGACAGATCCATGAAAACTGAAGTCACAGATACTGACTTCAAGGAAACAATGAGATGACGGTTCGCCTTGGAAGAATGGCTCTCCAGGAACTCTGAAAGGCTAGGTTTACATTCTGACCCTGAACATACCTGCTATGAAACTTGGGGCAGGTCACAAAGTCTCCACATGCTTCCATTAGGGATGATGGGTATAGCCTGTTTACTCAGCCCTGAGAGTGTGAAGGATGGTGCTCAAAGAGTCTCTGGTGTCCTGCCTGAAACACAGGAAGAAGAAACGCTCAAGCAAAAGCTATCATTGTTGTCAAGCTGGCCCTAGGATCAAGATCCAACTCTCAAGTCCTGGCTACTGGGCACTGCTGATGTCCTGTGTTCATCTATCCATGTAAGCATCCATCCATTTATCTATTTGTCCAGCCACCCAACTATCTCTCTATCCATCCATCCTTCTTTTACAATAAAGAGCTTTCATGTGAAGTATCTTGCACGTCTGTGTGTCTTGAATCTGGAAAAGCCTATTCAAAATGGAAGTAAAAAGAGCCTTCTGGGTGCATTGAGCCCAGGTTATCACATCATTTAGCCCATATGGCCCTTGAAGTACTTGGGCTTCAAAAGGTCTTTCATCCAGTACAAACAGGATATAATATAATTTTGAGAGCAATGCTCTGGTGGCCAGGGTAGGGGACATTTCAAAACAAACTTGGAGGGAACACATGTAGGGTTTGAGGCCTTTCTGGAGGACTTCTGGAAGCAGTGGCCATGGGTAGCAGGAACAGTGGATATGTAATGCCAATGTCCTATATGTTCATGGATATCTGTGTTGTGCCAAGATGAAGGGGGATGTGGATGTCTGCTGGAGGGAAGGGGGAGGTGAAGTTTTGTACATTGGGAGGGGTGTGTGTGCAGTTAGGGAACTATGGGTGAGGGCATCTCCTCTGTGGATACACACCTGAGAATGGGAACATGTACACTTGTGATCCTGACCATGGAGAGTGTGACCTGACTATCCCAGTGTGCATGCAATTTCTATTTGTGGTTGGTGTAGGAGACAGCTCTATTTTACCTTTAGGAACTCACCCTGCCATGGTACAGGATGTGATGGGCCAGGTTGCCTGATTAGGCTACAGGATCATAATAACAGATTTTACAGGTCCTATTGAACCCCAGGAACCAGAACTATTCAGGAACCTGTGTCAAAGTCTGGAAAGGGGAAGTCCCAAGGATTCTTCTGGGCTTTTGTCTCAAGAGGCACAAAGGAACCTTTGACTCTTCCACCTGGCCAAGTTCCTGGTCTCCCCCCTCCCCCATGAGGGAGGAGAGACCAGGTTCTGGTCCCTCCCCACAGCCAGAGAAGAGGGTTCACTTTTCTACTTGTTATTTTCACTTTCAGGCTTCCTTGCTGGAACAGGGAGAAAGGGAGGGCTGTACCACCTTTGTAATGGCCCAGGGCGACAGTGAGCAACGCTGGGTGGAGATGTCCTAGCCTCAGAAACATGCCCTGTGATCAGCTTGATCCAGGTAACCTGGTAAGACAGGCTATGATGTCACTGAGCACTCCTCACTAGCTCTCTGTGCTGATAAGAAGCAGCTTCCGTGAAGAGGTGTATCTGTTCAGGGTGATGGGCATTATGGCCCAAGGTAGGGCAATGGTCAGACCTAGCACTTAGGATGTTGGCTGCTGGTTGACGAATAGTGGTAAAAGAAATTGCTGGAGTCCAACCTCACACTTAAACAGTAGTCCATGTCAAACGTCATAACTCCCAGCAAACCTCGCTACCGCAAGATGCCCCCCTGGCCCTCAGTGGTCTACTTTCACTATGTTCTCATGCCTGGTCAGATACTAGGCAGGTTCTGGACACTCTCACAGATCATCTTATCAGATAGCTCCCATCCACTCTCTGGTAAATCCACCTAGTGGGCTATGAGAAGTAGACCCAGCCTCCCGAGCTGCCCGCACCTAGCCTCGTTGGACTCTGAGCCTGCCCCTATTTACTGTTCTGCCAGGGTCTACATCAGATCACAGCATCAACACACACACACACACACACACACACACACACACACACACACACACACACACCATAGGTATTTCATACCTTAAGATACCCCCACACCCAAGCTGCCACCTACTTCTCATGGTTCTCGTAAACTGTTCCTCTCAATACCCTCTGCCTGAAGTTAGCTCTCCCGCCCTCCATCTTCCTTTAAGGGAACCCTTTGTTGACAGCCTGTGCCAACAAAATGTGTCCTGGTAGACTCTTGCCATTCCTCCAGCTACCCCTCAGAGAAAATAAGAATAGGTTTAGCTCAGGAGAAATTAAATGTATTAGCAAGATCCAAGTTTCCTTCCATTCAAGAACTTGACATCACAACCTTGAAGGGAGAAATCTCACCTCTGGGATGAATTAAATAGACCTGTTCCTTTAGAGGTCACTTAAGAATAGCTTTACTATCTCTTGACTATCCAAAGATGTTCAACCAGAGTGGACGTTTGTCACTAGCATTTAGAGGTGGCTCAAACAGTCTCTAGTCGCTGAGTAAAGAAAGTGTTGCCAGGTCCAATATTTGTTGTGAGGACATTTTGAATTGTCAATGGGTGAGTTTTTAGTATAAACATGGAGTATGGAATAACTTTAATGGTCTGCAGTACATATCACAAACATGGCTTATCTGGCATCTAATGTCTCATCCCATGACCCTAAGCTGGTGCCTACACCCACTGTCCATGCCATTGGGCATCAGAGACTCAGCAAGGAAACGTGTTGCCATAGTAACCACTAAGATTATCAATAATTTTCACTGAGGACTGAGACAGGTTCTTCCCAGAAGTCACATCCTCTCCAGGGTTCTAGAAAGCAAGCTTGGGCAATACTCTGGATGCCTGGTCCTGAGGTCACTTCAGTGTCTTATGTAGAATTACAAGTTGGGTGATGTCTTGAGTTCATACTTCCATGGTTCCTCTTATTTCTCTTTTTCCTTATGAACACATTTTCCCAGAGGAAGAAGGCAAGTTCCAGAAAGGAAGTGGTGAAATCAACCACTCAGTGACATTGCATCTGAGCAAGTGTAACCCTTGTGAACATGGTGGGTACAGCTTCATCATGAGGCTCAAGTTGGGCTTCAGTACAAACCATTCAGATTAATGCTTCTTTGTGGGTTAAATTACAAAGATTTACTTGGGCTTCATCTTCAGGAATGCCTCTAATGCTATTAATGATATCAATGAAGATAAGTAGCCAGATTAATAGTCACTGAAAGTGTGCAGTGTTTAAGAGCCTAGGTTGATATTGCTCATTTATCCTGTAAAACATGACATTTTAGGCTGCTGGTTTGTTTACTCATATAATTGTGAAATGCTTTGGCATGGGCCTTGCTTCCAAATTCCACAGCCATGGCAAGCTCTGCTTTGTTTCTCTACACACATACACAGTGTTTTTGAGACACTCTAACAGCTGGGGTAGACCTGTTAGGGGCTCAGGAACTGGCATTACTGAGACCTGTCCTTTGCATAGCCTGGAGAAGTTCAGCAGCCATATTTATTTCAACAGCAGGCCTTGTTGAACTTACAAGCCAGTTAATGCAGAAACTTGCTGAGAACCTTTTATTTCTTCTCTTCATGGTTTTCCTTGAGCAAGGTCAACAGTTGAAACATCTTGTGGGAGGTGGCATAGGTTTTGTGTCTTTTACTTGGGTTGGCAAGGTCCAGGTAGAAAGGCAATAGACAGACCCTGCCTTGGGGGATTTGGAGAATACACCCCTGTCTTCCATGTCTCTGAGGCACTTGGGAATCTTATCATAGAGATACAACTTGGGCTGTCACTTTGGATCACATAGTCCAAGTCTAGCTCCTATCCTTACCCTCTTAGCTGGACTTGAGGGACACAAATCATTGGCTACAGCTGTATACAGGAAGTCTTCCATGGCCAGGGACTTGTGGTACTATTTCTCAAAGACATACTCATTCCACTGGATCATTTGATATGGGTGTAGGTCTACAGATTTTGGTGTTTCTTTTTTTTTAAATACTTATTTTTATTTGAATTGGTGTTTTGCCTGCATGTATAACTGTGTAAGGATGTCAGATCTTGGAATTACAGACAGTTGTTAGTTGCCATGTGGATGCTGGGAATCGAACTCAGGTCCTCTGGAAGAACAGCCCATGCTCTTAACCTCTGAGCCATCTCTCCAGCCCCAACTTTGGTGTTTCTATAGAGGATGATGAGTAGAGAAAAGTTAGAAAAGTGTGGTCCCCACTCCAGCGCACTGATGTCTTACATCACGCTGTGCTGCAGAGAGACCTGCAGACCTGCTCTGTCATCTCTGTTAGCTGTTTGAAGGAAGATGACTTCACCTCCCAGTCTATGGGATATGAGGACAATCTAGATGCCATATCTGTCACGCCATTGGTTGACAGGATGGCTTTGACTGATCTGGCTGGCTAGGTGGGTGTTGTCTTCTTCCTTCACTGCTCCATGTGTGTCCATCGTAAAGCTACGTGCTTGGTTGAAGAAGATGATCTCCTCTGAATAGAGGAAAAATGGTCTCTGGTCAAGGATATTCGAGAAGCTATAGTCCCCTACTAGAAACCTCCAAACAAGCTCTCAAGAAGGAACTCATGTTGGGTTTGTGCTGTGCCTTTAGGTCCAGCATGGAAAGCCTAAAGAATAAGGCCAACTAAAAAAGAAAAGAGACCCAGGTCTGAGTGGGCAACTCTTCCTCATCTTTGTTCCCAGCAATGCAGCTTGATTTGTATGTACTGATGATACAAATCAACCCTTGAAACACATGTGTCTTTTTCTATTGACTCTTTCCATATCTCCTGTCTTTGAAGTTGGGGGAATTAGGGGCACCACTTTTTGACTGGGGAATTTCTGGTAAGAGGTGACCTTATTGGGTGACCTCTGACCTTCACAGTAGTTAGAGCACAGGCCTTCCTTTGTAGCCTCCGGAGCCTAAGTGTAAAGAGAAGGATGAGGGGCCTTGAATGTTTGCATCTCACTGGGGCCCATCAGAGGCATCAGTGGAAAAGATTGGTTCCATTCCGGATGGTCCTGAGGCCCACAGTGGAGGAATGTTAATTTGTGTGTTGCTAAGTGACATCCTCTACTGACTCTAAGTGACCCATCCTTTGTTCCCTGGCAGCCAGGTTGTAGGATATGTCAGTATGGTCCCTTATGAAAGGGAAGAATGAAAAGAAGCCGATGAGAGCTGTCAGAATCACCTTGGATCTGCTGGAATGGACAGACTACCCTGGAATGAGCATGCTCATTCATTTGCCCTGCAGGTATTTATTGAGCATCTTCAGACAGCCAGGAGATAATGACCCAGGCCCTGCTGCACAGGGGTTAAAGAATGGCTGTTTTGAGTGACTAAATCAGAACTGGATCTTTGGAAGGAAGCAAGGACCATTTTATTATAGTATTTACCAAAGAAAATAGCAAATACTTTCAGGCTTCCTCCAGGGAAACCTGATTCCTGCCCCCGCACTTCACAAAATGTGAGTCCCCATGCCTTCCTTCAGTCCTCAGGGAATCAGCTGCCTTCTTCCTGTGCAGATAGGATCAGCCCATGGCTGTGGAAAGCAGGGCAGGCATTTGGCACAGCTCTGAAGGTTAAGCCATGTGCAGAGGAGGGCAAAGAAAAAGGAGCCTTGTGTCTCTGAGGCTTTGGCCCTGTGAGCTCTGCTGACCTCGGTTCTGAGGCTGGCTGTGCAAGCACAGGTCACCACATCAGTGAATAAACGCCTTTACCTGTTTCTTCTCTGGGACTGGCATCTTTCAGGGTAGATGGTCTTTCTAGGCTTTAACTCAGGATCTGGGGAGTTGGCTGAGGGTACTAGAGGTACTAGAGAGAAGTAAAACCCTATGCTGAGTGAAGTTTATAACGTTGTGGACTTCTTTGGAAGTGTGGCTTTACTTGCTCTTAAAACACAAAGGAATAAGGCCTAGAGAAATTGCAACACATCTGCTGCCAAGTCTGCCAACTTGAGTTTGATCTCTGGGTCCCCCTTAGTAACAAGAGAACCAACAAGCTGTCCTATGATCTACACACACACACACACACACACACACACACACACACAACCACACATTGTTTTTTGTTTTTGTTTTTTTGAGACAGGTTTTTCTGTGTAGCTTTGGCTGACCTCTGCAGACCAGAGCTGGCCTCTAACTTAGAGATCCACCTCCCACTGACTCTCAAGTGCTGGGATTAAAGGCATGCACCACCACCCAGTTTCACATACTCTAACTCTGGGGGTGGGGGCAGGCAGAGTGCCCTGCTGGTGACTGTCGTCACTACTCATCTGTGCCTTGCACATGACTCATGCCATTTTCTGCTCTCGAGTCACAGAGCGACCAAGGGTAAACTGGGAAATGAGGCATGAATGAGCCCAGTCACTGAAGCAAGTCAAGGACAGGGGACTGGCCTTTATCAGTTAAGCTAACACGGAAGGTGAGCTGTTCCTCTGGTCTAGACAGCCAATAGTCCTCTTGTACTTGAACCTGTAGTACTCATTGACAAGATTCACAACAGTGTGCTTTTGCCTAAAATAAAGGTTCTGCAAAGGTACTTTTTGGGACCAAAGTAACCACCACCACAGCGTCTGCTAACTTGCTGGAGATGCAGTTTTGGATCCCCGCTTAGACCCAGAGACCTAGGTTTGAATAACTAGCTCCTGGTGTACACTCAAGCATGGAAGCCACTGCTCCCCATCCCACCCCTCTCCAGGGTTCCACAGCCACCGTGACAGTCACATAGACACTATTGCAGAGGCAGAACCCAGGGGCAGCCAGGGGATGAAGGTGTGATGCTCCTGGGGACCCAGCTGCTCCTCTCTAGACTTTCCCCTCCTAATTCTCATTTCAGCACCGAGGTGTGAGGAAGGCAAAGGGTCAGGGATGACCAGAGTCTGGGTATGCTAGAGACCTGATGGCTGGGCCATCTTCCCTAGGGCCCACAAATGGGGCAGCAGGGGGTTGGGGAGACGACTCAGAAAGCTATACCAAGATGGGGAAGGTGGTGAATTTTTATTATGAGATCAAAGTTAGGCCTGTTGTGGGGGGGGCAGTTCTCATGTTATCAACAAGGGACTACTTTTGTCACATCTAATATATAAGGTTGCCAGACACATCAAAAGAAAGAAGCAATTTGACTTGGGTGGGGATTTGGACTGCTGTCCATTCTCTCTCACTACTGAGAGTCTGACTCTCACAGTGGGCATGGTGGCTCACACCTTTAATCCCAGCACTTGGGAGGCAGAGGCAGGCAGATCTCTGAGTTTGAGGGCAGCCTGGTCTACAGAGCAAGTTCCAGGATAGCCAGGGCAACACAGAGAAACTCTATCTTGAAAAACAAACAAATAAAGAGTCTGACTGCCTCCTGCCCTGTACTGAGATTTCTATGTAAAGAAAGAAGCACCAAGACTCCCAAAAAAAGCCCAGGACAGCACACATAAAGCAACTTAGCATGGACTGGCAGTTATCTGGGTGTGGGACTTCCATAAACTGAGTTTGGAAAAGGCAAAAAAGAGACGCAATTAGAGTCAAAGGTGGGAGGTCAGAAGGGGCCACCTCCTCTGAGTCCTGATGCTCTTAAGGAATGTGACAGTCTGAGAATGTCCCTTGTACTCTTGACACTAGTTCACTTCCAGCATTATCCTTGGCACAGTGACCCCCTTATCCTCAGGGGCCCTTATTGATCACTGAGATGGCAGATGTACCTAGATATATTGATGCACTATACATACACATGTATAGCCATGATAAAGTTTAGCTCCTAAATCAGGCGCAGGCAACAATGAAAATAAGACGGAACAATGATAACAATTAAAGGTTGCAATAAAAGTCACAAGAATGTTCCAGGTCTGGAGATTCCTGGCCGATTAGTTACTGTTTCTATTTCTATGATAAAATGCCTAATAAAAACAGCTTGAAGTACATGATGTTCTTTTTATCTCTCCCTCCATTCTTGTGAGGTGGTAGGATGGTACATCTCCATGAAGGATGGAGTGAAGGGAAAAATACAGGCATTGCAGTGCCAACCCTTTGACTGCACATCAGAAGTGGGAGGAACCATTGGGTCAGGAGGAGGCAGCTTAAGGGAGAAGGGACTTTATTTTGGTTCTGCTCATAGTTAAGCAGTGTATCATGAGAAGGAAGCTACAGAGGCAGGAACGTGAGGCATCTGGTCACATGACATCTACAGCCAGGAAACAGAGCAGTGGATGCTGATGCTTTTCCTGGGATACAGTCCACGATTCCAGGTACCTTCCTGTGGGTTCTTCCCATTTTAATTAATCCAATCAATATAATTCCTCACAGGCACACCCAGGGGTTACTGTAATCTAGGGGATTCCTTCCAGCTGTGCTGGAAACACAGTTCTTGGTTCTGTTGAGTCAACAGTCAATATTAACCATCACAAGGTTGGCAGCTGTCTGGAAGTCACTTAGCAGCAGGTGGCAGCTGAGCTCGTGGGATATGAAATAAGAAAAGATATGAGATTTATCAGCTATTTTTTTAAAAATAATTTTATTTTATGCTCATTAGTTTTTTTGGTTTTTTTTGTCTGTGGGGCATGCCAGAAGCCCTGGAACTGGAGTTACAGACAGGTGTGAGTTGCCATGTGGGTGCTGGGAATTGAACCCAGGTCTTCCAGAAGAGCAGACAGTGTTCTCAGCTGCTGAGCCATCTCTCCAACCTCTAGACGTGTTTTATGTATAGTTAATATGACACTATGTTGTGTGTTATAAAGTTTATGAGAAGTAGAAATGAACCATTACAACACTGCAGAGAGTTATAAATAGGAATTATGATATATTCTGTATACTGCCTATGAAATGGTCCTGTGTCCCCAGCAGGGTACACATACATCCCTTTATCTGTAGTGAGCTGCTAGAATAGGCTAGTGTCTCAGAGTTCCTCCGTGTCTCCTGTGCAAACAAGAATCATGTTATGTGCATAGCTGGTGCTCAGCAAATATTTGTGAAAGGAACAAATAAACATGTCACCCAGGAATGTTCTAGAAGAGAAGTAATGTCACAGTGTGGCCAGTGGCGTGGACTTTGGAATAGCCAGATTGTAGCTTGAGTTCCAACCCTGTCTTCCAACGGCCTAGTGAGGCAGGTCCCGTAGTTAGCCCAGTGTCCTCCCCTTCATGTAGGACCCAAGGCCTGTGGCTTCTCACCAGCAGAGTAGCTATGGAGGCAGGATTAGGAAATATGAGCCATGCCCACTGGGTGCTAACAGGAGCAGCAGGGCTCCTGGTTCTAACAGGGTGAGCTCTCCTAGGAGGACAGAAGATAAATGTGAGTGTTGACGGTCACAGTAGCTGGAACGTTAGCTTGGGGGCTACCTACCTGTGTGACTCTCCATTGTGTACAGAAGCAACAGAGAGTTGTGACGCCCCCAAAACCACAAAGGGGAGATCAAGGCACGACAGGACCCAGAGTGTCATCTTTGACTCCACCTGTATGTGGGATTCCTGAGGATAGATTTCCATTCCCAAACTGAGTGCGCAGAAAACTGCTGCATGCTCAAGTGGGTCCCCTGCCCTCCATTTCTTCTTTTTTAAACAAAACTTAATTGAGTTTGGTTTATTATAAAAAAGCAATACTTCTGAAATTCAAAAGATATAGAAAAATAAAATTGTACAACAGCACATGTCCACTAAGGACAAAGATGATATGTATATTTCACTGCATATCCTTCTAATCTTACATTGTATATAACTAACATGTGTGTGATATGAGTACATATGCATTCACGTGCACATGTTGAGGTCAGTAGTCAATGTTGGGTGTCTTCTTCAATCATTCTCTACCTCAGTGAATCTGGGGCTCACCAACTGAGCTAGACTGGCCAGCCAGAGTGCCTCAGGGATCTATCTCTTTCTTCCTGCTGCTGGAATCACAGATACATGTCCTGCTGTATCTACCAGCATTTTAAAACTATAAATATCACCTATTATATATAAAATATATAAATTAGTTTAAAATTTGAACCACATTACGTGTGTGTGTGTGTGTGTGTATGCGTGTGTGTGTGTGTGTGTGTGTGTGTGTGTGCATGTGTGTGTGTGCATGTGTGTGTGTGTGGTTTTGAGGACAGCTGGTTCTCTCCTTTTACCACATCTTTCCCCAGGATTTAACCCAGGTCTTCAGGCTCGTTGGGCAAACACCTTTACACACTGAGCTATCTTGCTCATCCAATTAATCTAACTTTCTATTTGACATTATGTTATAGATGTTTTCCTTATTATTATAACATAGATAGCCCATGGGAGCTGTATCTGCACACTTTGGAACCTCTTTTCCCCGGGGGCTGGGAAGTCTTGGCTCTTACCTTGACTCCCATGAGGACTTAATCCCAGTAGGGTCTAGTGGCTCTATCATGTATGAGACTGAGAGGGGGCGAGGTCTGCACTCAGAAGTCCTGAGATTCAGGTCACATTGACCTCTCCATGGAACCAGCCAGCCCTTGGACTCTGACTTTCCTTTCAGGTCTTTGAAATGGGATCAACAACCTGCCTCTTACAGAGTAACTACCAGGCAAGTGAGCAGCCTTGGTTTATTGGCATCACCAGAACCTTCAGCAGCCGACAACAGGAAATCCAGCTCAACAAAACTTAAATCATAAAGAAAATTTATTAGCTTATAGAATTGCAAAGTCCAGATGCAGAGACCCAAGAGGGACACAGAATCTGAAGGATATTGCACAGGCCTCAGTGGTTATTGTTCTACCTGCCTATAGTCCTGGTCATCCATCCCTTCCTAGGGAACACTCTTCCCAGACCTTCACACTGAAGACAGTACCTCTGTCTTGCTGGCAGCCCCAAGAGAAAACACATTGGCCTGATTGCTTCATCAGAGGTCCCAGTGCTAGGCCTGGCCCACACCCACCTGCCTCAATGGGTATCCACTCAACTATGCTTCCTAAGCTATGAGTGGTTGAGGGTGGCCATCCCAAGAAGAGTCAGGGGTATTTCATCAAAAGGGAGGCAGACTTGGGGAAGAGGAATAGTAGCAATGTACTTCATACAACACGGATTCCACTGTGGCTAGAGGAAGTTCCTGAACTCATGAGGACTTGATCCATTGTGATGTGGCCAGAATTTCCCCTGGTCACTCTCTCCTCGGGTCAGCCATGCACTAACACAGTAAACATTTTCTTTTAAATATCTTTGCAAAGAACCACACCCTCTGGCACTCAGTCCTGGTGACCATGAACTGGGAGGAGTCTGGCCTTCAGTGACCTCATCAGGTGACTCATGTCACCTTCTCAGACATACTCCAAGGAGTATTACCATCTTAGGCGAAATTGAAGTGTCCCATGGAAAGAGCAGAGTGGGTGGAAGAGCCTGTGGCAGGGGATGACAGGAAACGGGACACGGAGAGGGTTAAATAGAGACCTCTTAGATGAGGCTGGAAACCCTATCCAGTCTCAGCCCTAGGGCTCAGCTTGAGTTCAACAGGGAACAAAAATGTACAGTACGTGTATCTCCCATCAGCCCGGTACTAGAGAGACCAGGAGGGGCCGGTGCCTTTGGGTCCACCTAGCTGAATGTTCTGAAGTGGTACCCTGCTTTCTTTTCAGTGTTTGCCTTTGGTCCCTGTCCTGAAGTCACCCGGCAGGAAGTTCATCCAAGCAGGGCAGGGAAGATGTAGCAATGGCAAGGCAGGGCTCTGCCCCCTGCTTCCTCACCCCTTCCAGGAACTGAGGACACCACAGATCTAGACAAACAAAGGGAAGAGCCTGGGCACTAAGAGGGCAGATGAGGGACAAAGGTCTGAGGAGAGAGAGGGCCAGAGCCAGGGTCCAGGGTGCACGGCGGAGGCAGGGCACCTGCTGCAGAGAGGTCAGGTGAGGATCCTCGGCCTCCTCATGAGGACTTCCAGGTGTTCACTCTGCTATGGAGAAAGTGCAAAGACACGGGACAGGAGGGGAAGGCAGAAATTCTGAGAGAACTGTGATGAAGCCTGTTGTCAAGGCGTTCTCTCTCCCCCCCCCCCCCCCCCCCCCCCCCCCCCGTGTATGCATCTGTCTGTTTCTGTCTGTTGTTTGTGTATATACTGCAGCTCCCTGGAAGAAAAATGAAATTTGAGGCAGGTGCAGAGACCCCTAGGCTTTCCACATGCACTTCGGGGGAGACTATGGCAGCTGTGGAAAGAATCTGGGTCCAGACAAGGCAGAACCTCCAAACAAAACAAATTGGGTACATCCAGCGAGGGATCAAGAAGAAATTTCTACTGAATACACACAAAAAAGCCACATCTCCAGTGATGGTGACCTATAAATTCAGTCACATGAGGACTCACAGGATGGAGCCACAAAGGTAACCCCACTTTGGGTGGCAAAGTCCTAACCTTAGGTGTGCAGGAAACTAATCCAACTATGTATGGTCTTGGGGCCAGAGTCCTTCTACAGAGCTGGATCAAAGAAGCTACACCCATTGCATCCTTGGTCAGTTTCAAGAGGGATCTGTGTGGCTTTCTGAACTTCAGAGCTTTATGTGCAATGCTAGGGACAAGGGAGACCTGAGGACTCCTTGGGAGATCTTCCACATTTGGTTTAGTTATGTCACCTCCTCCCATACACACATCTGGAATGCTAGTCTTGCACTATTGAGGCCAAAAAAAATGTCACCACCAGAAGAAGACCTACACAATAGATAGAAATGCAACAGGAAAGGTGATGTTAAGTATTAAAGAAAAAGATCTCTGGGTGAGTTCATACCCACGAAACTTAGTAATTCACTGCTGGCCCTCAGTCCTAAGACCTTTGAAGAAAAACATTACTATTTCTACAATAAACACTTTAAAGACATTTGCAATATTCAGCCACAGCAGATGGTTGAATGATTCCTGATTGTCCTCACAGTCATTTCTGAGAAGGAGAAGAGAAAAGCCCCTTTTGTGTATAACAACAAATATGGTAGAACAATTTACATACTTTGGACTGATATTGGTGCTGTTTTTATGTAACAATTATGCTCATTGGAAAAGAGTTAGGGAAAGTAGAAAATTCAACAAAATTTAAATAGTGATATGGAATGATAGGAATTCAATAAAATATAACTTTCCCAGTAGTTAAACCACTGTACATTGTAGAAACAAGCACTGTGTCAGAGAGACCAACCATGGCTCTCTATCCACTCAGCAATCTTGAAACAGCAAGACCCAAAGCTCCCCAGGTCCCCATCCTGAGATGGTCAGAATGTGTGCCTACAGAGTTCACTCACAGGGGTGACAGCGAGCCCACCTCAGCATGGGCTAGGGGTATGACGTGAACCCGAATGGATCCAGTGCAGATGGGGCAGGCTGGGCTCCTCCCACCAAGAAGAGATTGTTGAGGGAGTAAAAGAGGCCTGTGGGAGTTTCTCCTTTCCTTGCCAGATGACCTGCACTGGGTAAGACCAGGAGCTAGCACGGCCGAGCCAGATCCTGAAGAAGTCATCATAAAAGACAGATGAAATGATCATGGGTGTGTGTCAGGCTCTGGCACATCCCAGAGAAACTGAAGAGTAGCAGGACGCATGATACTCTGGTGCTGTAATACAGCCCATTGGTCATGCTGCATTTTCCTGGCCCAGGATGCGGGCAGTGGTGGTGGTGTGTATCCGAGTGTTGAGGGGCAAAGATGGCTGGGAGAAACAATGACAGGTAGGAGGCCCAGAGAAAACACATAATGAAGGACCAGAAGGGCAGAGCAGTAATGAGCACAACAGTGGTATTGTAGCTGGGTCAACAGGACCCATCAGTGACCACAGCTGAGCTTGGGTCTTTGTTTAGGGAGAACTTACCAGACTGGATGTAGTGGTAACAGCAAGGGTTGCAGATTTCAGAAGGGAAGCCTTTCTCAATGGCAGAGATGGATGAGGCATTCTACCATGGGCTCTAGGTGTGGTTTGCTTATAGCTGTGGTTCGTAGACTATGAGCAAGAGCCCCCTCCCCCCTCCACCCCGTAGAAGGCTGAGGTGTTTCTATTCTGGCTCTGCTACTTACCAGCTCTGCAACTGACCAAGATATTGTACCTCGGTGTGCCTTTGTGTTTCTCCTTTTTAAAGAAAAATATGTATTGTTCATTATATGTATGCATGTGTATCTGTGTCTTGAGTATGTGCATGTGAGTGTGGCTGCCCGTGGAGGCCAGGAAAAGGTGTCAGATTCCTGGAGCTGTAGTTACAGGCAGCTGTGAGCCATCCAACATGGATCCTGGGAACTGAACTCCAGACCTCTGCAAAAGCTGTACACACTCACCCTAAATCACTGAACTGTCTCTCTGGTCCTCTAGTTTCAGTTTCTTCAAATGTAAATCAGAACTAATAAAAGCAACATCTTTCATTGGGTTGGTTAGAGGATTATTTTGAGCACTGGCTATTGGAAATGTGTTAAATAAAAATATAAAATAATGTGGGTTATCTCTTCATGAGTTGCTGTCGAGGAAAGACCCAAGGGCCTCCCCCAAACAATTCGAACTATAGCCATTATTCCTGATTGCCCACTAGAACTTGATGATAAGATAGTATTGCAGAACTTACCATATACTTCAGCTGCAGGAGATAGAGAAATCAAATCCAGTTAGTCCTCATAGTTCCAAAAGGTACGAAGTGCTGTGCAGGCAGCTAGAGAGAAAAGCCATTCATAGTGTCACTCAGCTGTGAACCCTGAGAGTCGCACCACTAACCAGGAGTGGCATGGCTATTGTGGAGGTAGCAAACTGTTGTGGAATATTAGCTTAAGATGTGTCACATTTGTTTATGCTGTGGAACATTTTAGTGATGCAAAAAGGTGTTGCATTCTTTTATGTTGCATTTGTTTAACTCTGTGAAGCTGTGTAACTTTGCCTGTCTGGAACACCAGATTGGTCTAATAAAGAGCTGAACGGTCAATAGCTAGACAGGTGGGGCTGACAGACAGAGAGAATAAATAGAAGGAAAGAACAAGAAGAAGGAGAGGAAGATGCCTGGGGCCAGCCACCCAGCCAAACAGTCAGACATGGAATAAGAAGGAAAGAAAAGATATACAGAAATAGAAAAAGGTAAAAGCCCAGAGGCAAAAGGTAGATGGCATAATTTAAGAAAAGCTGGTTAGAATTAAGCCAAGCAAAAGCCAAGCATTAATAAGAAAGAATGTTTCCATGTATTTACTTGGGAGCTGGGTGACAAGCACCCAAAGAACAAAGAGTTAAAACAACCAACTACACTTTCTTAATGGCTTTTAGGCCTGCGCCACAGGAGAAATTCAAAGAAGGTGCTATGAGGCTGGTCAAAAGGCCAAGCATAGCTAAGGAGGTCATAGGCCCTCGAGAGGAACCTGCTACTGTCACAATGAACATGGTGTCAAGGTGCCTTCTATTGCTCCTACCATAAATCAGTGCTGTCCTCAGCCTTTGTCAGAGAAGCTTCTATCTGCAGTGGGTGATGGGTAATATAGAGACTCAAATGGCCAAAGTGCTGTGGAGAAGAGGCTGTTCAATGCTCAGGCCTAAACAGGACATCTACATCACCCTCTCCAAGGCTCTAAGAACATTATAAAGACGGGAGGAAAGGATGTGAAAGCCCAAGGCTGGGAAGGAGTACCATAAATGCTGTCTGCTGGATAGGACACGGGTTTTGCATCATGAACTCATAGCAGCAGCGCTACCTGCAAGAGACTGGGCCCATCAACATTCCATCTTGGCGAAGCGTGCGCCATCAGGGAGGAGCACATAAGGCCCCCACCCCTCCCTGAGGGCAGAGAGACACATACTCCTTAGTGGTCTGACCACTGATAAGTTGTTCTTGCTCAAGTAAATAACTGCCTGCCCAGGCTCATGCAGGCAACCCTAATTAAATGCGGTAGGTCACAAAAAACAAACAAACAAACAAACAAAAACCCAACAACAACAACAACCCAAAATGGTATGGCAACACCAGAAAGAAAGGTTTAAAAATAGAGGGGGCCCTGCCAGGGGCAAAAAAGAGGTTTAGTGTATGTGTGTGTGGGGGAATAAGAAGTAATGGGAGTGACCAAAATATATGAGTGTGAGTGTATGTGTGTGTGTGTGTGTGTGTGTGTGTGTGTGTGTGTGTGTGATGACAACCCTTTGCTCTCGTGCACTCATGTCCATGTGGTAGCCAGATGTTGACTACAAGTTTTTCCCTCAATTGTAGTCTACCTTATGTTTTGAGACAGGGTCTCTCATGGAACCAAAGCTTGCTAATTTTGCTAGAGTCTGGCCGGCAAGCCCCAGGATTGTCCTGTCATTGCCTTCCAGTGCTGTTATTCCAGGTGCATGCTGCTGTGAGAAGCCTTTTAAAACTATACTATTTTAATTAATTCTTTAAGAATTTCATAGACGCATTAAATATATGTGTCCAGCATTCTCACATGGCTGCTGAGGGTTGAACGCAGTCCACATGCTTTTATGGCAAGTACTTCGCCAACTGAGCCTCCTACCAATCTCCCAATAAACATTTTTCAAGTAATTAGGCATTCTGGCCAAGGGGAAGTACAAAGAGAATTGTCATGAACCTTTGCTCTCAAGGAGCACACAGCTGAGTTAGAGGAAGAGATACTAACATCAGCTGGAGAGAGGGAGGGAGGGAGGGAGGGAAGGAGGGAGGGAGGGAGGGAAGAAGGAAGAGAGAGAAAGAACAGCTTCAGCACTACCAGGCACTACAGCAATGGTCTGCCATCTCATACACACTGTATAACCGCACCATGAGGATAGAAAGGTTAAGAAAGCTACTGATGTAACATGGCTGGTATAAAGTCTGAATCTTTGAATGAAAGACTTGTGCCCTTAGTCATCACATATATTGTACCAACTATGACCTGTAATTAAAAACAAACGTCAGGGACACTGTGTGTTTGTACTCTCTCCTTCTGGGTCCTCCTGGACCCGAAGAATCCAGCCTTTGACCATATCACCCACTAGAAACACTCTTGCTTGGGTCCTCAGTGCAGGATTGGCCGCTCAGGAGCGGCCCCTCAGGTCATACCTTGTCCACAGCATGGACAGGCTCCAGCTTTCCTCTTTGAACATGAACTCTGGCCTCTTCTCTCCCTGGCTTTCCTCCTTCCTCTCTTTCCATCCCTTGGGCTGTTACAGATGTTTCTGTAGTCTTTTCTGAACTCCCTCCTCTACACACTATTACTGGGAGACTTCACTCCTTCTGGAGGGCTAGCTTCATCACCATATACCCTTCTCTTGACTTCAACGCCTACCCTGGGCATTGAGTATGCATAACCACGTCCCAGCTGTCCATCTTAAAAAAATTTTTAATTTAAAAAATCAAAATACAATTATATCATTTCTCCTTTCCTTTTACTCCCTTCAACTCCCCCCCACCATCCTCTACTCTCTCTCAAATTCATGGCCTCTTTTTCTTTAATTGTTGTAACATACACACACACACACACACACACACACACACACCTGCTTGTCCTTTTGGGTCTCCTCTACCAGGTGTGTGTGTGTGCCTAAATATTAAATCCAACCTTCTCAGTCCATTTGGTGTTACTTGTGCGTATATGATCTCAGGACTGACCACATGTATTGAATAACTAAGTATGAGGCTCATCCTTGGGGAAGACTCCCAACATTTCTTAGTTGCCTATAGTCATTGTCTATGGGTGGGGCCCTGTGAGATTTCCTCCATCTGTGATAGAATGCCTAACACATAAGAGAGTTTCTTAGTTAGGTCTTAGGCAACCACATTGTTGGTTGTTAAGGGTAAAGCTTCCCTTTCATTTCTAGGAAACACTCTCACTGCACATTTCCTGGTCTTAGAATCAATCTCTCCACCCAGTCTTCTAGAATGTTCCTCCAGCCTTAAGTGCAAGAGTTGTGTTGTAGGTGTATCAGCTGGGACTGAATACCCCATGACCTCTTGTTCTCTGACATTTTGACTGGTTGTGGTATTCTGCTATGGTGTCCGTCTGTTGCAAAGATAGTTTCTTTGATGAGAAACTTATTTCAGTTATCTGTGGGCATCAGGTACTCACAATCCAGCTGCCTGTGTTTTTCCTGTATGTAGTTCAGATTGGGTAAACTCAACATGTCCTATGGAGGAGACCACTGGTTTTCCCCATGGCTGGTGGTCCTTCCTAGGTCCCCTCTACCAGGGATGAACATGGCAAATGTGGTGTGCACAAGCTGACTTCTGGAACTCACCACTGATATGCTTTCCTGGGTTTGTCTCACCAGCCCTTGTGCAGTCCAAGCCTGCACCCTGCTCCTGGAAATGTTTCCATTCTCTGCCCCTTTACCTCTCATCTGGCTGCCATAGAGGCCCGTGGAAAATGCAAGTCAGCTCAGAGTCCCTGAGACTCAGAAGCCTTTAATAGTTATCCCTGCTCTGGGGATAAGGCCTCCATTCTTAGCATGCCATTGGACTTTCCAGTCTCTTCGTCAGCCTCTCATAGTCTTGTGGTCCAGTCCCTGGTTTTGTCACACACACACACTGCCAGAATGGCACCAAGGAGCAGCTGTAGCCGCCTTCCCTCTGTCCCTCCTAATTCTTATGTCCTAGCTGAGGCAATCCCCTTCAGACAAGCCCTCCTGCTGGCCTGTGTGAACTGGGGCTCCTCTTCACAACTCCTGTGCAAGATCATTCTGTAACACACTTCTCTCTTTCCATGGAGACAGAAAATACGTTCTGAAATCAAGGAATGAGAAGTCTAGCAGGCAAAACCTGGTAATGCTGGTTTAAGGACATGGATGTGAAGACCCTGAATGTTGATGATAGGACATCCTTTCTCTTCTTTTCCCCCAAAAAACTTCAATTTTCCTTCCAGGACATGTGTGTGAAGCTCATTTCCCAGCATTCATTCCTTTGCAGGAGGTTACTTTGTGGTCTAGCCAACAAAGTCTTTCTCTCTCTCTCTCTCTCTCTCTCTCTCTCTCTCTCTCTCTCTCTGTGTGTGTGTGTGTGTGTGTGTGTGTGTGTGAGAGAGAGAGAGAGAGAGAGAGAGAGAGAGAGAGCTTTGCTTCTCTGCTGTGTGCCTGGCCCTTTCCCCATCTTCCACTTGTTTCCAGAAATAAAAAGAACGCTGAAGGAGAAGCAGCCATCTTGTGACCATGAGCTAGCCCCAGTCATGGGAGTCACATACTAAGGAACCCTGACAGAGTCAGGTCATGACCTTCTGATTACCCTACCAGCAAACAGTCAGGTCCAAAGGGAATTCCCTTTCCCCAGATCCTGGCAGGTAAACAAAAGCCAGCTAGTCATTCCCCTTACAACCCTGCTGTTTGGGCATGCTCCTGTCTCTGCTCATCCCACCCCACCCACTCTGGCTCACTATCTTCCTCTCTCTCTCTCTCTCTCTCTCTCTCTCTCTCTCTCTCTCTCTCTCTCTCTTTCTCTCTCTCTGCTCCTGCTTCCCTTGGTAGGTCTCGTCTGCTGGCCATTCCAGTCTACTACTTTCTCTCTCTGCTTTGGACTCTTCCAGACGCCTCTGGCTGTTTTCTCCTTCAGGTCCACAATAAAAACCTTTCTCCCAACCATACCACGGAGAGTGTTCATGTCATCAGCTCACACACAGACAAATAATTCTCATCAAAGTCGCTGTGATTGGATCGCTACTGTATTAGTCAAACTTTACTGATAACATTTCTGAATACACATTTCCTTTGGTGGTGACACACTGGCCCCGATACCAGGCAAAGGGCAAAGTTAAAGGAGCAAGACAACATAAACACGGGGATGGGGGAGGGGGTGGAGTGGGGGAGGGGGAGGTGGGTGGAGCCTCTTGGGAGTGTACTAGGAGAATGTGGGGAGGCCACATGCTGAGAAAGAAAGTCTAACCACCAAGAGGCCCCAGTGTGAAGTGAGATTGCCGCACTGAATTGATAATCAGTGAGTGGTTGGGGCTAGAGAGTTATCATGCCTTGCAAGCAGGAGGACCTGAGTTCAATCTCAAGCAATCAAAGAAAACAAATCATGGTGGCAAGATTTATAATCTTAGGGTGAGGGAGGCAGAGATAAGTGGACCCCCTGGGGCTTTCTGTCTAGTCCCCAGTGAATTCCAGGCCACTGAGTCACAGGTTCAAAAACCATCTGAGAAGCAACGTCTGGGGCTGTCCCCTGACCGCTACACAGGTCCTCAACTTCCTCACACAAAAGTGCTTCATGACTAGGCTTTGGCATCAGGCAAAGTTGAGTTCAGGGTCTCTAGTTCTATCACTTCCTAGCTGTGAGGCCTTTGGTCTCGTTTATTTGACCTCTAGCCTATAAAGTTCAGATCACTGAATTATCTATCACTTAGATCTAACGTTGCCGGTACCTGAACTCTGCAGAGCATCAGACACGTCACACCACTGGTTCAGCTCTCTGTGCCCACTGTACACTGAGTGTCACCTTCAACACCAACAGCCATCCATGTGTTCCACCTTACCAGAAATAGCGTGGTAATCAAGCTTGCTGTGGGTCTGGAAAATTAGTCTTTATGCACCAGGTGAATGAAACAGAAGTTGCCCACTGCCTAACAGCCTCTGCATGCTGTTATGTCCAGAGTCCTTGACCTGAGGGTACATAGGAAGAAGTCCCCAGACCACCAGGCCAGACAAGAATTTGAAAGACATCTGGCTTTGAGTAGAAATAAGGCAGTGTGCGCCATCCTTCACCCAGTCTGTATCCCGGTGTTGAAAGGCTTCTTTTCTTGGGCTGGGCTGTGCTCTGCAGAGGACAGTGGAGTAGGGGGCAGAAAGATGCCTTCTCTGCCGAACTGCCTCAAATGCTTTTTCTGGATCCTTTTTCGCTTTTCCTGGAAAAGGCTCACCTTCTTTCTCTCTAAGTTTCCAGTCCAGGAGGAGAAAAAACCATGCTCACTTCAGCCTGCAAAGGAGGTCAATGCGGGGGCAATTCCGTCAGACCAGCGCTTCCCTTTGTCCCAACCCCCAGCACTCCAAGCCAGACCCGCTGACACTTGACAGCGCCTGCAGTTTACCTTGGCTCGGTTCCAGGGAGTTCGAGCCCAGCCCAGGGGCGGCCCCCACCTCTCCACCTTGTTACGCCTTCCCACCCTCCTCTGCAGCGCAAAGAGCAGTTTAAATATAAATCAGTCCTCAGCACAAACAGAGCTTGGGCGGCGAATCTCAGAGCCATCACCGGAACCAACCGAGGGCCCAGGTTTGCAGAGCGAGTGCAGACACGCAGAGTCCGGCTCTGGACAATCCCAAGAACCGCGGACACTCCGCGCTCCCTTCCACCATTGGAGACCCCGCGCCCCTCGGGTCCATTCCAACTCCCCAGCCCTTCGTTAGTTCCGTGCCTATCCTCTACTCCACCAAGTCCGCAGGTCTCGCCATTGACCTGCACCCTCCTGTCTCCTCCATCCGTGGCGGCCCCTTCCTTGGGGGCTTGCCATCTCCCCTCGTGCCACCTCTCGGCCTCTTAGGCAGCCAGGGTTCCAGATCGAGTCCTAGAGTCTTTGGGCTCCCTCAGCCACGACGCCAGGGCCTAAGACACCTGTTTGGGGAGGCGGCAGCGGCTGGGCGGGGGCTTGCAGCACCTCTGACATCCCAGGAAGAGAGGGAGGAGGAAGAGCGCGTTTCATCATCGCCGCCACTTATAAAAACTTTGAGCGCTCACTCTCTTGCTCAGTCTCCGCTCCGCGCTCCCCATCGCTGGGCTGCCACCGCAGCAGCCCGAAGAGCCTGCATAACCTGCCCTCGGCCTATCGCCACCGCCTGGGCCCGGCCAGGCGACGTCGTCTTCGTCGCGATGGGGCTCCTGCCCAAACTCGGAGAGCGCCAGGGCAGCGGTACCTCCTCGGTCCCAGCCGGACGTTGCTCCCGCTCGGTCTTCAGTAACATTAAGGTAAGTAGAGTTCGGGTGAATGCAACGTAGGGCGTCGATGAGTCCAGTCCGGAAGCTCTGAGCGTACCCGGCTCCCTTCTCTGTGCAGGGTGCCACATCCTTGGGGCCTGGCTGGGAGCATAAAGGGGCGACTGCTGGGTGATCCCGTGTTTTCTCTCTCTCTCTCTTTCTCTCTCTCTTTCTCTCTCTCTCTCTCTCTCTCTCTCTCTCTCTCTCTCTCTCTCTCTCTCTCTCTCTGTGTGTGTGTGTGTGTGTGTGTGTGTATCGCGCGTGTAATCTTTCAGACTCTCCTGGAGATAATGACCAGAAGAATAGACGCACCTTCTTCAATCAGAGGGAGCTGTCCTGATGTTCTTCCGCACACCTCCAGGGAAATCTTTTGGGTCTCAGCTGTGGGCACGTTCTTCCCTAAAGAGTGGATAGAGAGAGCCCTGTGGTATAGGCACCCTGAGATGCCGCAAGTCAGAGCGCGCGAGTTTTGTTGTCTTTGGCTGGGCTTTCACATTTGCAGTTGTCAAGGACCAGATAGCTACCTGGCTGCAAAGCTCCCAGCAGTTTTGAGAAATCCCCAAACTCTTCTGGTCTGGAAATGGCCTCAAGAAAACAGCAGGCGCTGAAGGGTTATTAAGAAAGGTCACAGGAGGTACCTGTGGCCAGAGAGTTATGGAAAACTAGGGAAGAAAAAAAATGGGGTGTTGAGAACTGTTAGGATGAGAGTGCCTTCTTTGGTAGGGTTAGAAGTGAAGTCCACTTTCTTACAGGTCTGGAAGAACCTAGAATGGTTGAATTTTCACTCCTAGTATTTGGGGGGAGAGGTTCCTGAAGAGGGTAACTCCAGGGAGGGCTAAAGGACCCTGTGGAAAGTAAGAAGGTACAGAACCTATTTCCAGGCACCTTGGGATCAGGGCAAGGGGATGGTGCTGAGAGATTGTTTCCCACAGTCCTACCTTACATGCCCGGAGGGCTACAAGAATGAAAAGCCCAGACCTCTCATGGAAGGACTGGGACACTGAGCATCTTGTGTGTCTAACAGAAAAACACTTGGAGTTCAGAGTGGATGCGACCTACACGTTACCCAGGCTGTTACTGATAGAACCAGGGTTCCTTATGGGGACGCCAGCTTTAGTTCTCCCCACTCCAAAAGAAGGTTGTATTTGATTCCCCTCTTGGAATATGAATAACGCAGAAAGTGGGAGATCATTGAAAATAATCCTCATCTCCCCCCACTCCCCAGCCAGCCAGCCCTGAATGGGAATAACATGTATTATTTTGGTTCTACCAGTTTAGAGGGACTTGGAGAATTGTGAGGATTTTGATATTTTTAACTGAGGAATTTGAAGGAAAGGGTGTGTGCAAGGGTTTGGTGGTCCCAAGGGAACGGGACTGTGGCAGGATTGGGGGGGAGGGTTTTCTGAGTTTCCCCAAGAATAATAGTAGAGGCAGCTGTCCCAAGACAAGGTGACAAGAATGAGCTGTAGAGTTCAAGAATAAACACATAGAGTTACCCCCAGCCCCTAAAATAAGTGGATGGCAGCTATCTCTTTGAAGAAAAATATCAAAAAGAAGATAAACCATCTTCACATGCCTGAGATTCAAGCCAGAGACCTGGACCCAGGCCAATTGGCCTCTGAAAGGAGTTAAGTGCTCTTATCTATCAGTGGAGAGTTTTTCTTGATTCTGTTAAGACATCTGTTTAGTGGATAATAGGTGTCAGATGATGGCAATTAGGAATGACCCCCCCTTGGCTTCCCTATAAACCAAAGCCTGGTGATCCAGGAGACCCCCAGGCACAGCTGGACTGGAGATCACAGTGGATCAGCTTTTCCCCTTGATGAAGCAATGCCTGGGGCTTTGCTATTTGAAGGAAGAATTCTTCCTCTTAATGATAGGTTGGTTGACTGCCCTATACCTTTCCAGTAGGGAAAAGGTGACACAAGTGACGTGGGGGAGGGTGACAGGGGACCTCCAGCCCGAAGACTTGCGGTTTTGCTAGAATCTTGTCACCAGGATAGACTATGGAGAGTGATGTTGCTGTAAACCATGTTCCATGGTTCAGGGGACAAGATCCATCCCAGCCACTCATTTCTTGGGTCATACAGGAAACATGACACACCTTTCTTAGGCCTCTGGGGTCCTTTCTTGAACAGGCGGTGTCACAAACAGTTCCTACCCATGCAGCTCAGTAAGAATTACCAGGAGTGAGAGAGGAAAGGGTCTCTCTCGGGGGAGCCCCTTCTTGAGCCCATGAACGAGACTGGGCATTCCAGTGTCATTTGTCATTTCGTATACATGAAGCCCTGGCAGCACATGGTGCATCCGTACTGGTTCAAGCCATATGGAGGTCCTAGCACTGAGAAGGGAGATAGGTCTCACTTCTAACCAAGATGCTATTTACAATTGCTATGTACCAGCAAAGGTGTTCTCCAGTGGAGTGTCACTGGGTAAGGCATGACCAGGAGCTGGCCAATATAAAACAAATTCATGATTTTTTGTTTGTTTACCTTTTGTGGGCTCTTTGTTTAGTCTGGATTTTTTTTTGGTTTATTGTTTTGTTTTAACTTTGCTTTTTGAGTTTGTGTGTGTATTTAAGAGAGTGAGAGAAGAGCATAAAGTTGGGTGGGAAGGGAAGTGGGAAGGGTCTGGGAGGAGTTGGAGGAGGGGAACATGGTCAAAATTTATTGTACAACAATTGTTAGACAAGAAACAAAAATCTTAAACTTTTAAAGTTTTAAAGTTAAATAAAAATGAAAGCCCATAATAAAAATAAGAAGAAGAAGAAAAAAAAACCTGGGCATGGTAGTCCTGCAATCCCAGCATTCAGGAAATTAAGGCAGGAATATTAGAAGCTCAGGGTTCACATTGGCTACATAGTGAGTCTGAGGCAGCCTGGGCTACACAAGACTTGTGTCCAAAAAAAAATAAAAAAATAAAAAAGCATTGTCCCACTTATTCCGTGAAGCACAGTTATTATTTAACAACTATAGATAATGATATCCAACATAATACCCATAATATCAACAAATAATATTAAGAGTAGTTAAGTTCTGTGAATGTACAAACTTTGAGAATTTGTGCCCACATTCCATCTGCTTTACAGTTCTATCAGATGGATAGTATTACCAATCTCATTGATGAGGAAATCAAGGCTTCATAGAACCCGGAAGGGATAGGAGGGAGAGAAGCAGGAGGGAGCAGCTATAGAAAGAAAACTATTCTACCCAACCCCTCATCAGCATTGTGCCTTTTCCACTCTGGATCAGTGAGTGGAATCAACACAGACAGCCATCAGTTAACAGGAGTCTCCAGGTCAGGGAGACAGCCAGGAGGAGGTACAGTGTGTAAAATGGTGAGTCCTCAGACAGACATGATCAATGTTGACCAGCTGCTGACTCTATACTCTTCATGATGGCCAGTAAAACAACCATGCAACAAGGAGGGGAATTTCTGTTGTGTGTGTGTGTGTGTGTGTGTGTGTGTGTGTGTGTGTGTGAGTGTGTGTGTGCGCGCGCGCGCGCTCAGGAATACCTATTTCCCCTAAGAAAGTCTTAACTGACCTAGAGCTCACTGCTTAGGCTTGGCTGGGATCCCCAGGGTTCCTCAGGTCTCTATCTAGTATTGGGATCAAAAGCACCCTGGCCTCAGGCAATGCCATTTTTACTTAGGTGCTAAGGGTGGAGCTGGCTGGGTTCCTCATACTTACAGTGCAAGTATCTTATAGGCTGGGCTGTCTGTCACCTTATCCCTTGGGAAATGTTTTGTTTCTATTTGTTTGTGTTGGGTGCTGCTGGCTGAATCCAGAGCCCTGTACAAGAATGCATTCTCCTGCTGAGCTACCTCCCAAGCCCTTCCCAGTGAATTTTTACATCTCCTCCTGCAGGAGCCATCCCCTGAAATGTGGTTTGCAAGATTCTTAGGAAACCCAGAACCTGCTCAAACAATCACTGACAACTGGCTTTGTTGTCAACCCCAGGACCTCAAATTAAAAAGAGGTTCCTTCAAGAGATCCTGAGACTTCAAATTAAAAAGAGGTTCCCTTAGAGATACTAGCATCTCTGCAGACAGATCCAAGGCTCTCTAAAGTGAAATACCCCTTAGGGGCTAAGTTAAGGCTATCTTATAGGGGGAATGGTCTGTTGGGAATGGCTGCCAAACTTGAGGAAAAGCCACACCCATTGAGGTAGAGGGGCACCCCAGGGGAAGGAGAGTGGGAAAGGAGGAAGAAGAGCCAGGTGTATGGCTCGGTTTGGATGGACTGTAAACACTAGTTGTGAGGGTACCTTATTCTTGCCTGAGTCTGTAACTTCTGAGGCCTTTGACACCCCCCCCCAAGCCCCAGAGAGTCATCCTGAGCATCGCTTCTTAGTTTACAGAATCTAAGACAGCATGTCAGCAATATAGTCCAACACCCTCCACCCCCTGAGAAAACATTCCCAATGAACTCCCTGTACCAAGGAACAGCAAAAGAAGATGAACCCACTTCCCTCTAGGGGGCGCATTTTCTACCATTCAGAGAAGTAAGTGTTTTGTTCTCAGGAGGCTATCTTGGCAAGTTTAGAAGGTGAGGGTGGGAAGAAGGAAGGATGGGGATTGGTGGCTTCCTGGATAATAGGACACTAGAATCCTCTCTGGGATGATTCTCAAGGCCGTCCATGGCTTTTCTCTTCCCAGCACAGAACAATGAGAACTTACATTTCTGTGGGTAGAGAGCCCCTTTCTCCCTTCCTGACTGTGACATAACTATCTCTTTTCCATGCTGGGAGACGCAGCCCGGGCTGTTGGGATGAGGGGCAGGCTGCTCCTCACCTTCTCTTGTCTCTGAGGCCTCTAACCCCACACTCTCTCCATTCTGCCTCTTCCCACTCTTGCTTGGCATTACACCACGCCCTGGTTTTAACCACGGCCTGATAGACAGCCTATCTGGAGAGGCACTGGCTGCATGTCTGCTATGTGCCCAATCCCAAGGGCGGGGATGAAGGGGCACACAGATAGGACAAAGACAGGGAGACTGAGAGGCTAGGGAGTTTCCTGTGCACCTCAGAGAACCCCTAGGGAGTGTTCTCTGTTATGCCTAGATTATCCAGAGATTCTACCCTCATTTTCTCAAGAAATGCTGTGAAGAAATGGCGGTATGCATTTGCCCTTTATTGATGCCCATAGGACCTACACATGTAGCTGTCACTAGGGGCTGGGACTGGGGCTCTTTCATAATGGCCCCATGAGAAAGTCATCTGTGTTGCTAGTACCAGATGCAGCATGATTTGTTTACAGTCTTTTAAAAAATTGTTTTTGGTTTCAAATGATGACAAGTGCCTAGCAAAGCTGGTCCTGTGTATCCTTCACCCACTTTCTCTCTGAGCTCCATGTTACATAACAATGGTAATTCCCAAGGATATCAAAAGCAGGAAATTGACATTGCTATCTCGTGCACATAAAGTACAGTCCCAAACTGTTTTATCACATGCAGGTTTGTGTGGACGACGCCCACCTGAGGATACACAAGTGTTTCACCACCCACCATAACGAGAACTCTGCCAGCTTGTTAGTGGCCTCACCCTCTTACTACTGTTCCTAACCACTAGCACTGATCTAGTCTCCATCTCTAAGGTTGCATTATTTCAAGGATGTTACATGAATGGGATCATGTAACAGATGATCTTTTGAGAACCAGCTATTTTCATTCAGGATAATGTACTTAAATTACATTCTATCTATCTGTTACATGTCTCAAGAGGTGGTTTCTTTCTACTGCTGGAGAATGCCAAGGTATGGATGGATTAGACATT
The DNA here is from genome assembly GCA_004025045.1 of Sigmodon hispidus. Classification (NCBI taxonomy): domain Eukaryota; kingdom Metazoa; phylum Chordata; class Mammalia; order Rodentia; family Cricetidae; genus Sigmodon; species Sigmodon hispidus. The sequence continues at coordinate 200,352 of PVIH01000852.1, read as the reverse complement.
GTTTACACATGTTTCCTTACTGAAGGGCTTTTGGCTTATTTCCCATTTGGGACTAGTTCAGATAAATCTGCAAGAGCGATTGTGCACAGGCTTTTGTGTGGATGTAGCTCCTAATTTCTCCAGGGTGAATGCCATGTTGTGTTTCTGTGATTGTTACACAATGATACTTGATAAAGGAACTTCCCATCTATTTCTTGGAATGGTCATCTCACTTTACATTTGTTTTGGCTGCTTGACAGCATTGGACATTGTCACTCCTTTTTGTAAAAATTCTAATAGATGTGCAGTGGCATCTCGCTGTGTCTTAATTTGTGTTTTCTTTCTTGCTGACAGGTTCAAGATTGAACCTCTTTTCATGTTTGCTGGCCATGTATGCTGTCATTTTCCTTTAGTTTTGTGTAGTTTTTAAGAGTTCTTAGTGTATGTCAGCTACAAGCCCTTTGATGGGTATTTGGTTTGCAAATTTTGTCTTTCAGTCTGTAGTTTTTAAAAAATCATTTAAAGTTATTTTATAGAGACCATCCTTAATTTTGATTAATTCCAATTACCAGTTTCCATATGTTTATGTGTATACACCTGCCCAAGTGCAAGCATGGGGTGCTCAAAGGACTTGGTTGTTAGTTTTCAACTTTTACATTGTTTGAGACTGGGTTTCTTGTTCTTTGTTGTATACAATCCCAGCCTGTGTCTGTTTTTGTCAGTCTCATACAGGCCAGGCTGCTCTCAACTCACTATGTAGCCAAGGCTGGCCTGGGACTCCCAATCCTTTTAATTCCATCTCCAAATAGTTTAGGTAACTAGTGTGTGTCACCATGCCTGGCTAACATTTATCAGGGCTTTCAGTGTTCTGGATCCTTCTTTTGGTGCTACAACTAAAAATACTTCATTGAATCATCATTCCTGGGTGTTTTTTTTTATCTCCTATATCTTCTTGTAAAAGTCTTAAATTTTTTAAAAATGTAAATCTTCCATTTTGAGGTAAGTTTTCTGAAGATATGAGGATTGAGTCAGGGTCCGGTGTTTCTTACCTCTCATTGCCTTCCCCTAAACTGTCTCTGACAAAAGCACATTGGCCATTCTCATATGGGTCTATTGGTTCTTCAGTCTGACTGTTGTGTAGCTGCAGCTCTCTCCCCATAGCTGGTCATCATGGCTGTGAAGTGAGGCTTGAGGCAGAAAGGCTTTGCTGTCATCTCGTAATGACATGTAGTTAGTTAACAAGCTTGATGTCTATCTCATGGAGTTTCTCTTGCCCATTGGCTTTTAGGATGATTTTTTTTTTTTTAGGCAGATTTCAAGCTTGCTATTGATGATGGGGATGAGATCTCATGCACTTATGTGTCCAGCTTGCCTTCTGGTCTCAGCTGATTAGCATGACATTTCTCATTGGATTTTAAGATTTGTGCTTCTTAATTCTTTTCTATGGAAGTAGGAGATGGCTCAGTCTGCCATGCAAACATATCCTCAAAACCCATGTAAAACTCTGGGCTCAGTGGCACAAGCCTAGAATTTTACTGCTAGAATCCCAGGAAGATTCCTGAAGCTCATTGGCCAGCCAACACAGCTGAATCCAAAAGTTCTAGGTTCAGTCTCAAAATTAAAGTGGAAAGAGACTGAGAAGACACTTGCTGTCAACTTCTGGCCTTCACATGTACATGCCTGTGCTCTTGTACACACGTGTACACACAGAGGCGCGCGCGCGCGCGCGCGCACACACACACACACACACACACACACACACACATACTAAATAAATTTTTGTTTACACTCCTAATGACAACCTTGAAGAGAGGCTGTCAAAACCTCCATCTCACAGCTGAGGAAAAACAGAACCACACACAGCTGCACTCTGAGTAACTGGCAAAGTAGAAATTCCTATTCAACATCTCCCTCCCAGCCCACTTCTTTCTATGGCCATGGAAAGATCTCTGACTTCTAGGATTCTCTCGTCCATGACTGTGAGATTTGGGCTCAGCGGTCTCAAGGCTCCTTCCCAGTCTCAACTCTGCTGGCAGTTGCTGATTGAGATGAGACTAGGACCAGGGCCAGTTGGATCTGTGCTGCGCTTGCAGAACTGCTAGGAAGTCAACTAGACTCTTCCATCAATCCCTGCTCAGGTGCCGAGGACCTTGGTGAGTCTGCCTTACCACTGGACATTGGTTAAATCTATTCAGGGATGGAGAGCGGAAACCAAGGCACAAGTCTTGGACTTTATTGTGTGGATGAGGGATGGACTGATACTGTGGGGGAGGGCAGTCTGCTTCCTGAGTTGGCCTTCCCAGTCCCTTTGCATTCTGGGTAGTGACACTCAGCAGAATTTTCAAGAGGCTCAGGCACAGCCCAGGGGTGAAATGAGGAGAGGGAGCCAAAGGGCTTGTAAGGAACCCTTAGGACACTCAATATGATCAGTATTTGGTGCCAACCACCAGGGACTGCCCTCCACTACTAGAGATGTGGCATCCTCCACCCTCATTAGAGACTTAATGAGTATCAGGGTCCTAGAGCAGCTTGGCAAGTCACTTATATCCAGAGGACTATTGCACCTGATTTCCCTAGAATATGGGCTAGCCTAGAGCCCCAAGAGTCTTGGTTATGGCACAGAGGTCCTCAGAAGGGGTCAACATCAAGCTCAGTTTTGTCAAATGCCCTACCTCAAGGAAGTGGCTTCTACATGGAGTACATAGGTTTCCACATCTGGGTAGGACCAGAGAACAATGTATCTGGGGCCTGGCCTGACCTGATTAACCCAGAGAGTTACATTTCTTCGTAAATATTCTTTCCCTGCCCCCTAAAAATCGAGTGAATTTTATATTTTGTTCCACAATCATCTATTTCTATACGTTTGTTCTTGCTTCCTAAATTTTAGAATAACATCAATAGCCTAGGGAGATGTTTGTATCTCTCAAATACAGGATCCCAGACGAAAGCCACTAAACTTGAGAAACGACCCAGGTAGACCGCAGGTGAGAACTACTATGTGGTTGGCTCACCTAGTAAGGATTCTAGACAGTTTAAATGAGATGGGGATATGGGGTGTGGATCAGAAAACTCCTAAACTGAGCCCTGTAGAACACTCTAGAAAAGAAGCCAGTTACAGAATCTGGTGAGAACCCTGGGTTTGGGGGACAAATTGGTAAATTGCTGCCAATATCTATCCACAGAAGTAACAGGTTTATCCTGGCGTCTTTGGTTGCTAAACGGATTCCTAGACAGATTTCAGCTAACCACTTTCTCGCTTGCTTTATAAATCATCCCTCACTTGTGCCTTGGGACCTCCTCTTTTTTGTACATTTCCTGTTTTTCTTTGACTCACAGTGTAGGTGGAGGCAACAGCTGGGAGGGGAGCCAGGAGTCTGTAGTTGATTGATTGTGGGTAAGACCCTTTCTAGCTAGTACTGCTGTTTGTCTGCCTCTCCAAGAGGCTCCCAAGTTTCTGAGACAAAGTGCCTGTAAATTCTCTGGTTCCCAGGCTGAACAACTGCCTCATTTGCCTTGACACACAGGACTTTCAGTTTTAAAACTGATAATGTTCTAGGGAAATGGAAATGAGGTAGTCAACTTACTGCCTCCCATGCTAGGATAGTTTGCAAAAGCAAGCTCCTCCCTCTGTCTGTGGGGTACCATAGGCAGTGAGGAGGACACAGACGATGTTCCTGGGTAGAAATGAAACTTGAGAGAGAAGCTTAATGATGGACCAGATCCTGGGCCTTTGCAGAATGGCAAGACTCATTAGTCTCCCATTTTTTGGTGAAAGCCTTCTCCTAGCTTCCTGCATCCATTGTGGATTATGGCTATCTGCACATAAGGATGGAATGAACTATACAAAGATGAGGCTTCCTGGTCTAGGGAATTATTGAATTTTAGAATTGACTGTGATGTACAAACTCATATCTTCAAAGATGCAGTAATCTACTGATGTATTTGTCCATCTACTTCAAAGATGAGAATCTCACTGTATCACCAGTAAGGGCCAGCAGATGGTGGTACCACAGCCTTATCTGGTACTTGTTAAGCTAAAATCTGTACCTGCTCTTCCCAGTCTCTGCTCTGCAGAAGTTTCTCCATTCTTGGCCACTCACCTCCTAGAAAATCACGACCTCATTTAACCCATTCTTGCTTGATTTGCTGATAAAACACTTGGACCAAAAGCAACTTAGGGAGGAAACGGTTTATTTCATCTTATACTTTCAGTCATGATCCATCTCTAAGGGAAGTCAAAGCAGGATTCATGGAGGAACACTGCTTGCTAATTTGCTCTCTGGCTTTCTCACAAAAGAGCTTTGGTCTACAGTCCAGGCCTACCTGCCTTGGGATGGCACCACATAGTGAGCTGGCCCTCCCACATCTATCTTCAGTGGAGACAATCCCTCTCAGACATGCCCACAGGCCAGTCTGATCTGGGTAATTCCTCAACAGAGACTCCTTCAAATGACTCTAGGCTCTGTCAAATTGGTAACTGAAGCTAACTAGGATATAACCTATGTATATATTTAATGCAAATGTATGCAAAATTTACAGGGAGTGGGGTTTCATTATTCATACCTGTTTAGTTGTCTTATTTATATTATAGTTTATCTTAATTTAGTTTAATTATTTTAAACATAATCTTGCTCTGTGGTCCAGAGTTGTATAAGAAAGCTAGCCTATGAGTAATCCAGAGAACAAATCAGCAAGCAGTGTTCCTCCGTGATTCTTTTTTTATTTGTTTTAAAGATTTATTTATTTATTTATTATGCATACAGCATACAGAAGAAGGTACCAGATGTTGTTATAGATGGTTGTGAGCCACCATGTGGTTACTGGGAATTGAACTCAGGACCTCTAGAAGAACAGTCAGTGCTCTAAACCTCTGAGACATCTCTCCAGCCCTGTTACTCCATGATTCTAGTCCTTGGTTCCTGTCCTGACTTCCCTTAATGATAGCTTATGACCTGAAAGTATAAGGTGAAATAAACCAGAGGAAGATTCTGGAATTCTGGAATTCACTAAATAAATCAAGTGTTTTCAAATTCACAACAATTCTCCTGCATCTGTCCCATAAATACAGTTATTACATATGTAAGCCACTGTGCCTGGCTTTGGTTATTTTTAAATCATGAACATTCAGAGTCCTGCCTGTAATTACAGCACATTAATAGTAGCAATTAAAAATTCCCTCACACAATCACATACAAAAACATACATATTATAAAGACTATGTGTTTGATGAGCCATTAAAAAAATGGACAGCAGGGGCTATTATTATCAATATAGTTGAGGCTTCCTGCATGGGAGCATTCCCACTGTGTACAAGTTTAGTGAGATAATGTGAATAAGACTAGGTTCTTCTAGAACTCTAACTGATATAGCCCTTTCCCTAGGCTATGAAGGGCAGATCATTACTTTACATTTTATCATGAAGGAAATTGGGAGGTGGCCTGTAGGGACTGCCACTCACACAGGTTTGGAGCAGGAACCAGGGCTCTCTGGGGGACACTCTCTCGAGTTTTATTTTCCCTCTGCAGCTGCACTGTGCTTTGTAAATCTCCAGAACTTTAGCCCAGAGTTATTTTGCGTCCTGGATTCCTACCAGAGATGCAGAGACGTTGCTGTTTCGTAAGTTGGATTTGTCAAGTGTCCTGGAACCTCCTCATCGTCTTCTCTGGAGGCACATATCCTCTTCTCTAGTCTTTCAGACCCACACACCAGTGCTACAGTGCATTTAGCTCTAGTGTGGACATGGGGCCATCTCATGGCTTAAACAAAACTCACTTGATTTCTAAATGAAAGAATTAATGAAAACCTAGTTTGTTGCCCAGTATCTTAGCATGCGACTGACCTGCTTAGAAACTGAGACTGAAGGAAGGGCCAGTCTATACCACTGGAGAATCCATAAGTAAACTTCAGGATGCCTGTGGAATATTTGTAAATCTTGTGTGTATGTATGGCGTTGGGAATTGAACTACAAATCAATTTTAAAATTTTAAGAATAAATTAAACATTGGGGAGGAGCTTATTCTTCTATGTTAAGTAAAACAAGGCAGGATGGACAGCTGTAAGAGAGAGGGGAAGCATAATTTTGAAAGACACTCAGAGCAAGACAACCTAAGAAAGTATACCTGACAGCAGCATGGGGGGCAGTATGGGTGGGGGGCTACCAACAGTTTCACTTTGTTCTTTGTGGCTTTTTGTGTTTTTTATTGTTCTACAACAAACATGTCCTCTGTTTATGTTTAGACTAAACCATGGACTCCAAACCCTAAAGTGTGTGGTGGCATCCACCCTCCTTTGTCAGGTGCACCCAAGACATTGCACCCATGGTATATGGGGGGGGGGACATATACTAGAGAAGTATATGGACCAAGGATGTGGCAGGGTGCAGTGAGAGGGATGGTGGTGTCCTATAGCATTCATTCTGGTCTCACTGCTTTTCCAGAGATGGAAGCGAAGTCAGATAGATAACAATACTTGAAGCCTTAAAGAGTGGCAGGAATGTGGAACATTCCCCTTTCCAGGAGACCAGAGGCAGGTTTACCCAGGAAAGCCTTCCTGCTCCTCTGATGCTCACTCCCAGGGGCTGACTCAGAATTTAGCAATCCAGCCCCAAGGGTTGGCGGACTTCTTAGGTGAGTGTATGTGATCAGCACGCTGTCCTATAGGAAAAGCAGCTCAAGAATGAGACAGCAAGAACAGAAGCTGCCTCTGGATCCGATAGACACTAACTGGAGATCTAGTCCTGTGTCTGAAGTTTTATACCTGGGAGGATGTGGAAGCCATCTCTGATAGGGCTTTCCCACAGTTATTTCTGTGAGCCTGATTGCTCCCCACATTATCTGCAGGGCTGCCCCCTGCTGTTTTCTAAGCAGCAGTAATTTCTGACTCTCTGAAGCCACTCTCATTTATTCATGTATAGTTTTTTTTTTTTTTTTTTGTGTGTGTGTGTGTGTGTGTGTGTGTGTGTGTGTGTGTGTGAGAGAGAGAGAGAGAGAGAGAGAGAGAGAGAGAGAGAGAGAGAGAGAGAGAAGACAACGTTTTTTTAAAGGGTCTCTCACTCATTAAGTAGATCTCATTACGTAGACCACCCTGGATGGCCAGGAAGCCTCACATGTCTGCTCTCTCAGTGATGGGATTACAAGTGTACACCCACAGTCCTGGCTTCTTTTTACATGGGTTCCAGGGAGCAACCCAAGGTCCTCCTTCTTGCAAGGCAAGCAGTTTACTGCCTGAGTTATTTCTCCATCTTCATATTCTTGATGACTTGCCATCCAGTGATGAATAGAAACAGAAGGGTGCATCTGTCCTCCGTCAGACAAACAGTGCCATTATGCAAATAATAGCAAAGTCACAAAACATATCTTATAAGTGGGGGAGAAAATTGGCTATTATCGAGAAAGAATAAGGTGATAAAGTGAATTCTGCTTTACATATCTGGGTCATGAACCACGAATTTAATGTCATCTTCACTGTCCTTATGTAGAATGACTGAATGTAGAACACCACTAGGAATGAGACAAACAAGGTCCCTATCTTCCAAAAGCTGTTGGTAGATGGCTTAAGATGGACCATAATGCGCCCTAGTGAAAAATGGCTTCTGTCAATAATGCAGGCCCATTGAGTGTGGAATCCCTTTCACTGTAAATACTTAGAGGTACTTTGTAAGGGCAGCTAAGCCTTCGAGAAGAGGGGACTCTCCAGGTGAGAGAAAGGAAGAATACACAGAACATCCGAATTAGAAAGCACCAGTCACCGTGGTGGGGGACAGGTGGGGTAGGAACACACTGGCAATTAGGCCAGTGAAGAAGGTGTCAGCCATCTATGATAGGGTGGGGCGGTGAGATGGTGAAAAGGGAACTGATAAAACGTGTTCTACCATCCTGTTGTGTCTGATGGTCTCTTGGGGTAAGAGGCTTCCTCTGAAAGGTTAAACCCCGCAAAATGTGCTACAGTGAACTGCAAAGTTACAGTAACCATACGATGTACAGACTCTATGCTATATATAACTCAAATGGATTAGAGACTTAAATATAAGACCCAAAACTATAAAACTAAGAAGGAAACATAGAGGTCAGACTTTGTGGCACAAGACTGGGCAAAGTTTTCTTAGATAATGATGCCAAAAGTATAGGCAGTGTATATTGAAGTTGATAAGTTATATGAATTTTAATTTTTTTGTGTCAAATGACACAGTTGACAGCATCTTAGAAAAGGCAATCCAAGGAATGGAAAAAAATATGTACAAATTCTATGTGCAGTAAGAAGCTGAAAAATTGGCAAAGGAGCTGAGTACATATCTCTCCTCAGATGAGGAAAGATACTGAGCATCACTAAGCACCAGAAAAGTGCAGATCAAAATCACACTGGGTTAACTCTTTCATACCTATTAGGATAGCAACCCATCCTAATACAGCATCAAACCAACACATCAGAAAATACATGTTGTGACAGACGCAGAAGAACCAGAACTTACACTGTTAGTGGGAATGTGAGATGGTCCAGCCATCATGGAACACATATAGCAGTCCCTCAGAGTTAGAAATAGAATCATCACATGATTTAGTGATTCTGTCTCTGAGTGGATATGATGGTTAGTTTTAAATGCCAGATACAACCTAGAGTGATCAGGGAAAGAGGTCTCCACTGAGGAATTATTTAGACCAGGCTGGTCTATGGGGGATTGTCTTGACTGTTAATACAAGAGGGGCTAGCCTACTTTGGGTAGCACCAGGTAGTCCTCAGTAGCACTCAGAAGCTAGTTCTGAACTGTATAAAAAAGCTGGCTGAGCATCAGGCCTACCTATGAGCCATCAAACAGCACCCTCCATTGTTCCTACACACTTCTTTGGCTGTGAAGTATGATCCTCAGGAAGAAGAAATGCTGGGTAGAATAGCAACCAGGTCTGCCTTGACTTACCTCAGTGCTGGGCTGTTACCTGAAACTGTAAGCTGAACTTTATCCCAGCAACAGAAATGAAGCAAAGGCAAAAGAATAGAAAGCAGGGTCTCAACATGATATTTAAACATCCATGATCATAGCATCATTAATGTAAAAGCAACTCAGGTCTCCACCAATGAATAAACAAACCAGCAAAACAAGCATAGCCAAGGGGTGGAACAGTGGTCAGCCTTCAAAAGGGAGAGCATTCTCATGCATACTATAAAATGCATGGACCTGGAGGATATTCTGCTCAGTAAAATATGCCAATCACAAAATGGCAAAGATTTCATTTAAATGAGGTCTCTAACATGGTTGAATTTATAAATACAACATGTAGAATGGCAATTTTCTGGGGTTGGAGTGGTGGAAGGGGAGTGGGGAGTTACTATACAATGGGTATTTGCCTCAGTATTGCAAGATGAAATGTCTGAGAGGCAGATTGTGCAGCATGAAATGTGTGATGCCACAGGAGTGGGTCCTGTAATAGTCATGATAGTAAATGGGCTGAAATGTGTGTTTACCACAATCAGAAATATATATGAGTAAAAAATATATATATGAGAAAAAAGGCACTGGACAGATGTCTTGCAAAGGAGAAAAGAATAAAGAAACATGGTAATAAAGCAAAATGTAATCAAAGGGTAAAAGGGTGGAAAAGTAAAAATGGGAAAGCAAACAAACCCCTTTCATTAGAAATTGGAGCAAGATATGATAACTAGATAGAAAAAAATCACAACCCATGCATGGCCTACCCCCATCATTTCCATGTCGGAGAGTCTCAGGTTGGATTAAAATATAGAGTCAAATTGCTTTTGAAAAGAGACATCTAAAACAATTAAATGTGAGGATCAACTGCATCCCTTCCTGTTCTGCCCCTTCCTCTCCATCCATAAAGATGGCGGTTTAGCATCTTGAAATCCTGAATCTCACCCTCCCACTTCCTCTCTCATAAAGACTCTTGTGGTCACACACACACACACACACACACACACACACACACACACACACACGGATCTTGGATAAGTCCTCAATTTAACATCCTAATCACACCTTCAAATTTCCTTCTCGCCATATAAGCTAATATATTCAAATGTTACACCTGTAACTTCAACATTTTGGGTGTAGGCAGGAGAATCAGGAGTTCAAGACCAGCCTTGGCTACATATCAAGTTGGAGGCAAGCTTAGACTACATCAGAACCTGACTCAGAAACCAAACAAATAACAAAACCAAAATACATAAAGACCAAGATGAAAACAATGGGACACACTGTTGACAGTTGAGGGACAGAAGTTTACCAGGGGACCAAGACATGATTTATCCATTTGAGTAGTAAGTGGAAGTGCTTAAGCAAAAAAAGAATGCCAGGCTATAAAGTATTTGCAATATCTAAAAATGAATCAAACTCATATCTAGAATATGCACAAAACAGGTCACCAGAAATCTAACAAGAAAATATGTAGAAGACCTGAGCAAGTGGACTAGAGTCTGTGTCTCTCTGAATGTCACTGTTATTCTGTCCCTATAAAGCGCTGTCTCCTGGGAGACTGAGTCACAGTAAGCAGCCAGAGAGCAGGCCTTTCATTGAATTGCAATTTGACAAATCTCTAATTGGCTCAGCTGGGTCATGTGGCCTTCCCCAGGAGGATGGCATACCCCAACTGGCAGTGTCTCCTTGAATCATGTGATCCAACAGGGACCCTTCTTCCAAATAAGAAAACTGTTCTCATAAGGGGAGTGGCCGGACAGGGTAATAGAGACTTCCTGTGTTAGGAAGAGGACAATTGAAGAGACACTAAAGAAGAGATGTGCTCCTTGGTCCAGTGGAAAGTCCCTTAGGTATCCTGCTAAGCAGATTGAGCAAAGAACAAAATGAAAATGGTTTGCCTACTCTGCAGTCATAACAGGCTCACATCTGTTTCTTAGTGCCTTTGTAACCAGTGATTCCAGCTGTGATACCTTAAAGGACACAGACTGATTATCTCACTGTGGGTGTCAAAAAACTTTGGCCTTTGGAGAATGTAGTAGCAAGTGAGTCACCTATATCCCTTCATATCCTGCCCCTTCCTCCATCCTCAAAAATGTAAGCTTAGCATCTTGGAAAATCTCTCAGCTCACTCTCCCTATCCCTCTCGAATGAAGACTCTTGTGTTCAAACCACCTTACAATAATCTTGGATGAACCCCCAATTTAAAATCCTAATCACTCTTTCAAATTTCTTTTTTGTCATGTAAGCTGATATAGTCAAAGGTTTGAGGATTACAGCTCTACACAGGGGAAGCCATTCTATTGTCCATCTCGGGGTTTATTCAAACTAACACCAGTAAAAAGCATTGACACAAATATTAAGACATAGAACGAGGAATTGGCTCACACAATATTGAGGGCAAGTAGTCCAACCAATCACAATCAGGCTCCTGGAACTCACTGCCTTGGCTTGGGCCAAAGCTGCTTCTGTTCGTGATGTGTGTATCTGTGTGTGTGTTTGTGTTTCCACATGCACACTTGTCTATTCTCTTAAAGTTTTGTGATTGATTGCATCTGGCCCACTCAGATTATATAGGATCATCTTCCTTGCTTAAAGTCAAGCAATTCTGCATTTTAATTACATCTGCAGACTTTGATAGCGACACCTGGGTTGTGTTTGATTAAATGGGTGGAGGCAAGCTTAGCCATGCTGACACATTTAACACACTGTTACAATTAGGACCTATACAGAATGCACTGTGACAGCTTCAGGAGTTGGGGTACCATGGGACTATGGGGAATCCATGAAATGTGAGGTCTTCCCGAAACTTTTGGTGGGAGGCATGCATGCTTGGGTAAGCTCCTGTAAGAAGCCTAGGAGGGGGTGAGGCCTGCTCCTTTCCACAGTTTGAAAAGCTATGACCGGAGTCTGCTTCCTTCTACGTTAACTTTGCCCGGCCACAGGATGTGCATGTCACCAATGTTTAGATGCCTCTCCCATATGTTGCTTTTTCACTGCTAGGTCATAGGCCCCTGGGGTGCAGACGTGAATGGGAGGGTGATGGAAGGTAGGTGAGCTCACGTCTGCTGCTTCTGGAACAGCAGCTGTAGGCGTCGCGTGTTTGCTTGGCTTATCTTTCCCATCTGAGGATGCTCACTGATGATTTCACTCAGGAATCTTAAGGTCTGCAGGGAGAAATTCCAGCCCAAACCAGCCAGGTGCAGATAAGGGACTCATATCCCCTGATTCTCCTGCATTTGCCTTCCAGAATTCTAAACGAAGAAGTAAAGGAATCAGCATTGGGGCGGGGGGGGGGGGAAGGGGGGCTCCCATATCCACTGTGCAGCCAGACCTTTGTGAGGACTCCTCATGCCCAGGCATGGGAGAGAGAAATCCTGTTAAGTCTCATAGATTCTTACTCCATAGGAAGAGTTTACCTTTTCGCAGCCCTCTTCACAAGAGGCATATGTCGGAGGTTGAACTTTGTCACTGGGAAAAAAGATGTTAGGAAGGAAGAGCTTGGGCTCAGAACTTCCTTTGACTCTACAGCAGTGACTGTCAAAGCAGATTCCATGGTACCCACAGCACATGGGAGCTTTTTATAAAGGTGTTTTCTTGTGCCCGATCCCAGACTCCCAAATGACAAGCTGAATGCACTGAATCCACAGTGTTCTGGTAAGCCCCTTGGATAGTGCTGGTGCACTGCAAAGTTCAAGGACATCTCCTCTGAAGCAAGCACATCTTGAGACCCTGATGTGCATGTAGAGTGTATATACTGCGGTTGCTGTTAAATCTGTGGCCATCATACTCATGAAAGTGATTGACAGGAATTAATGGTATTCGGCTACCCTGGTTGCCAGGTAACTAAAATTTCTGATGTAAGCTTTTGTAATGGATGGAAGAAATTTGCCTGGCCTCTTAGATTGACTACTGAAAGCTTTCCAGAACTTTCTTATGTGGCTCAGGTAAAAGCCAAGAGCTATGAACCACTGACCCTGAGACTTACATCTCTAAGCCAGGAGACTAGAGTAGCCTTCTTAGCCAGGAGGAGCATCGTGCTGGAATCCACTGGCTCTCTAGGGACACTCAAGACACACAGACCAAGTTCCATAGTAATAACCACAGAACACCAAGAGAACAGCTCAACTATCTGCCCTCCTGAGACAGCCATCAGTGAGAAAACTACTACTTGTAGGTAGGACCACATGTTCAGACTTCCATCCATCCAAAGACTAGACCAGACACTCCACCTGAACCAGATCATAAATACTGTTAGAGGTCAAGTGGCCCTTGTCCGGCTGCAGATTTGTGACATCAAAAGTTGGAGTTTAGTTGTGTTAGTGACTGAGCCTTTCTTCTGGTTTGGTGCTACCTTAGCCTTCTGCTGTCAGGAGGTGTCCATGGGGCTCTATGTCAAACGAGCCTTCCACCTTATTGATGGGGAAAATGGAGCCTGGCAATGAGGCCCCTGCTAGGGATAAACAGGAGTGAAAAATAGTTAGGCTGAGGGGAGCAGTCTTTAGTGGGGAGATAACTCAACCTAGTGCTTATAGGTCCTAGGGTTCGATTCCCAGCACTACCAAGAGAACCAACCGTGGAAGGAGGGGGTGAAAAAGAGAAAGAAGAAAGAAACTGGGGTTAGCATTTGCATTCTATACAATTCCCTCAAGGATGTGAAATTGAATAATGGACAGAAAGAAACTCTTGCCCTGGATCTACCAGTGGCCTGGCTGAACCTTAGAGGCCACTCCTAATGCCACTACCAGTCAGCCTCTGGACCACCTTCTCTAGCTATGTGACTCAATTGTCACCAACTGTTTAAGGTCTTGTCCTTGGTAGACAAGAGGTGCCCTGCCCAGCTTCCCCCCCATACCAGGCCCCATCCTGATCCTTTTTTTCCCTTGCTGTCACTGTCCCCTGTCTGTTCCCATCTTGCACTCTGTCTTCAGAGACCTCTCCTGATGGACCACATGGTTAGACTACATCTCCTAGCTGGCCTGTGCACCTGCCCCCACGTTCTTCTTCAGCCCCATGGCCTGCGCCTCTCACCACCCACTCTGCTCTGCCTCACCTTCTGAATTTGCTTCCCTAACATCACTCTATCTGCTCTGGGCTCTCAGATTGCCACCCCTGGGCCACCGTTGTTCTCAGTCCTTTCCTTGGCTGCTCTCTTGCCAAGGCCACTGTCTGCCCAGAGATTTCCTGCTCTGTTCTACCAGTCCATTTTCCTGTAGCCTGCCTAACTCCTTCCCTCATGCAGGTCAGCCTTTGTGAAAGGTCCAGCCTGTGCCATCTCTGCCTAGAGGTCCTCAGTGGTGATGAGGTGGAGATGAACTCCCATGGCCCCTCCAGGGAGCCAATTCTTCTTTACAGTTTTATTTTCTCCTGACGTGAGTCCTAGCTAAGCAGACATTCCCATGGCTGATCACACTGTCTTCCTTGTCCCTTGGGCCAGGAGATGGCTCCTCTTTTTCCTTTCTACTCCCTAAAATCAATCCATCCTCAGAATCCTAGATGTGGCTCACTTCTCCAGGGACATGGTCTTCACCTCCCACAGTACTGTCACAGCATGGTGTTCTTGTCACTTCTCTGTTGTCTGACCAATTCTCCCCTAGAGCCTTGCTGCTAACATACACAAGGATCTATGGACAGACTTGTTCCCAAAGGACCAGCCCTGCCTGACCCTTGATTTGTCATGGAATGTACCTCACCTGGGAAGCTAGTCAATAACATCTGCTTATGCTCCAAATGTTCTTTTTATTATTATTTTTTTTAGGAAGAATTAGCAACAATACACTGTCCCTCTCCCCAAAGCCCTGGATTAAGAAAAACCAAATCTTTCAAACTGGTAGACCAAAGCAATTATAAAGTGTTCACTGTTGCCAGAGGGAGCCACAATCTTGGCTCCCAAAGGGTAAGCATTTACCCAGCAGGAGCAAAACTACACACTAAGCACCAGGCCAATGTGGCCTATTAGTCTCTGAGCAATCCTACAAGGCTATTCGTAATCACTGCTGTTACACAGCTTTACAGATGCAGAAGCTTAGAAATGATGCAGGATCTGCCTTGTCATTTTAGAGTTTGTATCACGTGGGAAAGGTGAGCGTCAAATCCAGGCTCCCTGCAACACTCAGGCTTCAGCCTCGCCTTTGAAACAAAGTCCTGGGCTCATTGTCTTATAACAGCTTCTGAGAGTTGACAAAACAAAATACCACAAGCCAAGATGCTTAAACCAACAGGGTTTTATTCTCCCTCATGTTTGAAGACCAGAAATAAAAAATAAAAAAATATCAAGGTGTGATTAAAGTTAATTCCCTTGGAAGCTGAAGGCATGTATTCCACACCTGTGTTCTTCCTTCTAGAGACAGTCAGAAATTCCAGGTATTCCCTCCCTTGGAGATACATTGTTCCAGTTTCTGTTCTCACTGTCTCACATATTCCTGCCTGTGTGTCTTTCTATCCAATCATCTTATGGGCAAAAGCCAATTGGTTTGGGCCTCCTCTATTTCAATAATTCCCCATCTTGATTATAGTTCCAAAAAAACTTGTTTCCAATAATGCCAGATGCCAGGAGTTAGGATGCTAGCATAGCTTTCTGGAAAACATGATTCAACCTGCAATACCCAGCAAGAAGGCTGGGGACAGAGGATGTTCTTAATGTTTTGTGTGAGTTCTAAAGAACTGGAACAAGACCATAGGAAAATGTTCTGAGGCTACATATAAAGCTAGAGGAGGAGATGTGGAGACTTGTCGGGGTGCTCATCCTGACTTCCCTGCCACAGTCATCCACGTGGGGCTTTGGGTCCACACATTTGGTACTTTGTTGGTAAAAATCAGAGCCCCACTGAGGTCATGTGATAGAATTGTGCTCACAGCCCTTTTCTCTTCCTGCCACCGTCCTCCTTGCCTCCAGGAGAGCAAGGGAAGGTAACTGCAGAAGCTGGCTGCTTATCCTACCGGAAGAGTGGGACACCCTGCACTGCTTTCGTCTTTCTGTCACGCTTTATTTGCCGAAATATCTTCTTGTTTGTTTGTTTCTTTCCAAGACAGGGTTCCTCTGTGTAGTCCTGGCTGTCCTGGAACTCACTGTAGACCAGGCAGATCTCTGCCTGCCTCTGTTTCCCCCGTTTGGGGATTAAGAACATTTGCTATCGCTGCATGACATTGCCTGAATATTTTATCCTGAATCAGATGGGCCCACTCTGCAAAGGACCAAACTTTCAGGGGGCTGACATCATGTTCAGAGGGATAGCATTTTGACAGGGAGGGCATACCTCTAAAGACAGTTGTTCTATGGGTCCCCTGGCAGGCAGGAGAGGGGAACATGAGGTGACCATGATGGGGTGTGTAAGTGTTCCCATGTAAGAACGAGTGTGTCTGTCAATGACTGCTGATTATAAAGAAGAAGCTGGTCTGTGAGCAGTGAGCACGGGCAGAGCTCACCCACAGGTATGCTGTATAGACTCCAGAATATAAACTAGAGAGGGACCTTTACTTGGCATTAGCCAGAGGAGACAATGTTGACAATGAATGGGGCTGGGGACCCACTCAGGAGAAGAGTGGACAGGTGTCTGCACCTTATGTGCTCCCCTTATACATCTCTTATACACCTGTTCAGGGACTCACTACAGACTGCCGTAACCTCATTCTCATCTCTCCATTGTGGCTTCCAGCAAGTGTTCTGAGGTTTCTCAGGTCTCAGGGAGCTGCTACCTCTATAGAGGATGAATGGGGGGGTAGGTGGACACACAGGCTACCCTGGGCAGGGGTTTCCCTGAATGAAGGTTCTTTCCCATCCTTCCCAGACACTGACTCACTTCTAATGGAACTTGGTTGGCTCTTCTCTGGGTACCCCAGAGGCACAACTTAATAGTCTCTGCTTCTCATGCCCAGAAGAAATTCAACAGCCCATTGTCTGACAGAATAAACCTATGGAAAGGATCGAAAGTCAAAACTGAGTCCAAGGCTTTGCTTTTCCACATGGAGATGGGTTTCTTGGGAGCTCTGGGATAGATATTATCTCTAGGCTGCTGAAGAAAGTAAAAGAATTAATCTGTAAGAATTTACTAAGGAAATTACTTTGTCTCTGGAAGTTTTAGAGAGAGGTAAATGGATACAATAGAAGGAAAGCACCTGATTCTACAATGAATTTACAGCCTAATTTGACAATTTCCTAAGTGTTTAATACTAGCTTTGGGATGCCCTGTTAACAAGGGAGTCATTCATTTGACATTTTCCCTTGCCTTTACTCTGGCCATTGGTATTTATGGAGAGGATTGCTTCTTCCTCATGCTTATCCTGATTCTGTGGCCATTTCCTTCCCAGACTGCTGGTAACAGGTGTGAGCTGGGTGCCAGGAATGCTGTAGGGTCCAGAACACTCAGGGTGGTTATAATTGCAGTCTGAACTCAGTTCCCTGAAGGGACAAAGGGGAACTGTAACTCCGGGGACTCTTTTTTTTCTTTTCACCAGAGTGGTAAGTAGAAGTCCATGGGAAGGGAAGCTGGAGGCTGGGAGGTGAATCAGTCAGCTGAACGCTCGTCATGTAACCCTGAGAATCTGAGTTCGGTCCTAAGAGTCTACATTTAAAAACAGAACAGAACTGAGTGTGGTGGTGTGGAGTGCTTGTAATCCCAGTGCTGTGCAGGAGAGAGTGCAGAGACAGGGGGATCCCAGGGACTTGCTGACCAAGAAGCTTATCGTACTTCTCAAACTCTTGGTCAGTAGGAGACCCTATCTCAAAAGGAGTGGATGGCAGCCAAGGTTGTTCTCTGGCCTTCATGCATACATACACAAATGTGCACACACACAGATGTGCACACACACATACATATACACACAGATGTACTTACACACACGCAGATGTGCACACACACATACATATACACACAGATGATCACACACACAGATGTGCACACATACAGATGTGCATACACACATATACACACAGATATGCACACACATATACACACAGATATGCACACACATACATATACACACAGATGATCACACACAGATGTGCACACATACAGATGTGCATATACACATACACATCAAAGGAGAGCATGTCTCATCAGTTGTTACCCCAATAATACGTTAACAATAGTGTGGGGGCAGCACTATTTTTATTTAACTACACATTTCAGACTTAGCACCAATCACTGATTGTAGGTGGGTTGGGACCCAAGAGGTGAGTTGTGGCCTTAGGGAGAAGGAAAGGTGGATAAGAGCCAGAGTATGGAGGGCACCGTAGGCTGGATACTGGGCTTGAATCTTTAACAAAGGTGGTAGGAACCCCCAGGCCTGTCATTGTCATGGCAAGCTCTGGTCTTCATTTTCAGTTTGTGCTGCCACTTTAAAGTCCTTTTCTACAAAGTGCAAAGGCAAACTGACACTGACTCTTGAAGGTCGGGAGAGAGGCTGCCTTGAAGCTGAGGCAGGTAGCAACCAAAGGGACTGTAGAAAGCTTTGGGGAAGCTGGAATGGGTCTCTTAAGTGTAGCCAACTTGGGAATCTTTTCAAGCTCTACTCTTTCAACATATGCATTTTCTGTGTGGATGTCATACTTCAATAAAGGGTTCTCAAGAGTGTTGGTCGCATGGAGATCAGACACACATGACCAGCGCCACACTAGAGTTTATTCAGGAGAGTTGCTGGACAAGTACAAAGGAAGAGAAGCAGAAGAGAAAAGAGACCAGCTTTCATGTGGTGTCTCCTTATAAGAGAAGGGGTGAGCGCAAATTTACATAGCCACGCCTAGGGGCGTGCCCTCTGTACTTGGCATGTTGTGCTGGAGCCACTTTGGATTTACCTTGTAGCCACTACATGCCAGGAATCCTTCAAAGAGATTTCCCTGGCTGGTGTTTAAAGAGTAGCCTAAATTATTTGGTATGGAGAGAGAGAGAGAGAGAGAGAGACAGAGAGAGACAGAGAGAGACAGAGAGAGAGAGAGTAATTTTTTGAGGAGCAATTGATGTGATGGTCAGGAACTGTCAGCTTCAGAAAAAATCAATTTCTGTGGCTGCACCTTCCTCTGAACCCTCCTAAGAGCAGGCATTGCGGTAGAGCAGAAAGGAGGTGGGTCTTGGTGTCTTTGGGCTGCTATCATTTGCCAACTGCAAAGTGAGGTGTTTTTGCAAGTTCCCCTGGGCCTTAGTCACCTTCTCTACAGGCACAAGGAATTATTCATTCTCCGGGTCTTGTGAGATTAATTAGGTTTGCAAGCTTGTACTGAGCAGGTACTGTGTGTTGGTCTGTAGGTGTAAAGGGAGAACATACCCAGCGTGGAAAACAGAAAAATGAAAACACATAGTAGAGACAGACAAGATGATGAGAAGGCTATAAATGCCATCCCTTATGGGGTCAACGGACCCTCCCTTGAGGTCAGCTCCTGAGCTCCTACACTCTTGTGAGTCTGTGTTTCAATTAGTTTACAGTTTTTCTGTCTGAAAAACTGGCTGCCCTTTGCTTGAAGGCAGGAAGGGACGGGCTTTATCTTCAAACCCTTCCAGGATGTGAGACAAAATATTGACGTCCCATCTTGTTACCAGAACAAAGATGAGGAAGGATATAAAATAGAAAGAGTTTCCATATTCACAGGGTCTGAATGCCCTTTCCCTGCCATAAATGCATTCAAAGCACATTGCCCAACCGTGGCTTCATTTCAACCTAACAAGTGACTCCGAGCCAACATCCCCAAACACAAGATGGTACTTGTTCTCCATTAAGGAGTGTTTTACTGTCTTAAAATAAAATAACTCTTCAGAATCTCTGGAAAAGAATGAGATCGAGCATACATTGACATAGGCACCAATGGTAATTTTGATTCCAAATCTTTATTTGCCTAGTTAATATGATAAATTCATACAGCCTCACAGGCTTAAAATTTAATCCCACTTAGAACTCCCCACCCCCAAATCTGTGACTTTGAAAGTTCAGATGTTACCCTCAGACAATCTCTCAGTTTGCTTTACAGTGTCACCCTGTTACCACCTCCTCGCCCTGGTCTGTCTCACCCATTGCTGGTCAGCTGGGAAGCCCCCAGGGATGGGGGTTGGGGAGCAGCCTTCTAGGGCTCCTGGTGTAGCTGGGGGCTCAGGATGATGCTTCCTTGTGTCTCCCCTTTTGTCCAGCTTTAAATGAGGATGCATCATGGAAAGCCATGGGCTTCATTTCCACAGGGAGCAGCTAGATCACTTTACTTCAAAGGACACCCCGGGACCCCATCTTATCAAAGACTCTTTCTAGTGATAACATAATTCCAGGTCCAGCTCTCCAAATTGCCCGCTTCCCTATGAAGGAACAAGGAAGTGTCCGGCATCTTCTGTGTTCCCTTTTACAGTGATCTGACTTTGTATTTTTTGTTTGTTTTTAGTTTTTTCTTTTTTAAACTTCCCAAAGCCAACAGGACACTGTCTTATCAAAGGCTTTTTCTAGTTTATAACTACCAATAAGTTGACAATACTATGGCTTATTTCTCCTTCGAAGGACACCAACTTGGAGACTGGGCTGGCTATTTTGAATCTCTGAGTATTATCTTGTGCAAACATTCCTTCCTGTATGGAAATATACTTGATTTCCTGAATCACTTTGCAAAAGAGACATTCCCCAGCAGGGCACTGGGCTAGTCCCCCCTCCTCCCAGGGTACAGGAGGCTTAAGTGAGCTCAGTGGCTGTCTGAGGCCTTCTACCCTAGGACACATCTGATCCTTTGATTTGCTTCCTTTACCTTTGGGCAAAAGTAAGAAGGATCCCTCATCCCTCTTCCAATGAGGAGGACCTCTCAGATGGGTCCCAGAGGACTTCTCAGATGGGTCCAGAGGCACCAACCCAGTCTCTCTCCTTTTCAGCTTTCTGAAATGTTTGATGACATTGAAAAATATCTTTGTCTCTGTTATAATCTGGTGCCTTGAACTTGCGAAATGATCCCGTGCCCCATTCAGGTCTTAACCACTGATGAACTGCCAGCCAGCAAGGAGATTTAGCTGTGAGCAGGGAGTAAATGGAGATGAGCACACATCCAGAGTCAATACCACTATCAGGCCAAATACCTGCATTCAGAGGCACAACTCACTCTCTTCTGGAAGATTCAGTCAACTAGATAACACCATCATGGCCTGAGTGTGGGGGGGAGAGGGAGGATCTGTTTGTACTCTGGAGGTTGACAGTTTAGTCCACTGGCCAGGATATAACAGATGATCCCTTAATGATACTCTTGGTGCCACTGTGGTATGAAAGTACAACCATACTACCACCCTGTCTTCCAGTTCCAGTACAGTGTTCAATAAACTATATGAGGTAGCCAATACCTTGTTATGCAATAGGCTTTCTCTTAGATGATTCAGCCTCCATGATAGCCCATCCCACAGTGGGACAAAGCTGTGTATGAGGCAGGTTAGGAAAATGGTAGACATTTCCAATTCTTTACTTATGAGGAGTTTATTAAATATGCTTCTTGGAGCCGGTCTTTTTTTTTTTTTAATTGAAAAGGTAGGGGCAGAAAGTTGGAAATAGATGGAGTTTAAATTTCAAGATGGCAGACTGAATATAGATTCATCTCTCTTCAGCTCCAGCATTCCCATTGAGATGAAAATAAAGATTAAGGATGGTAAAATGATACCAGAAACAATTAAAAAGGGGGAGACACTGTGAACTGATGAAATAACTCAATAATTTCTATGAGATAGACAAGTGTTTGAAAGTATTCATGGGCAGAATGGAGTAGGAAGTGGGGGCTCTCTGGGGCCTTCAAGTGGTTTTCAGTGGCGGGGAACTTGCGGCCTGCCACAGACCCAGAGAGGCAGCAGGTATAGGGTCTGTAGGTGTATCATGAGGCAGAAAGCTGAATTCTGGGGGTAAGGGTCAGCAAAGAACAACCCTTTGCCCAGTTTAAAAAAAAACAAACCCAACTGCCCTTTCCTTATGCATCAAAGGCACTATCAGCTGGGGGCGGGGGCGGGTTCAGAAGGCAAGCCCTGTTCCTATGGCTTCCAGTTCTCTTGCCACAAAGTGGGATGGTCTGATAATAATAAAAGTAGTACCAGTACTATGATACGGTAGGAGGAGCGGGGAGAAAGGCATGTCTAAGTGGGCAGACTCCCTATCTATAGTGGTTCATACTCTATAATGACAGAGCATGGAGTTCCAAAATAAACACAGATGGTTGAGATGTGTGATCGGGAGAAACAGAAAGCCTCAACTGAGGACCTACAGGGCTGGCCGGATCTGAGTGTCCACTGGGTTTTGTTGCTCTGAACTTTTCTTTGGTGCTTGAGTTATTTTTTTAAACATATGCTTATTATTATAACAATTATAAGATAAAAGGGGGAAATAAAATCTATAAAGAAGTATAAACAAATTTTAACATCTCAAATAGGATCTGGTTGATGGAGGCCAGAAGCCGCTGTAGGCCGGAGCTGAGCTGTCAGGCCCAGCTGAGGGTTCAATGTGCTTTAAAAATCTCCTGGCCCAGAACTTCAGTCCTCTGACTGGTAGTATTCCCGATGGACTCTGAGGCCAAGGGTGTGTGTGTGTGTGTGTGTGTGTGTGTGTGTGTACATGCACGTATGCATGTCTATGTGTGTCTGGATATGTGGTATGTATGTATGTGTATATGTAGAACATATGTGTGCAGGAATATGAAAACCCCCAGATCAACAGGTCAGCTTCCAGTGTTGCTCCTCAAGACAGCCATTCACTTTGGTGTTGCTGAGGCAGCAGTTTTCTCTAGGGCCTGCGCCTCCCCCCCCCCATTAGGCTCACTGGCCAGCAAACTCCAGGGACCCTCCTTCTCTGCCTGCTGGGATTACAAGTGCACACCACTACAGACATCTCTTGGGGGTTTTTCCATGGGTTCTGGGGAGTAATTGACTGCTTATACAAACACTTTATAGGCTGAGCTATCTTCCAGGTTCCCTGAGGTCAAAAAAGCAAAGTAGCCAGCCAAGGACTTGGAGCAGCTTGTACATGCCCCGAGCCACCCAATGCTCTCGTGGACTGAGAGGAATGTTTCTTTATGTCTGTTTCCTTCCTCCCTCCTTCCCTCCCTCCCTTCCTCTCTTTCTCCTTTCTTCCCTCCCCCCATTGGGAAGGACTGCTTCTTCTAGTCCACTTTGACAGTTTCTTTGAGGAGCAGACAGCTACCATCTAGGGATGGAAGTGCTGGGAGGTCACCAGCTGATGCTCAGTCAGGCCCCCCTCAGGCTGCTTAAGGCTTTCTCTGTCTTGTTCTCCGGCTCCAGTCAGTGTCCTGAGTCCCCTCAGTGAGGTCACATCCTAATGGTCATAAGGACTCAGGAGAACAGAGTTCTACCTCCCTGTGATCAATGTGCACAGAATCAGAGCTGGGTGGTAGCAGGGCCAGCCATTATCTGGGCTATAACCCTGTGGGTTCATGTCAGTCCTGCCTGGCAGTGCTTCTATGGTCTAATGCTAGTTACCTCGTAGCTCTAATGTCCAGCATAGGAAAAACGAGTCAGTACATGACAAAGAAAACAAAACATGTCTAGGGTGTCCTTTGACCCTTTCCCACTTATCCTGAGTGGTCAGAGTTCCCTCCTCACCCCGAGTGCTTGCTACTACAGTTTGTGCCCAGGACCCCTCTCTCTACAGTTACAGGCTTCCTCTCAGCCTTCCGTAGGTCACTGGTCTTAATGGCCAATCTAATATCTCTGCTTCTTTCTTCTCCACTTTCCCGGACACAGCCTCCATATTTGCTAGGATTAAGAGAAGGGGCTATGAGCATGACTTTTGCATTTGGATGTCTTGAGTGCTTTCCTCCCATCCAGCCCTGCAAGAAGGTTCCCCAGCAAGGGATGTGTTTGCTGGCTTTCTCTGCAAGATATCCCTATAAGAATGCTGTGTTAATTGTACACACACACACATACATGCATGTGCACACGTGCACGCACGCACACACACACACTCCCTGTAAACCCAGGTGTTTGGGTTAGCATAGACACACAAATCTAAACATTTACATGAGTTTTGACCTTTTCAGCATAGGACCCTCAAATAAACAAACATTCCCACAACATTGTCTATGCTCATACTCTAAAACAAAAACAGAAAATTGTTTGGAGAACGCCCTTCAAAGGGTCAGAATACTGTTTTGAAAACCTTCATGGTTGTGACTTTGTCTTCAAAGGAATTTTTCTTTAGTCAACTTTATTGAGGTCTAGTTTGCTTATAATAAAATGCACAGACTTTAAATATGAACTCTACCTGTATAAATATCACTGCCATAAAAATGTAGATGATTTCAACCACATCAGAAAGTCCCTGTATACATAATTGCAAATCTTTAACTTTTGTAGTTTGGGTTTGGAATACTCCAGAGCTATTGTGTGGGAGCCAGGTAAACTGGGACCACAGAAAGAGGGAGATGGAAAGAAATCGATAGTAGTAATCCGCGGAATGAGTCTTTGTTTGCTTTGTCTTATCTTTCTGTGAAGTATTCTGGAGAGGTCTATCATCTGCTAAATGTAATGGAGGAGCACCCAGCTTTAAGAAGGGTGGGTTGGGCTTCTGGGAAGTTCAGTCAGGTAAAGAACTTGCCTCAAAAGCAGAAAGGCCAGAGTTCAGTATCCAACACCTAAGTAAAAAGCCACAGGTGGTGGTGTGTGCATGTGCATGTAAGCCTAGTGCTGGGGAGGTAGACATAGGAGTTCCCTGGCCAGCAGGCTGAGCCTCACCCACCAGCTCCAGGTCCCGGTGAGAGCCTGCCTCAAAAAACAAGACACACACAGATAGACACAGACACACACAGACACACACACAGACACACACACACACACACACACACACACACACACACATACACACGGGGCAGGGGAGGGGGGGAATTGTCTTAAACAAAGCTGAGCAGGTCTTAATGAGGGACTTCTCAGAGCCTTTGATGTGTTAATGGAATTGCTGATTTTTATGGGATAGGACTGTAGTATGCACCAATCTCCAGGGGACCCTACTGGAGCAAGGAGCCGCCTCTGTAGCAGCCTGTATCTGACATACTCAGCTTCCACATCTCACAGCACAGAACTGAAAGCTTCAGAGAAGTTCATTGCCAGGGGTGAGAGAAGAGTGAGTTAGGAGCAGCATGATGCCAAGAGTCCAAAACACACCCACTGATAATCCTTTCCACTAAGGGTTACAGCTCCTGGATACTGTTAAAAGAACTGTGCCTCAGGGTCACCATGCTGATAGCCAAAGGTTTCTTACAGAGCCAGGATCTGAATCTAGGCCCATCTGACTCCAAATCCCAAACCTTCAAAAACCAGGTTGGCCTAAGTGAAATAGAGGGAGACTGTAACTCAGCCGGCATGCCCTCCCCACCGCCACTGTGAATCTACATGTACCCTCAAACCACGCCCTCTGCAGGGGATGGTGTTTACTTTTTTTTGCACAGGCAGGTGATCATTTCTTCCCATCCTTCCAGCTGTGAGTGGATATTAGGACAGTCTGAGCAGACAAAGACACAGTCTCCTGCTTCCATCCTCATGAAATGGAATGCAGGGTCAGTGGCCTGTGACCCTGAAAGTGGCCCAACCAACGCGCTCTGTCAAAATCATCCCTTTCTGCCTTTCTCTTTTCCTGGAATTTTCTCCTGCTCTTACAGCCACAATCCCATCTTTCTTCTACAGAATCCTCTGGAATGTGGCTCACACCCATATCAGCACCTCTGTCAGAACATCAGTGAGGTGCATAGACCAGCCAGGGATGTAGTGGCCAACACTGGTGTGAGCTTGGTGGTGAAGGAGCACGGATGTGGAAACGCTTGGCCTTGGGGTGAAGATGAGCAATCCCAGTACTTACTGGAAATAGCAAAGGCGTATCTTTCAGGAAAGAGGCTTTGGGGCCGTTTCTCTCCCACCATTCCTATCTTCCTCTCAGGAGACAGCAGAGGAAGTCGGTAGGAATTACTCACTCCTGCTAATTCATTTCTAATTGAAATGAAGGGAGATAGGTCATCTTTGAACTCAATGCTCAGAAACTGAAGTATACCAACCCAGAACCCACTGTCTTTCCTTTCTCTAGGACCCCTTTTCTCCTTCTTTTCAACTCCAGGGCAAGTCTCTGATCTGATCCCTTGTCACATGTCTACTTCCCTGGCCGGACCTTCAGTTGGACCTGGTTGCTTTCGCTTACTCCTCTACCAGATGCCACTCTTGTCACAGCATGGAGCAAGCCTTCAAGGTACCTCTGTGCAAGAGTCATCAATAGGGTACTGGAATTTGAGGAAGCAACCTTGAACTAGACAAACAAGTGATCTTCACCCTAGATTAAAAGATACGGAAGGGCTTGAGCTGTACTCTAGATAACAAGTCATAAGGTTTGGTGGAGACTGTGAGCAAAGGCATGGACACTGTCTTAGGATTTTATTGCTGTAAGGAGACACCATGATCATGGCAAGTCTTATCAAGGAAAACATGTAATTGGGGCTGGCTTATAGCTTCAGAGGTTTCCCTCACTGTCATGGTGGGAAGCATGGCAGTGTGCAGGCAGACATGATGCTGGAGAAGGAGCTGAGAGCTCTACATCTGGATGGCAGCAAGAAGAGAGAGCCACACTTGGTGGGGCTAGAGCATCTGTGATCTCAAAGCTCACCCCAAGTGACAAGCTTTCCCTAACGAGGCCACACTTCCTAATAGTGTCACCCCCTATGTGCCTTTGGGGGACACTTTTATTCAAACCACCACAGACACTGTTTGTGCTCTAAGACCTTTACGAGATAACTTTGACAATGTTTGAGGTACAAGGCATACTGCAGCAGGGGTTGGAGATGCACCTTACCCTGGTACTGAATGACAGAGCAAGCCTCAACTCAGTGCTTCAGACAATAGCAACATTCAGTTAGCTGTCACATATGCTATTTGTACACTTCTCCAGTTGACACTAGCTCATTTCTGTTGACATCAAAGGCCGGCTGAGGGAATGCTCAGTAATCTTTATGGAAGCTGACAATGGTGAATGACTGAATCCACAGTTGGGGTGATCAGCTGAACCCTAGCATGTGGCCTCCTCACAAACGAGGAAGGCTAAGCCTCCTTACAATGTGATGTCTGGATTTGGATGGATCCAAATCAATATCTCACTGGCTCCCAATTCTGATGAGATAAACACTGGTACCTTCAGTATGATACCCTCTACATTACAGAGCTTGTACCTGCCTGACCCTTTGTCTCCATAGCCTGCTCACGTTGATCATATTCCACAAAGGCAGCCACATGAGTGTTCCCCACCTATGCATACCTCTTACAGTGTGACAATGGCTTCATCAAGGGGGTGGGTGTATGTTCTATTCATTTGAATATGAGTTATCTTTGGGGTAGTGTGATGAAAATTTTGGAGGAGCAGACAAGAGGCTTCATGTAGTCTACTGACTATTGTAGTGTTCCAGAGCAGAAACTTAGGGTCTGAGCTAAGATATACATCTAAATATGAGGGAGGGACTCAGGTATGAGAGACACCAAGAAGAGATCGTAGGATCAGGTAATGGGCAAGAGTTGGGCATGAGTAAGGGGTCATGTAGGAAGATTCTTGGTTTCTTACTTGGGAAACTAAAAGTGATGGTAGTGTGGCAGTTTGAATGAGAATAGCCCCTAAAGGCTCAGATATTTGAATGCCTTGGTTATAGTTAGTAGAACTGTTTGGGAAGGATTTGGAGGCGTGGTCTTGTTGCTTTGAGGTTTCCAGTTAGCTCTCTATCTCTTTTCCTCAGACTTTTGGATCAGATGCAAACTTTCAGCTACTGCTGCAGTGCCATGCCTAACTGTCTACTGCTATGCTTCCCACCATAACAGGGCAAGACTCCACTACCTTCTGGAACTATAAGCCCTAAATTAAATGTTTTCCTTTACAAGTTGCCTTGGTTGTGGTGTCTCTTCATAGCAATAGAAAAGTAATTGAGAGTGAGAGAATAAAAAAGTCTGAGGGAAAGACGGTATGTCACATCTGGAAAGTGACAAGACTGAGGAGTCTGGAACATACAGGTAGACATGTCCAACAGACAGTAGAACACACCAGAGTGTAGAGTTCTGGTGAAAGTTTTTGAAGAGGAACCAAGAATTGACTGCCATGGGATTGTGAAGAGAATGTAAAAAAAAAAAAAAAAAAAAAGGAGTGTATGTCTAGAAAAGGACCCCTTTCAAGAGATGATCATAGGAGGAGGCCCTAGTAAGGCATTTTGTATTAGATTGCTTCTTTCCTGAGTCCAGCCTGACCCAGGGAATAGTCCAATATTAAGTGTGTTTTGGTGTCTTGTATGCATGAGCAATCATCAAGCTGGCTAATCCACCTTCACTTTATGCTAACCTTTGCCGTCACCATCAGCAACACCAAAACCAGCACTATCACCTTTACCCTGTCTTCACTAATATTTTCTGCCCTAGTTATCATCAACTGTCAACTTGACACAGTTTATAATCACCCCTCTGCCCCCTAAAAAAGAGTCTCAAGTTGAGAAATTGTCTTTATGGAGTTGATCTGTGGACAAGTCTGCGTGAGATTGTCTTAACTGTGAATTAATATAGGAGAGCTCGGGACACCATGGTGGTACCATTCCCTGGGCAGCTGGTCCTGGGCTGTGTAAGGAAGCTAGCTCTGTGAGGATGGGTCTGAGCAAGCTAGAGAGCAATCAAGGTTCCTCATAGCTTCTGCTTCTAATTCCTCTTTGAGTTTCTGCCCTGACTTCCTTCAGTGATGGATTTTGAACTATAAAAGTAAGCAAACCCTCTCTTTCCTGTTGCTGTGTTACTGTCTTACTTCACATTTCTGTTGCTCTGATAAAACACCACAAACTAAGGTGACTTGGGGAAGAAAGAGTTAAATTTATCTTATACTTCCAGGAAATAGTAAGGGCAGGAAGACAGGGAGGGTAGGGACCTGGAGGCAGGAGCTGATGCAGAAGACATCACTTACATGCCTTGCTCAGTCTGCATCTCATGGCCCAGGACTACCAGCTCAGGAATGGCACTGCCCACAGTGATCTGGGCCTTCCCATGACAACCATCAGTCAAGAAAATGTACCACAGGCTTGCCCACAGACCAGTCTGGTGAGGTAATTTTCTTATTTAGGATTTCGTTTTCTAAAATTGCCATATCACGTATCAAGATGACATAAATCTAGCCAGAACAAACACCATCTTTACCAGTATTTTCACTTCTGTGGCCATTTTGCCTTCATTGCACTCACCTCCACCTTCACCTTCACCAACACCTTTAACATTATCTTCTCCAGTATTTTTATGTTTATTACCACTTTTACCTTCATCAACACCTTCACCTTCACTGTCACTATCAACACAGATGTCATTACATCACCTTCATCTACACCTTTACAATGACCATCCTCATCACATCCAAGTTCTGCATGTGCTTTTCCCTTTCTGATACTCTACCACACAGAGATGGTGAGAGCCAGAACATGCCATTCAACCCAGGAACTATGATTCATGTTGCCCACTAGTTTCTGCTTCAGGAACTTTTTCAAAACATACATTGGGACTGAACTCCCACTGATTTTGATTCTGTGGATTGGACTTGGGCCTTAGACTTATTCCAAAGACACCTCTATCTTCTATTTTACCCAGTGACTTAGAATATCAATGACTTAGCTAGATTACCTCACAATTGGAAATACTAAGAAAGCGAACAGCTGTGTAGAGTGAGAAACATGCTCAAATGCCACCCATGCTACTCCTGAGGGCTCAGAAAGAAGACCAAGTAGCAGTCCATGGTATACTATGATAAGGTTACAAAGCAACCCAAGATGCCAATGGGCCTTGATGCTTGTATAAGTCAGGAACTTGCTTAGGAATGACATTCTCCATGGTTTTAGTGGTCTCTTTGTGACAACAGATGTAGTTCATTCAGTAGAATGCTTATCTAATGTGCACCAAGCCTTGGGCCCAGCGAAGCATAAAAGCCAAGTGCGGTAGCATAGGCCTGTGAACTCAGCACAGAATAGAGGCAGAAGGAACCAAAGTTCAAGGTCATCCTCAGCTTCATAGTGAGTTTGAAGCCAACTTGGAGGAAATAGGACAAGGTCTCAAAAAAAAAATCTGGTAAATCTAGGAATGGCTAGAATTTTCAGACTCTTTCTCATGAGGTAAAATATGGTATAATGTGTGATAGCATTTCACCCTCAGAACCTTCCAGTGAAGTAAGTGCTTTCATGAGGAGACAGTTCTAACTGCTCCCAGAGGCCCTGATGGAAGGCTGGGCAGGCACCTGAGCCACCGTGAAGAGATCTCACAGTGCTGTCATTCATTACCCAGGTGTTCGTGCTTTGCCATGGCCTCCTACAGCTCTGTCAGCTGCTCTACAGTGCTTACTTCAAGAGCAGTCTCACCACCATTGAGAGGCGCTTTGGGCTCTCCAGTTCCTCCTCAGGTCTCATTTCCAGCTTGAATGAGGTAAGTGAGAGGCTCTTTATTTAAAATTTTTTAACAATTAGATTTACTTTATTTTGTGTGTGAGTGTTTTGCCTGCATGCATGTATGTATACCATGTGCATGTTCGGTGCCCAAGGAGCCCAGGAGAGGGCATTGGGTCCCCTGGAACTGGAGTTATAGGTGGTTGTGAGTTACTACGTGGTTGCTGGGAACTCTGTAAGGATGGTCTGCAAGAGCAATAAGTGCTCTTAAATGCAGAGCCATCTCTCTAGCCCTGAGTGGGAGGCTCTTGACCATCCTCCATCATGTGCACTATCCTTACTGCAGGGCCTGGGAGAAGCATTCCAGGGGGCTGGGTTCACATCCCAGTGTAGAATACAACCCCTAAATGTGGCCTTTGACTTGATACTGTCCTCACAGGCAGCAGAGAGCAAGTAAACAAACCTTTGACATTTATGTCACTGTATTCAGGCCCTGGTGCTTGTATATATCACAAGTCACCCACAATCCAGGGGTCCAGACATGGCCTCTAATCCTTCTCACACAGTGTGCTAGGCTCCTTTACTAAACAAATGAGATCTGGCATATATGGTAGACCTTCACCTACAGTAGTCAAGAGTCCAAAATCATGAGCTTCCACCCCTAAATTTTATTTGCATCATTGAATGCTTGAAATAAAATTGTGGTCCAGGAATAAGTGGAGTTTGTATGCTACTGGTGGTGAGTGAGCATGTTTGTTTGTGTGTGTGTGTGTGTGTGTGTGTGTGTGTGTGTGTGTGTGAAGAGAGTGAGATCAGCCTGGTGCAGGGGTGGGTAAGCTCTTCTGAGTGTGTAGTGAATACAAACCTTCAGAATAAAGCTCTAATTTCAAAGCCTGTCTGGGGCCAGGGGAGATAAAAGAATGCAGACTGCCCATGGCAGTCCAAGGACAGGTGGAGGGACTTGAAGAGAGAAGCCATGGTATCTCGGCCTTGGGAAGCAGCTGCTCCTATTTTCCACTCTGATATGGCATCAAAGGGTGAACAGACAAGGTGGGTTGGAGCCCTAGAGCCCTGCCCTAGATGTCTGTCTCCAGTTCCTAGACCCAATTGTTGAGCCCAAGAAAGACAGCATGTGCTATTAATGAGCTTTATTTCAGATTTCAAATGTTCAACACCAACAAATAGATGGAGCTGTTCTAGGGGCATGCTGGGGGTGACAGGTGAGGCCTGAAGTCCTCTTCTTAGCTAGAACAGCTGCATTTGAATGGGATAAGAATAAAGAATTCTTCCAAAGATACTCCTTTGCTGAAGAAAAGTTTGGGAGCAATACCCAATACCCGAGCAGGTCCAGTGACCCACAGAAAAACCAATCCTGGCTTCTGAAGATGAGTGGGGCACAGGTACCCAACCTTCTCTCTTGGGTTTCTTTTGGAGCCTTTCACCACCTCTCACACATACTCTTTCAAGTCAGCTAGCAGAGCTGAAATGGTCTGACATTTCAGTTCATTTATAGAACCAATAGAGAGGCCAGAAGAGAAGAAATGAAACCCAAGAAGCCCAAGAATAAGTTTTCCCTTTCTCTGGGTACCCATTGCAGAATGTTCTGGAAACTTCAGGCTTGGGTGGCCTCCCTGCTGAAGTCGGGCTGCTTCCTCATACATCTCACAGAGCATCACATCCTCCTCTGTGTGCCACAGACTCTGTCTGTTGGTCATGGTCCTTGACACATGTTAATGAGCTCCAACTGCATGGCAGACACTGTCCTAGGTGCCAGTAGGGAGAAAGGAACAGACAGACAAAAAGCTAAGACAAAGGTACAGAAATAAAGCTCTAGAAGATAGACAGTAGGTTCCATGACAAAGTGGCTAGGGGAGAGGAAAGGCATTCAGGGCCAAAGTGGTGGACACAAGGAACATACCTTCTAAGGAACATCAGGAACACATTGGTCTTGTCCACACTAGACAGGACTTGGAAGTGGCATGTGTCAGGTCCCTGTCATTTGTTTTGAAGAATTTAGGATGTTATGGGGGTGGGTTAGATGCAGAGTTGATGGGGCAGAAGCCAACTCTTCCAGACATATTCTCTAGTACAGCATAGACATCCTCAAGTTGGGCCTCTCTGGTCAGGCTGTCTCCAGACTTCCTGGCTGCAGACACGACACGGACTGTTTGGCTGGCATGATCTAGTTCCCTTTCTGCTTCTGTCATAAAGTCCATGAGCAAAGGACCTTGGAGAAGAAAGAGTTTATCTGTCTCACACGTCCACATCAGGCCATTGTGCAGGGATGCCAGTGAGGGATCTGAAGCAGGAACAGAGGCCAAGCAGGAAAGCTTTTTACTGGCTTCCCATTTAGGCTTGCTCAGCATGCTTTGTTATTACAGCTCAGGACCACCTGCCAGGGACAGCATACCTGGATCCTCCCACATCAATCATTAATCAAGGAAATGTCCCCACAGACCTGCCTATAAGCCGGATGACGGAGATATTTTCTTGATTGAGGTTTCCCTTCCCAGATGACTCTGGTTGTGTCATCTGATGAAAATTAACCAGCACAAAGTGTGGGATGAGAGCACTTGTGTGGTCTCATGCATGTTGCTCGGTTGTTATTCTGACTTTCAGTCCAGAGATCCCAAGTCCATTACCCTGGACCTCATTAAAGTTAGAAATATAACTAAGAAACCTGCTACTCCAGGAGCCTTCTAGGATTAGAGGCTTCCTTGGATTTTACCCCCAAAAGATTTTTTTTTCTAGAAGCACTAGGAAGAGAGCTCTGTTGGTAACATGCTTCTTATGCAAAAATAAAGACCCAACTGTCATCCCCAGAACCTACATTTAAAAGGCCAGGTGTAGCAGTGTCATGTGCCTGTAATCGTAGAGTTAGGGAGGTATAGACAGCAGGGTCTCTGCAGCCAACCAGCTTAGATATTCGGCAAGCTTTGGGTCTGTAAAAAAAACTCGGTATCAAAGCAGGGATGAGGGAGTAACTGGTACACACATTTGCACATGTGAGCACACCCTCTTGCAGACACATGCACACACTCAATATTTGTGTATAAAATGGTCAGTGTTTGGATTAGTTCATCATGTCTTCAGATAATTCCACTGGACTGGCCCAAAGAGCAGAGGCTGAAGGAGGGCTGTGCTGTAAGAATACATCAGAAACAAGGATATCTGGATAAGACTGGAGTGGCTTTGCCAGGGACCCCACCATTGCTGGACAGCCCCTTCCCTGACTATTCTCCCTAGATGATATATGGTCAGTCTCTGCTGGGCTAGTGGAGGGCAGGACCGACCTGGCTCTCACTCCATCCCTCGTTCTCCTCTGCAGATCAGCAATGCCACCCTCATCATCTTTGTGAGCTACTTCGGCAGCCGGGTGAACCGCCCACGGATGATTGGCATAGGGGGTCTCCTCCTGGCTGCCGGTGCCTTTGTCCTCACACTTCCACACTTCCTGTCAGAGCCTTATCAGTACACCTCAACCACTGCCGGTGAGTAGCCCCAACTTCTTCCTTGGGGAGGTAAGGCAGGATGAGCATGGTACAGAATTGGTGGTGGTAGCCCTGCAGTTGGGGTTTCCACTCTCGCCTGCTTCTTTCTTCTCCCACTAGAGACTGTCCTTGGCTATAGTAGTTCAGTTTCTCTCCAGAGAGCATCTGAAATGTGGTATCTATTGAAATATACATAAGTGCAAAGTAGCCAAGCTACCTGGTTCCTGGCTTGTTGAAGATGAAGAGGCCCTGTGGGACCAAAGCCCACAGAGGCCTGGAGGAGAGAGAAGTGTGGACCACTATGAAGTCTGGGGATTTTCTTGATCAGTGACTATTAAATCTGTCCATTTTATTTTAAATTACATAGCATTTGTATGGTATACTCCTTGATGCTGGGACACTAGTGGAGTATGGGATGCAGGGAAAAGTCATAAGATGAGGACTTATGTAACTTTTCCAGAGGAAACAAGAACAAATGTCTGGTCACTCATATAAGACACTATGACAACCCAACGAGATGATTCTACTTAGCTCTAGACTGGTGAGTCAATAAGTGTATTTGGGTTGTTAACAGAAGTGTGGGTACAGGAGCATGGGTAACTCAAAGACAGCCACATCATCAAAAGTCACACTCTATCATGGGTGAAGATTCACAAAAGCTGGATCTTTAGAACCTCCTGTGAAATTTGTAGGCAACTCTACCAGAGTTTCCTCTGGTAGATTCCTTCTTTCTATGACCTTGGGGGACCCTTTGCAAATCTTGTGCCTTTATGAATTTCTGAGCCTTACAAGTGTCTATAGCTTCCTTGGTCTTAAGAGTCCCCTCTCCTTCAACCTTCCTAGTGTGACCCCTTAACACAGTTCTTCATGTTGAGGTGACTTCCAGCCATAACATTATTTTTGTTACTACTTCAGAATTGTCACTGTTACTAATCATAATGTAAATATCTGATATGTAGATGGTTTCTGGGCAACTCCTGTGAAAGAACCATTCTGTTCCCAAAGAGGTTGACAGCCGCTATTCTAACATAAAGGCAATGTTTCAATTGGGAGGAAGGTATTTAGATATCTTCTCATGGTCCAAGTCGCTAAGGAGAGAGAGAAGAGGGAACCCTCTCTCCTGACCCTCATTGGGAAAGGGCTTTCTGTGACCCAAACTTCTGCTTTTTATTGGGATGTTTTATGACAGAATGAAATAGACAAAGAATTTCTGTGGTTAATCATAGTATTAATAAGTAGTGAAGGATCTAGGGAAAAGAAACTCTTCTCACACTTTATTTTTAGAATTCTTTTAATTAGCATATATTAATTATACATGATAATAGGTTTCATTGTGGCATTTCCATACATATACATGATGTATTTTGATCATATTCATTTTTTCTCCTACTCTTGCTAATTCTTTTCCTTTTCTCAACTAGTCCCCATGTCTGTTTCCATGTCAGTGTGTGTGTGTGTGTGTGTGTGTGTGTGTGTGTGTGTGTGTGTGTGTGTGTGTGTGTGTGTGTGTGTGTGTGTGTGT